>CM050925.1:33206383-33797942 GCA_027742785.1 Vigna reflexopilosa | reverse complement strand
AAAGACATTACAATATGGCAAAGGTAAGAAGTTTTATCATTTTACACAAAAATATCAAATCAGATATTCAGTAGTTCGTGCATGGAAATAACTGAGTAGCACTTTCTTTTTAAGGTGAGGGTTGGTGGCAGCAAAAACACTAATTGGAATTCGTAATACTATGTCACAGCATTATCAGTATTAAAACTTGCAACCTCATAGCATAGCAAATAAAAGCTAAAGAAACGAAAATTTACGTTTTACTTTAGCTATTTTAATTAAAGTATAGAGTATTAACAGAAAATAATCATTATGTTATTTTATATACCATTATGCTGATTGGGATTATCAAATACATAATTTGCATTAAACAAAGTAAAACTTTAATCGAAAAAATAATAATCACAAAACTCTAACGGCAACAAATATTCATATTCAACATAAAATATTAATAGACATTGCAAGCAAGCCAAAAACCTCATTAAAAATAAAAAGCTTAAAAAAGAATAAAAGATAATGTCTGCTGGAGTTGCATTTTGAATTCCAACGTCTTCTTTTAAGCTTAAAAAATAATACCATTAAACTCGTTAAAAAGTAAAAAGCAAGTTTTTAATGAAAAATGGGAAAAAAGAAATAACAGTGGTATAAATTTTAATATAAATTCCTTTAAATTTAAGTTATTTACAGCTGTTGTATTTCAGAAGATCGTAATGCACAGTGTTGAATTTGAATATGAACATTGCATGGCTGCCATTTGTATCCAAACACGATGAATCAGTTTCTGTCCAAAGAGTCCTAATATAATAATAACATTTTTTGAGTCTGCATGTATGAATTCTGCATACCTTAAAAAAAGTGTCATATTTGCTTGGGCTGTTGAATCTAACCATCAATTTGGCATTTATTGATAAAATGACAATAAATCTGTTCTACCAATCAAACTCACTGTAATTAAAACAGCTTTAATCTTTTGTATTGTCACAGTCTTGGACTAATAAACCAGTTGAGCATCTCAATGAACACATTAATACTTTATGTTAATTTATTTAAAAATAAATTATTAATTAATGTATCAGATCATTGTTTACATTTAATAATTGAAAATATGTGTGTGTAAAGACAAAAAAGGAAGGTTACACTTCAGTATTTCTTTAAAGTGTTGAATTTATAGATTTTTTTTTCCACTTAAGTAACATATATAGTTTAATATCTCTTTTTAACAATATATTGTGTCAATTATTTTCGTTAGACAAGATATGAGACATTGTTTACGTCTAAGTATTAGTTTCAACAATATGCATCCCTTCCATTTGTATTCAATCATCGTAAATCACTTTCATAATTATCCCCATCATATATTTAATCAATTATTAGAAAAAGTTAATTAAGAAAAAATTGTATAAAAGAATCTTTAAAGTTATCCAAAACATAACTCTAAATCTAAGTTTTCTATATATAATTCTAAATAGAAACTATATACTTATTTATAACAGGTTTATTACATTATAACTATAAAAAGAAATAATTAAACTATAACAACTATACATATCTACCACCACCTAAGGTCTATTATAATAAAATTTCATTTCTCTTTGTTAATACTCATCAAATAATCATATCAAATCAAACAATAAAAACCAACAACAATGTAAGGAGGATAATCTAATATTATAAAAGAATTAACTCATGGAATTGTAAAACATTATATATATATATATATATATATATATATATATATAACTTAATTCATTTTAAACCAAATCAAACCTAACCATACATATGAATTATAGATTTGACTAATCTGGATATATATATTAATGTCAGACTATGGCAAGTTGTACACTTGTAATGGTAGAACAACTACCTCCTTCCTCAAGCTATCACATAAGATTAGTCAGTTAACGACCTATGAACAAAGAATATCAAACCATAGACTAGGACCTACAAGAATGATTGATATTACCGACGGTCATAATTCGTCGGTAATGTATAAAAACCGTTGGTAATTAGTATTTACCGATAGTTTACCGATAATTTATAAATTAGTATTTATATTAATTTATATGGTAGCTAATTATTTTCTATTTCTAAAATTGATTGTTATTTAAATTTTTTTTGTAGTGTTTTACAAATACAAAAATTATTTTTATAAAAGTTTAGATAATTAATTTATAATAATAATAAATAATTTCTTAAAGGTTGTTCATACAAGGTTGTTCATATATTATGATGCATATGATTTTAATATATTTTCATTTTTTAAGAAATTAAGTTATTAATTTTATTTACAAAAATTATTTTAAATAATAATAAAACTTTTATAAGTATACACGATAGTGGACCCATGTTCGGCTATATAAAGGTAATTCTAAAACCCTAAAGGCTTACCTCTCAGTCGCTCCGCCTCCCTCTTTTTTCTTTTTCTCTGTTTCTCCTTTTTCTCTCATATTTTGATTGAAAGCCTAGAATGTGAAAGCTCCTCTGTCGGTAAGTTCTCATAAAATACCAGCATGGTTTTTTTTATTAAGATAATTAAAAAATAATGTTAAATTTACATGAAACCTTAATTTATATTAATATATATGTCATATTATGTTATTGGTATCTGTTTGAAAAACATGGATCTAATTTATGTATCTGTATATTCTGAATATATTTTTACATATACAAACTTTTAATATTTTTTTTTCATTTAGTAGTAAGCATTATGTTTATTTTTAACAATTTCTTTTAACATATATATGGCTAACTACATTCACAAATCACTTTATTTATTCATCTCCCAAAAGAAAATTTAGAAGTTAAAATTTTTTAGACATTATATTAGTTTATACAATGAGCTGTGGCAGAAAGATCTTATTCACAAATTATATTTCCTATTATTTAATCTTCTGTTATTTTGTTATTAGGTAAGAAGAGATCCAAAAAATGCATGCATCAAAAATGGCGGCTGCTAATCAATTAGAAGATTTTATTTTTCACAGCAAAAACATTACAGGTTAGCATATTAAAAACTACATTGCTGCTGATATCTACCTGTTTTAGAACATGCAATATTGTGCAAACCTTCAGAAATAATATATTAAATTAAGTTAAATATAATTTTGGTTTCTTAATTATAAACTTGAAATTATTATTATTTTAATTTTAAATTAATTTAATCTCTCATATTTAAAATAGTATAAATTTAGTTTTTTAATTAAATTTTATTAATTTTATTTAAAGTTTCAAATATATTTTTTAATTAACATTGAAAAAATGTTAAATAATATAAATAATTCAAATGCTATTATAATATTTATTTAACAAAATTAAAAAAATTAATATTTATTATATAATACTTAATTATCAATAAATTATATTAGTATTAATTAAATAATATAGTACAATATTAGAGACAAATTTCATTCTGCATGTGTATTGAAAAATTTGATATGAAAAAGATAAATAGTGGGATACTAAATTATTGGTGAACTATAGGTAAAGAATAACTTGAGCAGAAATACTTTCAATCATATCAAGGATTTAAATTTAAAGAAATTTTGTGTAAATATTTTTGACACTTTTGTAATCATATCATAAAATTTTGACATTTTCGAGAATATATATATATATATATATATATATATATATTGTTTTTTTTACTGTTAGCAGATAACTTGTAATAATATCCTAGCTTTAAATTATTTGAATTTCATAGAAAATTATTTTTTTGTTGTTTTGCTTTCTAATCCAAAGTCGGCCATCAAAATTATTTTTAACATTTCTTGGAATTCAAAATTGTGAACTGAATAAATTGTTTTGTGTAATTAGTATATTAAGTTGCAAGGATTAGTTGATTGATTTAACAGTACTTTATTTTCATTTTTACTTGTTATTCAAATCTATTAACTATAGTCACATGCATCGATTGTTGAGATTTGATAACTATTTTAATTTATTTAATAGTTTTTTTTATATTAACGTATGTGGTGTTTTGTTAGAAATATCTTTTGATTTATTATCACTTGTATTGATTAGATTTTATTATTAATCAAATTTAAGGTTTTATAATTAATTGATTCTAAATATGTAACTAATGGGTTGTCTTATAGTATTTGAAATCCTATTGGGAAAGGAGGAAAATTTATTATAACTAATATTAATTAAATTTCATCATTTCATAATATATTTTATAAAACCGAATACAAACCATTAATCACATGTTTTACATAATTAAATTTTAATATATCTGATTAATATGTGATATTTTATAAATCAAAATATTTCAACCGAAACTATGAATGAAATATCAAGAAAAATTATTAAAATAATTAAGATCATTATCAATCTTCACTAATGCATATAAAAAATTATATTATATCTAAAATTAAAGAATTATACTACTAATTAAAAGCGAATATTCGATTTTTCACAGTAAAAGGCAATACATAATGTAAAAAACCTCATTATTTTAGCATCCAAATTTAATGCAACACAATAATCTAAGTAAAAAAATATATATAAACATTGTTTTTGTAAAAAATATTAAACAAATGTTATTAGACAAATATCACTTATTAAAAAGAGATAAGTGTATTTGTCATAATAATATCAATAAATTATTCAACGATTTTTGTCATAATAATATCAATAAATTATTCAACGAATTAAAAGTTAACTGTTATAAAATAAGCATTTCATTATCTTTTACAGTAACTTGGATGCTAATAGAATAAGGTAATGAGATTTTTTATAATATGTAATGTCTTGTGAAAGATCAAATGTATATTTCATTGGCAGCATAATATCAGATAAAAAAATTCCATTTACATTTTTGATGAATGTCAAATTTAGCATTATCTTATTTATTGATTTGAAAAAATAAAACACAATAGCTAATTTCATATACTTGTATACCGTCTATGTTATTATGCAAATAAGTAGGAAAAGATGCAATATTGTGGAGGAGATAACAACATAGTTGCATTATATATAATCAAATTATTTACCAAAGTTATTGTTTAACATTGCTTAGTATATATGAAAAACTATCACTTTACAATATTCTTAATATTTAAATTGATTAAGTTTTTCTTTGTAGTTAATAGGTTAAGTTACATGCTTGTGTTATTAATTAATGATATATTACACTCTCAAATGGATTAATATATAAATGTCTTTTAATACACTAATATCACGCAATTAATTAAATTCACACTTAACAAAACAGCAATTTGATTGAAACATCATCTAAGAGCACACTCTCCTTCAATTCGATCTGAATATTTGAGTGATATCTCTGTAAACTAAAAACAGTCTTAAGATACAGTTAAAGCAATATCCGAAGAGTTTGCAACTAAGAGGACTAGTGGTAATGACAATTAAAACAAACTTATAGATTATTATGCTGGTATTTTAATTAATTTTTATTAATATGAAAGTAAAAGTATAACTTAAATAAGATTAGAATTGTGAACCCGAAAAGAAAAAAATCATCTTATAGTATCACTTCTTTCAATTTTGACAATGTTTTCTGTAGAATTCCCATGTTTGCTGAGAAGATATCTAAATCTTCATCTAATTCGTCAAGAATATAATTTGGCTTCTTTATATTTGATCTTTCACGAAGCCGATTAGCAACTATTCACATTCTGCTATGATAAAATTTTATGTGAATAGTTACTAATTGGCTTCGTGAAAGATCCAGTGTAAAAAAGCCAAATTATTTTCTTGATGAGTCAGATGAATATTTAGATATCTTTCCAGCAAAACATGGAAATTCTACAAAAAATATTGTCAAAATTAAAAGAAGTGACACTGTAAGATGATTCTTTTTCTTTTTGGGTTCACAATTCTAATCTTATTTAAGTTATACTTTTACTTTGATATTAATAAAAACTAATTAAAATACCAGCATAATAATTTATAAGTTTGTTTTAATTATCATGACCACTAGCTCCCTTATTTGCAAACTCTTTGGATGTTACTTTTACACGACCTTAAGGCTTTTTTAGTTTTTAGAGATATCACTTAAATACAGCTTAGCCTAGTGATTTGGTTACTTTCTATATACAAGAAACCTCGTGTAATATATATATATATATATATATATATGTATATATATATATGTATATATATATATATATGTATATATATGTATATATATATGTATATATATGTATATATATATATGTATATATATATATATGTATATATATATATATATATTTTGTATGTCTACATTAACAATTAAAATTTTAGTTCTCATGATTATGCTTATTCTATGTAATATATGAGTTTGACTATGAAAATATGGAACTATGAAATGTCAACTGATGATAATATGAAGAGTCGGATAACTTATGATGTTTTTGGCAAGAAAACAATGGTAGAACTCATGACAAGTTTAGTAGGATTGCTAAGTGATACAGAAAGCTCTAGTTTTTTTCTTTCTAAACATTTTTCAACCCTAAATTGTCAAGGTAGTACTCTAGTTTGCCATGATTTTCTTACCATGGATAAATTAGTTACCATTTTCTTTGTAGCTTCTCTTTCACTTCATTTCCATTACTCTCTCCAACCATCTTCAGCTTTATTGTCTATTTCTAGGAGTAAAATTCATACAAGTAAAGATGCATAAGGGTTGTGATGGAGAATGTTGTTTTAACCATTTGGTATCTGTGTTCTGCTGTTGCTTCTATATTTAATAAATTTTGTGATAATAATAATAATAAATAATAATACAAAGATAGCTGGTTTTGCCTTGCAAATGATGTGGGATAAAAAGTGGTTTCAGGTATATATACATAAACAAATAGGTAGAGCTTTTCATTATTCAAAATTAAACTATAATTATCTTGAAACGTGTTAATTTCATGATATAGAGTCATACTGTGAATTTCATGTTATTTTCTATTGTATTTTTTGTTCAGTTTCATGTTTATCATGTTCCTAAGTTAATAATATTAGTAATTTGTTGCTTATATATCGTGATAGAGTTAAACAAACACAATTTTCATTATGATTAATATCTGGATGTAAAATTGATAAATACATTGACACATACAAACATAAAACGAAGGCATCCTTCACATTGAAAAACTGTTGCACATAGATGTTATTCAGAAATAATATTTCCTATATTCGATGTGATTTTGCAAACAGGTAAAAAAAATGCAAGAAATGTATGCAAGTATGTTATATCAATGCATCAAAATCAAGGGATGACGCTGTTAATCAAATCAACCATTTGATCTTTCTTACTATATGACAAACATGCAGAGATAAGAAGTTTTATCACTTTACACATAAATGCCAAATCAGATATTGAGCAGCAAGTGCATGGAAATAACTGTGTAACACTTTTTTTCAAGGTGATGGTCCTCTTAGCCTTTTGCATAATGGGAAAACTCATGCATTGAGATGACAAAGACGTTAGTCGGCATTCTTCATACTATGTCAGAGCATCAACTTCAGTGAATTCCTATGTCAGATCAAAGACATGCATTAAGTACAACTTTAAGCGAAGCATAGAAGGTAGTGACAGAATTCCATTGACGAATGATTTATTGGAAACGAAAAAGAAGTTGATGGAAAGTTTGTCCAGTCCAGTCTGTAATATCACAATTTACCTAATTCACTATCTCAATGTTACATTAATGTGTTCATGTTAGTCTTTATTGAGGAAAGTAAATGCATGTTTGAATACGTTGCATAATGTTATATTTAATAAATTCAATGGATATTCATATGGCACACAATTCAATGCATTCTTATAAGAGAGATTTTGGGTCAATTTTAAATGCATTCAATTAAGATACACAATTCATGGTTGAATCTGACAATGCAATTTGTCTTTTATGCATAAAACCTTAGATGTTTCCAAAGCTTGATGCTGATCTATTCATCGTTATACCAATCAAACAAACAAATATTTCATTTTCATGTGTGCATTCACAAACCATGGATTTAGTAACTTTCATGAGTCAAAGAAAGTTTTCCTTTTCTTTTTCCAACCATGCATTACTTTTTCCCATCTTAGATAATGATTTTCAAAGCGAATGTTTACCAAAGTCAAAATCTCAGTTTGCTGTCTAACGAGATGTGATCTATTTAGTTCAAAATATAAACCTAATTATAAAAGAGATTAGTGAGAGACATATTTTCCTTAACCTCGTACTATTCTACATATTTTCAAAAAAACAATTGAGGAACCATCATTCAATTGAGAGAAACTAATGATTCAGGTATAATATATATATATTTGTCCTGTTAATATTATTACATTTAATAATATTATTTGTTAAATATATATATATTCCCAAAAAACATTATTAATTAATTCTATTATTTTCTTAGCTATATTTCTATTATTGTTAATAATTTATAAGTATTTTGTAATACAAAATGACATTACACATTATTTACAATAACATTATACACTATTTTTTCTATTTTATTTTGTTGAAGATGAATACGAGATAAACTATTTTTTTAATCTACTATCTTTAACGTTGATAAGCTGAAGTTATTTTTAGGGTTTACTCGATGGTTATCAAACCTTAGTCTGTTGGGCCACAGTATAAAATAAGCTTTTTGAACTACTTTTTCAACCATAGTCTATTATTACATAGAGAGTGTAGTTCTCCCAATATCTTTTTAAATAATTATCGGTATTATATATTTATCTGAGGCACTGTTAGTTTAATGAGAAGGGAATTTCCTGTTGAAAAGTTGAAAAGAATTGGTGAGGATGGATTCATAATTTAAATAGTGTTTGTTTTGTTTTGGAGAATTTGCAGAGACAACGATTTAGAATGATTTGCAAGCTTTAAATAATGGATGATAAAAAAGATTTCAGCTGATTTAAATTAAATATCATTTTTATTTTTTTATAATTTTAATAATTTCAATTTTCATATAATGTATAAAATATTATAATCAATTTGTATTCAAATTCAGTTTTGGTTTCATTATTGAAATAAAAATAAACATTAATAATAAAATAATAATTTTAGTTTTTTACATTTCAATTTTTAATTTTAATTATTTATATTTTGATATTTTTTATGTTTCAAACAGTATCTAAAGCAAAATATATTTTTTTATTAGCTATGAACTATGTTTAAAAAAATAAATTTTAAACATTATTATTTGATTTTACTTAAATACAAATTTATTTTATTTTCAAAATTAATTTTAATTTGTTTTCCTCTTTATAATATTTTTTACCAATAAATATATTATTAATAAATATAATTTATATTATTTTTATCATTACAAGTACTTCTGTAATCTTTATTTTTTATCAATTAAAGCATTTTCTTTATCTGACACATCAATCAAATCCTTCACAAACTTTTATAAACTTTACTTTCAAATCCATTCTCAATCACTTCTAAATCTCTTAAAAAAAACAACACTCAATTTAGTTTCAAATATCCTCAAATCCATTTACTTCATCTCCCTCAAATCCTCTCAAGTGAACACCTCCTAAGTCTTTTTATATGGTATGATGTGTTTTTAAACTCCCTTTCTTTTACCGTTTTATACTTCTAACCATTTCTCAAATTTAAATAAGGGTTATTAAGTGGAGTTCTTAGATGAATTTATTGAGAGACGACTTAGGTTATAGCTTAACTTTATTTAAATTTAGTTTTTGTTGGCATCAAACGATTGCATATAAGACGATTATTGCAGTATACTAAATGAGTGAGTTATAGTTAATTTCACCAGCAACAACAATCAATCATCGTACTTCCCTCACCAAAACATAAAGCTTAATAAAGTCATATTTAGCTTTATTTCATATTATTGTGCATAGTTTTATTAAATGTGTAAGCAAACAACATAGTTAGTATTTAACTTGTTGCAATTATGTTATAACATGTAAAAGAGCATACATAAAACATGCATAAGACTATTACTACATATGGTTCATTTATAATAACAATCATTTCATCATACAATAATCATACTAGACTCGACCATCCAAATAAAATGTTAATGCAAAATCTCGGGGGATGTATACTTGTGAGAGCCTCCACTGCTCTTACAGAATCATTGTCAGTGCAATACACCATGTCATCCACAAGATTAGCTTGTCAACACCTATGTCCAAAATCGGCACATAGACTAGGACCTCTTGTCACTCTCACCATATAAATCATTCTTCTCTGCTTGAGACTAGATTGTTATTAGAGTATTTGGATAATCTCCAATGTCAAGACTCCCAAAATCAACGTGTACAAACTAATCAACTACAAACACATAATTTCTCCGCAAGATTTTTGATCAAACTCATATCATATCCATATTCATCAACCAACTCATCATGCAAAGCATATTTGGTCCAAATTCATGTTTTTAGCTTAACTTAGAATAGTGTTCCAATCAATGATATAACCATATATACAAATCAACAATATATCTCTCAAGATTTCACCCAATATGATCAAAGGTTATTAATAACCTAAGCAATTGGAATATTACGTGGAAATTTTTTTCTAACTATAGGCCTTTAATTAAAGATCTAATCGATTATAAAAAATAACAATATGTTCAGAAACTACGGTAAAATTTTCAGTTTGATTTGATAGTTAATGAAGCGAAAATCTTTATTTTACCTAGATGACCTAAGAACATAATTAAGGTGGTGTTGAATTTCCTATGAAATACGAAACTAATTTCTCTAAATACACACATCCAATTACAATTTGTATAAGTCTGACTTCTAAAGATAAATCTTCTCTTACTTAAACGCTATCCACTTCCCACATTCGTTGTCGGTCATGCAAAAACTCTTCTTTAAATTTGCACCTTAGCTCTTTATTTTATCATTTTTTTATTTTTATTTATTTATTTTTTTAACCGATACTATCGAAGTAGTTAATAACAGTGACTAGAACTGCTAACACAATGAAGATTTTGGCTATAAAAGGAACCCTAGACCATGTTGAGCGACACTTTGAGTTCTTGTGAGATTTTAGATCTGAGCGTGTGAGCCTTCCTTTGGGCATTCTTGAGAGCATTTGAGTGAGCGAGCTTCTGAGCATTCCATACCTCTACCTCTACATTTGTGAGCCTTCTTTTCTCTCAATGTTTTACCTTTTATTCTTTCTTTTCTTTGTTTTTGCTTTCTTTATTTTTTTTATTGCTTTATGTTCCTTTTCACTCTTTTCTTCTCTTCTTGCTCTCATCTTACTCCCCCCTTCCTTTTTATTTTTTAGTTTTATTTTTGGATTGTCACTATGTTGGGTATATAGGTCGGAAACTTGTTATTTACCTCTCTTCATTTGAAGGTATGAGAAAGGAATTCAGGTAAGAACAATTCCACGTACACCAATTAAGAAAAAAAAATTATTTTAACTTGAACAAATTATGGACATGGATGTGTTGGACTTAAATCTAGTAAGATCGATTGTGAGGAACATGAAACATATCTATCCCTAGACATCAAGGCTAGACTTAAAAATTGGACTATGGATAAAACTAACTTAAAGAAAACTAATTGTATAACATGGTACATCAAGCATCTCAGGTTTTTTATGTCAAAGATCATGCGTCTGACCATTGGTATGTCGCTCTTCAAGGCAAAAAATAAATTGAAGTTAACGAAGACAATCTGATTAATATTCATATTGCTGATAACCATTCATTTCAAACTACAACAAATTTGGATGAACAATCTCTAGTTGACGACGATGTACATGCAATTCGGTCAGATCATGATGAGGGAATATACATATGATGAATCCATATCTTTATGTATGAATTTCCAATTTCTGTATAAGCATTTCCTATGATTACTATTACATGTTTTGTTAAATTATATGATATTACATAAGTCTTTTATTAATATTTCATGTTGTTATTTATGTTGACAGATATATGGCTGATCATCCACATTCTTCAGGGGATGAGGCTCCCGCTGCCCCTTCCAGATCCACTAGAGGACCCACCAGGATGAAACAACTTTTGATCAGAAAGAATAGTGGTGAAAGAACATCGATGAATGTCAACGTGATCACGGGTGTGGCAACTGGCCCCAATGCAGATGACAGGATTAGTATTCTTACTCCATCTTTTGATCATGTGTTCGAGGTTGATCGGAACATTATATGGAACGATATATTGGTAAGTTAGTTAATATCATTTGAATTACAGTTTGTTTATATTGATATCATTTTGTACCGATACAACTTTATTATTTTTTTTCAGATGACATTTGACATTCCAAATGTCGCAACACTTAGAGATAAGTGTTTATCAACTGTTGTTGGAAACTTCAGAAATTTCAAAAGTAAGTTGACCTCAAGATATATTTTTAGAAGCCATAAAAATAAGTCTCCATGTATTACATATAAGTCCATTGATGAGGAGACTTGGCGGCTTTTTGTACAGAGTCAGACATCAGAGGAATGGCAGGTTAGTATAGTTGATATTATTCAATTCCTCATTAACAAATATATATCATATGAACTGATTAATTAAATATATGTGACAGGCAATTAGAAGAAAAGCACAAGAAACAAGTGCTCAAAACAAAAACCTCCACCTATTATCTCGTGGTGGGTATAGGAAACTTGAGGAGAAAATCGTCAAGCAAAAGGCAGATGCAAGACCACCATCTCAGGGTGATAGCCCCCCTCAGCCTCCTTCTCCACCTTCTCGGCATGAGAAATGGAAGTTGGCTCGTATGAAACCATCGGACACCTTCTCTTCTGACACTGCACGGGGAAATTTCTGAAAGAATTGTAAGTTATCACTGTTCCTAAAATAATAATAATTTCATTATACATACTACATTAAACTTTTAAAGAATAATGGTGTTTTGTAATGTTACAGGACTCCTTGGTTGAGCAGAACTCCCAAGGTCAATTCACTCCAGAGGGTCGCCAAGATATTCTTACCGCTGCAATTGGACGACCTAAGCACCCTGGACGTGTACGTACTGCTGGAACTGGAGTAGGAATTCGAGATTATTTTGGGAGCTCTTCTCGTCAAACTTCATATGCATACAACGAAGCACAAGAACAAAGGCTGACACAAGAGATCACAAAAAAGCTTCGAGCGGACCTTACGGAGGATATTAGAACACATCTCAGGACAGAGCTTAGATCACAGCTCAGGGATGAATTGTTTAGTGAGTTCAGCACCATGTTCCAGCAGCAGTTTGAGAGCTATGGCATGCGCCCGGTGCCATCTCCTGTACACGAATAAGAAGATGTCGTGCCTCCCACTGGTAAACTTAATAAACATTTATGTGCAATTATTTCTATCTTTTGTATAATCTAACATTTACTCTGACAGGGAGAAGCGGGAAAGGAAGTTGTTCAGCACCAGCCGTCCCAGGGGATGACATGGACGATGCTAGTCCATGTCTGCTATACATTTTAGACGATACCGAGACGGTGTTGGTAGCTCGTGGAACAGTGTTTAAGGAAGCGACTGTTGTTCATTGTATGGAGCTATCAGAGGATGAGGTGAAGGTCTCAGTAGACGAAATTATCATACCAGATGCCTCAGTTCCTTTTCCCACAAATGAGATTTTCACTGTGGAACATGCATTCCAGTCTTTTATCGCTTGGCCTAAACTTTGGTTGGTTCAGTTTCTGACCCCCCGATATGGAATTCTACTTTACACTTCTCAATTTTAAAGTTTACATGTTATTGATGTCAAAACTTATCTTATTTTTTCATGTAACAACAGACGCAGGCACATGAGAAGATTCCTCTATCTAAGGATGATCCTCTTGGTTCATTGCAGCTACTTGCTGACATCCTTGAAAATAAGCCTTTGGAGGTTGAATATGATGCAAATGTATTTGGGAGAGGCTTTGAGGTCCCATTATACCTCCATAGTCAAGATGTCAGAGAGCTTGCGTCGGGAACAGAAGAGTTGAATATTACATTACTTCAGTTATGGATGATGTAAGTCTATGAGCAATTATTTATATAAAATTGAATTATATATCAAGTATACTTATATCAATGTTAATTTTTGATTTCAGGTATATGTCTGGGATCAGTAACAAATTGGGGTACTCTGATGATTATGGGTTCATTGATCCCCAATCCATTCATGAATCAAATGATTTTGACCATATCAACACACATCTCACAAGAAGATTTGCAAGCGGCAAGAAAATATATTTTTTGCCTTATATATTTGGGTAAGTGAACTTTGTTAACATAATAAAGTTTCATATCTGATTTTAATATATAATAATTAAGTTATTGTGAATTTCAGGCGTCATTGGCAGCTTCTTGTTATTTCTATACAGGAGAGTTATGCTTTGTGGTTCTGCTCATTACACAAGTCTCCTCCCACACATCTCAGACAAGTAGTTGATTGGTAAGAACCTCAATGTTTGGACTTTCTTTGTTATATAAATGAATGCTAAAACCCTTTTTTTATATATATAGTTCTATCCCAGCAAGTATGATGATGGTTGGGAGATCAATTGCTAACAGTAGAAAGCTTGTATGGATTTCTCTCGAGATTTGACATATGCTAAAGCCATACTTTCTTATAATTGTTTTGTTTTAATGTTTTTCACTAACTATTTATAACTGTGATGATATATTGTAGTGTAACAGACAGAAGGGGTCATATGAGTGCGGATACTATGTAATGTATTGGATGCCCACATTGTTCATTCCCATATCACAAGAGGTTGGGAAACGGTAATATTTAAATTTAACAAATTTTGATTTTCTCCAACATTTGGAATTCATATACACTAATTAATATCAATTGTCTTATTCAGAGATTCAAGACTACTACAACAATTCTTGAGAAGCCACTATCATTCATGAGGAAAGTTGCTGCAAAGTATATAGTTAAATTATATAATAATTCTTAGTTAGTAGATTTAAAATAAATTTGAACATGTTGAAATGTTCTTAGTTCTTAGTTATTAGACTTTGTATTTATGTGATGTTGAAATACATTTGAACATGTGTTTGATTTGTTGAAATTGAATCTGTGTACATGTTTTGATATGCAGGTCTGTTTTTGTGGTAATGGATATCACAAAAACAGACCTGCTATTTAAAAAAATTGCAGGAGAATATGGCGTGGTTGTTACCATAACCGCGGTAGAAACTGTGACGTTATTTATTTATTTCTTTTAAAAAAGACTTTTGGCTGCGATTATGTCACGAATCGCAGTCTATTCCTGGCTTTTTACTGCGGTTCCAACCGCGGCCTATAGTGCAACGATTTTTTTTAAAAGAAAAAGGGTTTTGGTCGCGGTTTCTACTACAACCACGATATATTCCCCCACTTTTTACCGCGGTTGGAACCGCAACCTAAAATCCCAGACTTTTTACCGCGTTGAATATGTCGCGGTTCGTAAATCGCAACGTATAGTGAAAAAAAACTGCGATCGTTTCCCTTCGCTGTCATGTAATATCGACTAAGATAAATTTAATCAATATCCATAAAATATATTTATCATTCCTAACCTTAAATGAAATTCCGCCATTCTGCCATTAATAAGGGCATGACCAACCCAATTTATAAATGACATCATGAACATTGTCCAATTCATAAGGGTAGGGCCAACCCAATTTATTGATCCTCGAAGTTTTTAATTATTTTTCAATGAAATCAAAACTTTTGAATTTAAAATTGATTTTTTTTTTCTGAAAATAAAAGTTTGACTAATTTTTTACACAATTAATATTCAATCCCTTAAAAGCATTATGCTTGATTAATTATTGTACACAGTTCAATTTATAATTTATCTTCTTCCACTTTCATCACACCAAGTTTTTTTTTATCTAACTCTGAGATCAAAGTTCTTCGTATTCTAACCCGTCAAAATACATGCAATAATGATGCTCTTTACACTTGAATATTTTCTATAAATTAAATCTCATATACCACAAAAGAAAGGTAAATGCGTTTTAAGAGATATCAATAAACTAATAATTATATATCATTTTCCCTGCTCTCATTCAACCATGTCATTATTTATTTTTGCACATTCGAAGTCAATTTGTCTTTTGCATCACACACCTATATATCTATTTAATAATCACTATATATATATATATATATATATATATATATATTCTAAAATAGTTCATAAATCTCCACAATAGAGATTCGGCCCAACAAAATGTTGGTAATTTAGGTGTTTGACAGAGTCAGTTAAATGACCGAGATAAATTGGTTAGTAGGTTGACCTAAGCAAATATTATAATAAAAAATTTAATGAAATTAAATGCATTAACCTACTTAATGGTTAGGTTAAGTTAATATAAATGTTATTAATATTTATTAAACTTAGTATTAATTTAGTTGTGTAACATCGCAAATATAGTAGATAAAATCTACTTACTAGGTTATGACAAGATTAATATTAAAACAAAGCAAAAGTTTAAACATGCTAAATTATAAATTGTATAGTCTTCCGTAATAAATTCATAAGGTATTTCAAAATAAATTTTTAAAATAATTACATAGGACTGGATATATAAGAATATATTTATATTTTTAAAACTTAAACTAAACATTCATTTATATCCATGTGTAGCTTCATCTTCCTGAATTTGCATGGGTGAAAGTGATACTACAATCACAATATAAAGGGTAAGTTATAATAATTTATAAATAATCTATTTTTTAAAAGAATATAAATTACAACATTCAAAGATGTCATTCTCCATTCAATCATCACAAGTCAAATGTCCAACATGTAAAGACCTCCATCAACTTTCATTACTAATTACTTTTATTTGTGTATATCCAATACTAACATAATTAGGACCAATCCCTTTCTAAAATCTCAATTCAATACACCTACTAACATCCCCACACAATAGGATTCACTCCTTATACTTCTCAAACACATGCATTCATACATTTTTAATTACATCTCAACAATCATTTACATGTTTACAAGTAATATAAACAGATATAAACATAAACCAAATTTAGGAATCCAAGGATTTTTTTACCAACTCCCTTAGAATTCCGCTAAATGCAAACCAAGTAGGGGTTCCAAGAAGATTTGTGCCTAACTCAGCCAAGGTGACACTCAACATGCTTTCTAACATCTAATGAAACCCAAACTAAAATCAAAGCCCCTGAACTCCTTGCAATTTAAATTCTAAGTTGCACTCATTAAAAGAAAAATAAGTATTACCGATGATCAAAATTTGTCGAAAACGTAAAAATTTTGTTGATAAAGACTTCTTTTGGCGGATTTTTGACGGGACAAAATTCATTAGTTTAGTGTTGTCGGTAAATTTATCAACAAAATTTTATATTTGTCGATAATTACCGAAAAAAAAATCTGTCAATGATTACAGGAAAAATTCGTCGATAATTACTAAAGAAAAAATCAATCAGTAAATTTTGTTAGTAAATATTGTGATATGATTCATCTTCTTCCTCATTCTCCTTTTTCTTCTTTCTTTTATTTTTACCAATCCAGAAAAATGAACACATTTCAAACAAAAGGAGTAACATATCTACAATTCAATTGAATCCTTCATTACAAACTATGATAAAATTTTGGAGAAAAATTTATTAGGGTTCATGCCCAACATAGCATGCTGCGTCTCTAATCATAAGGGTGGTGACAAATGGTAGTTGTGGTCGGACTTATAGCGGACAATGACGACGATATGCGGTGGTGGTAGTGTTTGGATGCATCGTTGCATGAAAGAGGAAGAATAGAGACATTGATCCTCCTTGCACATGTTAGAGAAGAAGAAGATGGAGTGGAAGATCCCAAGCATGATGACATTGGTGGCAACATAAATAATGGCCTGAGTTAAGATGAGGAAGCGGGGGAAGATAGGGGCTAACTCACACGAGAGAAAAGAAGATGAAGACCTCATGCGAGAGAAATAGAGAAAAAATAGGTGGAAAATTTGTTACTCTTTTTACTGACAGATTTTACCGACAAAAGTTTTTCCGTAATGCATATTTCATTTATTGATGAATTTTACCAATGGATTTTTTTGTTGGTAAATGAAATATGCATTACTAACAAATTTATGGACAAATTTTTTTGTCAATAATGAATCTGTCTGTAGAAAAAGTTCAGGCCAAGTGTCCCAACCAAGAGGAGGGGTGAATTGGTTTCCCTTAGAAAAGCAAGTTCTTTTAAAATCTTTTTGATCTTTCTTGGAATGCAATCAATCAAGAATGAAAACAATGCAAGAATGTAAGGAAAGAGAGATTCATACAGTTGTTTTATACTAGTTCAGTCATTGCCTACATCCAATCCTCTTTCAATCAACCTGAGATTGAAAGGATTCCACTATATTGATTGAGTTCTTTACAAAGCAAGACTTACAGAGAATAACCCTATCAATGTAATCTCCTTCCTAACTCCAAATCAACTATAGCAACCCATAAAGAACACCCTTTTTTTTGTCACCCTTAGAGATACTCCACTCCAAGTCAAAGAACTTCTCCAAGTCCTCTTCTTGTCCGCAGCAACAGGGATACAATCAGCCTTGATTGTAGTTAACTCTAATTTGGAAAAATACACCTGAGTGTGTAGATAAGATCAGTCCATGACAACACTTCAAAATCTTCAAGAGTCTTTGAGAATATCTTCAAAATCTGGTAATCTTGATTCTTGGAGAGTTTTTGGATGCTCTTGCAATAAGATCTCAACAAACAAAACAAATATTAAAGATATGAATCATTCAGTTGTTGAATACAGAGAGCAATGCGTCTAATTTATATTTTTCTCAACTTTGACGCATATTAATCGATTATGTATATAATGTAATCAGTTAAGCAATTCCTTTCGCATTAACAGATTTACATTTCACAGCAATTAACAGATTAAGTAGTGCATGTAATCAATTAATCAAATCATATAAGGCACATTATTTAAAAATATAACCGTTATGACAGTTATGGCTTTCCATGAAAAAGGTTTTCATATAAAACGCATTTTAACCGATTAAGAAATTAATGTAATCGGTTAAGTTCCATACTTAACCAAATTTTGAAAACTTTTTTATTCAAAACACATCAATGCACTCAGGAAACATGTGCAAGCATAATCACGAGTTTTAATCGATTATAGCCGTAATCTAATCAGTTAAAACTTGTTGTTTTGCCACAGTTAAGCATATTCTGATATCTGATGAATCCAACAGATTATACAACCAGTGTAATCGATTAATTCATATAGATATGCAATGTGCAAGATGTTTCAAACAATGCTTCATTTATAAACAATGAATACACATGATAAATAGTTCAAGCGCATGCACAGATATAATCAAGCAACACATTTACCATATATATTGTTGTGCAAGAAACTATAAAACATTTTTGTTGTCATCATAAAAAATACATATGTGAGATATGGGTTCAGCTACACAGCTCCCCCTATCAACATTGTCAATAAAATCTGTCAATAATTATAATTTCAAAAATCCATTGGTAACTCAAATTTATTAACAGATTTAATTTTTTTTTTGGTAAACTTTTGTCAGTAACTTCATGAATTTTATATAGTGATCCAACGATCATTAGGTGGTGCCCAATGCTAAATCAGTGAGCTCATTGTTTCTTTTGTGCCCAACAATACTAAATTTTCGGCTAATGCAATCGAGACAGTATGACATCGCCTGGTTGACGCCTAGCAAGACTGAAGGGGCACCTTGCTACACCATAAAATTTAAGTTTCTCTATGAGTTTGATTGATCAACTTGACTCTTGAATTATTCACCACTTAATATATTTCATATGAATGCACCATAACTCTATTTTAGGTAAAGAAGCACCATTTTGATAAATTTGATATCTCATGGAGAAATTTCTCATCATCAATCAATCAAGACAACATAAACAATTCAATTACATATTTCCAGCTTCTAAGGTAACATACCAAATTGTTTATCCAATACATCTAAATGAGGTCAACCTCTGGTCATTGCTAACTCAAAGACATACTACTTCAAGGAATTAGATACCCAATTATATATATATATATATATATATATATATATATATATTAGATCAACACACATACCAAACATAGAATCAAATAGTTAATTCCACAATGTCAATCACAATTTCACAATCAATTCATAAAATCTAACAATCATTTAATAGTAATATTTAAACCTAATTTAACTTCCCTTATTTAGATTAACATCTTTAGAGTTCTCAAAGCACTCTTCCACAACCCACTCTTACAAGTATCTCTATTTATAAACAGACCCACTAAAACTACATACATACAAAGACTCACTATGAGTAAATACAGCCACATGCAACCAGATATACCCACATGCAAAGAGAAAACAAGTTTGAGTAAAAAAAATAGCAGAAAAAATTTTACTCTATTGATTAAAGTAGTATGATTCTTTAAAACGAGTCCATGGGTTAAAATTCTCATGTAGGTGTTTGAGAAGGACTCAAGAAAATATTTTTTAAAAAATTGTAAATTTTATAAAATTAAGTAGATAAATAAAAAATCTATTTATAATTAAGATTTTTATTAATAAATAATGGAGTATCATTTGTCACCTATTATCACCTTAAAACTATATTCTAAACCTTTACATTAAAACTAGTTCTATTTATTTGTAACATTTATATTTATTTAAAGGTTTAATACCTATTTTGGTCCCTCTTTTCGGGGGTTTGTTCAAAGTGGTCTTCCCTTTTTTAAAAAGTTCACTAAAGTCCCACTTTTTACAAAAACTGTGCAAGTTAGTCCTTTTTGCTAACGGCGTTAATTCTGCTAACGGTAGAACTGCTCAGCTAACAAATATTTGACGAATAGGCTAACGTGTTGGCGAATGGGTGCAGAGATGGAATTTAAGAGTGATTTGATGATGTCGCTGCCGCAACCCTAATTCCATCAACCTCCTTGTGCTGCCACCGTCACCGGAACCATCGCGCAACCATCCAAGGCCACCATCAACTCCTCATTCATCCTCAACCACGCTCAAGAACACAACCAGTGCCGTCCAGCAACCACAGTTAATTGCCTCATCTCCATTGACGCACCACCACGAGCAGCCTCAGACCACTGTGACAATTCCTTTGTTCTTCCATCAACCACCCAAATCGCAACAACAGAGAGAACCCGAGAAAGTTCATCTTCTCCTCCATTCTCCACCGTGAAAACTGCAATCTCCTCCACGCCATCTCCATCATCCTTTGTGTCTTGACATGCAACCTCAACCCAGTAAACAACAACCCATATACGAAATCTAGATCACGCCTCCACCTCGCGAGTTTCATCCATTCCAAAACCACCAGATTCATCACGAGTTCAATACTTCTCCTTCGAAACCTGTAAGGAAACGCAATCAGCCCCAAAACCCCAATTGAAAAGAGCCCCAAATTGAAGAACCCTAATCATGTAGAAACCATCCCCACCGCGAGCATCTCATCGCGCATCAACATCGTGCATCCTCAGACCTGCAAAGCAAGAGAACCAAACCAGAACAGTCGTTGATAAATCGCAACACAGCCTTGCGCAACCTACTGAATTGGGGATTGTGAGGGTGGTGGGACGGAACGACAGGGTGGATTCGAGGTCTCTTGAAATTCTGGAAATTAGGGTTGACGGGGGCGTAAGAAAGAGGGGTTTGGTGGGGATGGAGGTGGTGATAGGGTGGGGGAGGCGGAGCGGGGCGGAAGGGAAAGTGGGAAAGGGGAGAACGGCACGACGAAGATTTTTGGAAGAAGAAGATTTGATTTGTCTTTTGCCAACACGTCAGCCCATTCGTCAACACGTCAACCCATTCGTCAAATATTTGCCAGCTGGGCAGCTCTGCCGTTAGCAGAATTAACGCCGTTAGCAAAGAGGACTAACTTGCACAGTTTTTGCAAAAAGTGGGACTTTAGTGAACTTTTTAAAAAAGGATGACCACTTTGAACAAACCCCCGAAAAGAGGGACCAAAATAGGTATTAAACCTTATTTAAATTAATATAAAATAAGGCTAATTTAATTTATTTTTAATATTTATTAAAATTAATATTAAATTTAATTCATATTAATCATATTTATATTTAATATGTATATCAATTTAACTTGATGTTGATTAAATTCGTTAATTTTATCTACATTTGTTAAAGTCAGTGTAGCTTTAACATTTACTTTAAGTTAGAATTAATTTAACTTATTTTTTAATTTGTATGGGAGGTAGTTAAATATGATATATTTTTATTTTTAATATCTATATTTACCTAAGTTATAGTGTTTTTTAAGTAACTATAATTTTATTTATTTTTAATATTCATTTAAATTAGTATGACCTAACAATGACTTTATGATTAATTATATATAGCATTGTTTTATTTGGTAATATATTTAAGGATATCATGGTTGAGAATTTAGTCATTATTGAATAATCTGATGACATTGATGGCCATGCTAGGAAAGCTCCTAGAGTTATTTTGGATATTTGAAATTTTTTTGGTTGAAGTAACGTGAAATGTAATATTGATGAGGCTAACTGAAGTTTAATGTTAGTTTTTCAAATCTAACTTGTCTTTCTCCAAGCAAAACTCTTTGCTTGTTTGGCTTGTAAAACTTTGTTAGTCTAAGAGCATATAAGACAAAGTCTTACAATTTGTCAAATTTTGTACAACTTTATTAAAACAAAAAGTGAGACAAAAACTCAGATATTTAATGTGTCTTTCAATTGTAAAGGATATAAATGTTTACGGTAATGTTATTATGCTGAAATTGTAATTGAATAATAGAACATTCTTAATATTACTTACAATTTTCAATTTATTGTTGAACTTATATATATATATATATATATATATATATATATATAATTATACGTAAAAAGATATACCTCTTTAGTATTTTTATTTTTATTTTTTCAATTTTATCCTCTCAATTTTTATTTTTAAAATTTAAATAATTATTCATAATAAATCAACTATTTTTAGTTTTATCATTTTAATAATTATTTTATGAATTCAAATAATTACTTATTATAAAATAATTATCTAAATTTTTATTATTTTAGTAACTAGTTTTTAAAATTTAAATCATTACTTCTATAACTACTATTGGAAACATAGGCAACAACTTTGTATCCACATTTTTTTAAGTATTTGTTTAAATGCACACACTCATACATATTCACACATGCACCTACACACTTTCATACACTGGACATCCACCTACACACAAAGTCACACCCATACTATCAATTTATAAATATTAATAATTTATAATATAATACAAATATTTAAAAAATATAGACACATGTATAACGACATTTGTTTTTACTAGTATGTTATAGTATATTTAATCAAACATAATAAGATAAAAGTACAATTATGTTGAATATTATTGAAATTATAGAATATCTATGATAAATTAATTAAAGTAAATAGAAAAGAAAATAAATGTATTTAATTGTCATTTTTAGGGGAAAAGTAATAATATATAAAGTGAAGAGATACTATAATAAGTTATGTGTTTATGCATCTTGTCAATAAACAACAAATATTTGGAAAAAAATGCATTAATGTGTTCAAGTATAATGAGAATTGTTAATAAGAATATCATGTTCAAGTATGAGTAAAAGGATGAGTATTGTAAGACCCATAAAAATAATTATCTTCATAATAAATAGTAATAGTTTTCTCTTATTATTATTATTATTATTATTATTATTATTATTATTATTATTATTATTATTATTATTATTATTATTATTTGTTATAATAAATTTTTGGATAGTAACGTGATGAATAAACTTAAATAAAAGAAAAGTTGTAAGTAAAACAAGAAATTGAGGTAGTTTAGATGGTAGCTATGTGCCAAAGGGACATGAGTTTCATGAAAATATTTATTTTAATAAACAATAATTTTTATTATTAGTAGTAAGGTAAAAACGTGATAAATGAGTTTATGTAAAAGAAAATTAGTAAGTTAAACAAAGAATTGTGGTATCTCAAATGGTAGATACATATGTTGACATTATAGGAATATGAGTTCAAATCCTCTTAACAAAGACTCAGAAAACCTCTGAGAAAGAGGTAGCGAGAGCTAACTCTCTTCTTAGTGCATGATTAGCTACCTGTCTGCATAGGTTTTGGTTGTATATTTATCTTAATCCCCACTTTGTTTACCATTAGCTTAAGCTTAAAGTTTGATATATGATTCCTGAAGAATCTTACTCCCTTTTGACCGTTTGGATTTTTAATTAGGGATTTGTGCTTAGAGGAATAAATTTTGCATTTTCAAGTAACTTGATTACCACTGTAATTCTATCCATAAGTTACCTCAATATCTCAGTAAAAACTTTAATCATTGCTTTGTTTACCATTAGATTAACCTGCTAATTTGATATATGTGGTGAAAGGGGCAGAAGGTCCTAATATATGTGTCAGTTTTGGACATAGGTGTTAACGGGCTAACCTTGTGGATGACATGGTATATTGTACTGGAAGTGTATTTGTAAAGAGCAGTGGAGACCATCACAAGTGCACAATCTCTCGTGATTTCACACCAACGTCTCATTCGGATGAGTGTGTGTGGTATGATTATTATATGATGAGATGGTTGCGTCTAGCATGATTATTGTATGATGTGATGGTTTAGTCTAGTATGATTATTGTATGTTGTGATGATTAAGTCTAGTATAATTATCGCATGATAATATGATTATTGTTATGTATAGTAATATATTTATGCATGTTTGATGAATGATCTGTTACATGTTAGCTCACCCTACTTGTTTGTGTTTGTATTTGTGCAATGATCGTATAACTCATATTATTATACTGGAACTCAGATAGGAATGTAGATGAAACTGAAGCCAATGATTGACAATAGGGATGCAAATAAATCTGAAGCCAATGATTGATGAGAGAGGGAAATGACAATGAGAGTTTTATTTAAAGTTCATCTAATGAAAAATTATAGTGATGATTTAGAAATTTATGGGATAAATGTATAAATGGAAATCAATGTTTTATTAATAAATAAAATGAAAAAAATTTCCGTGACACTTTGAGAAGTAAAATTTCATATTAATAGTATCAAAGCAATGATTTTAGGGCTTTAGAAAGTGAGCTTATCTAGTTTCTAGTACGTGTCTCTGATGTACAAGTTTGAAATTTATTACTTTGACGTTATGATGCATATATGCTTGACGGTTTGTTGAAATTGATGGTCCTCTAATAATCTGATGGAACGAAGGAAATAATTGCCAATTTATGTATATAGAGGACTAATTGAACTTTCTGGTTATCCCAAATAAACGTTGTTCTATGTTTGATTGATGACATGGTATGGTCGAGGTTTAAGCTACATTATTGTAATAATAAGAAGTAGATTGAGTAAGACATTTTCATTTACTTAAAAGTTGGCTTATTATTTTAGGAACTTAAAAGAAAAAGTTATATACTCAATTTGGAACTCAAAATCTGATTTTTATGTTAAACTGATAAGTCGAATGGTATGATGTGTGAGAAATGATATTTTTGAGAAATTGATTATAACTGTTTTGAATTAATTGGGTAAATATGGAGTCAAATCTTTGGCTATTAAATATCATATGTGATTATCTTTGGTTATTGGGCTATGGGGAATTTACATGTCTAGTATAGGACTGATCATGATTTCCTAATTCACATGATTTGTAGTTGTTTTATGGTATCAGTGTAGTAATTCATGATTGTTTTGAATGGATTTCAGTACTAGGAAGATGTTTGATACAGTCTCAACTATTATCAATGATAAAATAAATATTTAATTGGCCTTGAATCTGTTGAATATATATTTTTATGGTGTGGATACATTATAGGATTATAGTTCAGTTAATGTAAGTATGATATGTGTAGACATTGATCAAATGAATAAATCAAAGAAAACATAACCGTTAATTACTCACATCATCAGAGTAAAATTTACAATAATAGACTTTCATTCCTAGCTTTTAAAAAAATTCCACTCTTGGCTTGAATTTTGTAAATACCCAACTCTTTTAAGTATTGACCGATGGATGAAAGGTGAGCATCTATAGAGTCTCACCCATGTGCTATCTTCAACTCTGCTTCTCCTTCTCCCATTCTTCTTCACCTATTCCTCTCAATTGACACATAGTTAAAAAAAATATTTTGCATTTAGGTGTAAATGACCAAATACATTGATCAATTGTTTGTGATGTGGTTCGATGGTAAGGCTGAGTTCACATATTGGACTCTGTGTTTTTGTTTCTTAGCTACACCTAAAAGTAAAGATGTTGGTTTATAAACATAACAATGGATCATATAAACAAATGAGTATGAGAGTGAAGTAAATCAATTTCTTGAAGTTGCAAAGATAATTATGTTTTGGACAATAACCTATTTTTGTTAATATTATGTAGGTTTGTATGTGGTAGGCATCACAAACCTATCATTGAAAGAAAATGACCTTTTACATAGGTTAATGCTAGAACTGGTTTAAAAAGTGACATTTTATATTGGTTAATTCAGTATAAGATGTCATACTTTTTATATAGGTTGGTTAAAGAATCAGTACAAAAAATTTGGATCATATACAAATTTATCACTCTCTTCTGAATTTTCTATATCGATTTCAGAACCTAAATAAAAAGTCTTATATTAGTTCCATAATCAATCGGTATAAAAAGTTGAATAATTTTTATGCCCTTACTTTTATACTTATTTTTCAGTATAAAAAGCTTTTTTAACCATAATAACTTTTTTTTCTACAATAGTAATTGAATCCTTAATGTGTTTATGTAACCTTGATATTTTTTTTTCACAATCGTTGTACCTATGTTATTTATTATATGTTTATTTATTATAATAAATTATAGATGATTTTAGTTTACCTATTTTTATTTTTGTTTTCATCAAATGTTGTATTAGGACTCAACAAAACAATATAAATTATATTTATTACTTTAATTTTTATAAACGAATTATGTAAAATTATGAAAAACAAAAACTACTAATATTTAACATTATAAAATTAATTCAAAAAATTATATTTTAGTTTCCCCTTTTCTTTGATTATTAATTGTAATTGAGTTTTATTAAAATATTTAAAATAACAGTTACTCTTAGAAATTGACTTGACAAAAATTATATTATAAGGGGTAAAATAAAAATATGAATTGTGTATTAAGAACCATTTTTATATATAGATATATGACTATATATAAAGAGGATACTTTTTTGTGTTCTCCTTTAGTTTTTTCAATTTTACCCTTTTAATTTCTACTTTTAAAATTTAAATAATTATCCATAATAAAAAGATATTTTCAGTTTTATTATCTTAGTAATTACTTTTTTTAATTCAAATAATTATTCATTATAAAATAATTATTTACCTTTTATCATTTTAGTAACTATTTTTTAAAATTAAATAATTACTCATAATAAAAAAATATTTACACAATATTACTTATAATATTTTTGTTTCAATAACTAAAATTTATTTTATCTAGAACTATATCTATAACTATAAATACCTTTTTTTTCTAATTTTAAATTTTTAACTACTAATTTAAAAATTTAAATAATTATTTATAACAAGGTTTAAACCCTCAATTGGTCATCATATTTGTGTGTTAATTTCAAGTAGGTCATCATTTTTTTATTGTCTCAATTGGGTCAAAAAACTTGTAAAAATAAGTTAATTAAGTCCTCTCCGTTAAATTATCATTGACGACGTTAAATTGTGCTGAACTGTATTTTTCATTAAATGACATGACATTGTGTATTAAAATTAAATGGTGATCTGTTGTAAAGTGAACAATTCCACATAGACGGGTGATCCCTTCCAGAATCGCCCCATTGGCCATGGCAGCCTCTTCTCCAGCCGCCAAACCATAAACCCCTCTTCCACACCCAAACAAAAACCTAAACCTTTCAATATCAAAGGTTGAGACCCTCATTTCCTCTCCAACCCTTCTCCCCCTCGTCTTCTCCCTCCCCCACCATCCGCCTCTCTTCAATTGAGCGTTTCATCGTAGATGCCTTCCGCAAAAACGACAACAAGTGGTGTCTCAACGCTTTGGCCTCCAAGTTCTTCCACTGGGCAAATAGAAGAAGAAGAATGGAGGACCCGACGCCATGGCCGGCGATGCCTCTAATGGTGAACAACGGTGATGGCAACGCCTAAGCTCATTTTTCCTTCATCTTCCCCTCGTAACGTTGCGTTAATTTCTAGTGTTTTTTATTTTCAAATTGTGATTTAGAGATTCTTGGTGGATTTGTTGTGTCGTGCGTTAATGGCGAAGGCGTGAGGACGAAGGTTGAATCTCGATGGCTTGCGATTTCCATGGTGGTGCTGTTGCGGTGTAAAGCTTGCGATGGAGGTAGGGCGAATCGCAACACGTTCTGCGGTGGCGAGATGGTCTCGCGATTTAGATGCTCGATCTGGAGTTGAGCGAGGAAGAGAAGAGCTCTCGCAGTGTGCGTTTGGGTTTCCTTTGGTGGTCTCGCAGTTTCTTCTCTTCTTGGTCCGGTAAGGGCACGATTCAACGCAAAGCCCTTCTTCTCCCTTTCTCGCGAACAAGATCATTGAAGGGCGACGAAAGTGTGGCGGAGGCACGATGGACGCAGTTATTGTTCTACTTCCCTTCATTTTGATTCGCGGCGCAAGCTTCCTTTCCCCTCCATTTTTCTCTGATTTTTTATTGGGTTCTGTTGGGATTTCCTGTTACTGTATTGCAGTCTTGAAATTGGGATTTCTGGGATATTCATTGGATTTTCTATGCAGGTTTTTTATCATTGGAGTTGAATTAGGATTTTGATTTTGTGTTCGCATTTGTTAGCTTGAATTTGTGAGTTTGCTTTTTTTTGTTTAATTTCATGTCTGTATTGTTGGACTGTGGTAGTTGTTGGTGGTGGTGTCGGTGGAGCAGTGACGGGGGAGGACGCAGAGGGGGAGAGAGGAGAAGATCTGGAGGGAGGAGAAGAACTCTGTTTAGGCCATGTGGAATACTTCATTATACAACCAACACCCATCTAATTTAATACATAATGCCACGACAGCTAAAACAAATTACAACTCATCACAAGCAGACGTCGTTACTGATTACTTAACGAAGAGAATTTAATCGTCTCATTTTTACAAGTAATAGGACCCGATTGAGACCAAAAAAAAAACTATAATTAACTTGAGACTGACACACAAATACGAGAAACAAGGAAGGATTTAAACCTCATAACAATACATAAATTTCGGTTAAATATAACTTAATAAATATAAACTACATGATAGTGCTTATCGTGTGTTTACACTAGTGTTAAATAATAATTATTATATAGATGTGAAGTGATGGCCCATTAATTATTATTGAAAAATATATTATTTTTATTTATTTAAATTTGATTTTTTGATTATTTTTAATTTAACCCATAAATAAATAAATTTGTGAATAAAATTCTTTTATAACAAAATAATATTTTCAAATCTCAATTTAATATACTTCTTTAGTTCGAAGAACTTTTATTAACAAGAAGACTTATTTGTTATAAAAAAGTAACCTTGATTAATTATTGAAAAAAAATTGTATTATAAATCTAATTGCTTTTTATATATATTTAAATAAATTGAATCATGTACTTATTATTCATTATTGGGAAAGAAAATAGGTGTGAAAAAGATGAAGAGTGAAAGCTTCAAACATTATTTTAGAATTAAAACATAAAACACAATGAGAAAGGTAAGTAAGGAAATCAAGGAACTTGTGGGTCCTACTTTTTCTTAAACCTTTTCTTTCTTCCCTTTTGTATTTTTCCCACAACTTTCTGTCTCTCTCTCTCTCTTCATCCTCACCTACGCTCTCCTCTCTCTTTAATTTGAATATCTTGATCAACTTGCAGACGCGCATTGTATTTTTGTTTTCCATTTATCACTGTTTGTTACAAAACCCACCAAAGCCAAAACCTTTAGCTCTCCATCTTTGATTTCATCCATTTTCTTATTCTCTAATGCCCTTTTGATCAATCCGTCATTCCAGGTCTCTCTACAGCTTGATTTTAGTTTGTTCACTTCTGGGGTTCTATTATTATTGTATATTTGCTTGGGGGTTGGGTTAAGTTTTTTCTTTTCGGGGTTGTGTTTCTTTTGGGATTTTTGTTTGTGTTGGTTGTAGATCTGTTGTGGGGTTGGTTTGAAATTTTGTGAATTTGTTGGTTGAGGTTAGGGTTTCGATTGTATTAATGGATAAAACAGTTTGCTCTGTTTAAGGTTTGCGTTTGATTTGCTTTTCGGATTGCCGAGGTTGCTACCTTCTGCATGCTCAAGAGAGGGTGTATTGGAATATGTGAAATTGTGAATCTTCCAAAATAAGTGTCTCGGATTTTCTTTTGTTCATGCATGTGTTGTTGTTGGTGTTGGCTTTGCAACTAACCCGTTTTTATTCTTTAGTATGTAAGGTTTGATGTGCGTGTGATGGTTTTCATGGGAAAACACCGGCGACATTGTTGGAAGCTGAGTCTAGTTGTGCGTTACTTTTGGTGAAGTTATTCTAATTTGATTGCTAGTGGTTTGGTTCGGAATTCTGATGATGGTCGAGTACTATTTCATGGCTGCAACATTGCATTTTTTCTTTTTGCTTCTAATGCACTATGTTTCAGAGGAAAACTTTCTTCCTTCTATCAAATGCTGAGTGCCACCTCAAAAAGCTAATAAACTATTTCCTTTTTGGATTTAACTTGGGCTATAAGCTCAAGGCCATCCGAAATGCTTTCTCGGATCAAACACAAGTTACTCATTGGTCGATCATGGGAGAAGTTGGATTCGTTAAATTACCCTCTTAAACTGTAAAATAATGGGGAGCCTGAGGGATGCACACAACTCTTGTCTTAGGCAGTTATCTGCATTTGAGTGAGATCATCAGGCTGCCTAATATATATATATGTGTGTGTGTGTATATGTATATGTGTGTGTGTATATGTATATGTGTGTGTGTATGCATAGAGATTATCTATGATTGGATAGAATTTCCAACGTTATCATACCTCAAACACATGATAGAACTATCTTTCATAAGAGGTTGGAATCACTTGGAGGGTAATCATATTTTGGCTAGAATACATACCGTTTGTAGTTTTTATTTTGATTACTGAGTGTTAGGTTATTAGACTGTATATTATATCACACTTCGATGCCAGGGAGGTAGGCACTTTTTACAGGGTACGCAGGTGTTGTATCTGAGATTGACTTTAATAGGATGTCTCAATGTGATTTCTTTCATCAATGGACAAGAAGATAGATACAAAATTTGGATTGGTATATTAAATAAAATATCATCTTAGAAAGCTAATGTTAATGAAGGGGACAATTTTTAATGGGTTATTTGTTTTTTGTTAGTTTATACTTGCCATCTTTTGACTATGAAGCCAGTTCAACGACCCAAGCCTACAAAGTTCCACCTGGCCTTGTTAATTAACTTTCTTTTTGCTTTATTTATTTGTGCCTAGTCATAGCTGTTCTAGCATAGCTATGCATCAAATTTTCATTTTTAAATAAGTGCATACAGTCACACTGTCATTTCTTTTGATCAATTGATATTGAGCCTGCTACATGTATTGGAGGGTTCTTTTTATATTGTCAATTCTGCCAATATATTCATCTTTCTGTAATTTCTTTGACAAATTTATGTGGTTCCTCTTGTTCCTAGTCCTATGAGCAGAGGACAACTTAATATAGCTGTGTTTATGTTTAAATATTGTAATGAAAAGGGTTTATACATGGCTTCATACAAGATGATTTTACTCAATTTGAGTGCCACAATCTTAGAAAGGGGTTGTGCGGACCACTCAGGCCTTGAATGACTACATGTGTTTCTTACGTAATTTTTTCATACTTTGTTTTCTCTAATATTCATAGAAATTAGACCTGAACGTGGTTTGAAAACCTTTCATATGTCTATTCTGTTAATCAAGATTTGTTATGGTTTCCATATTCAATTTTTATTTCATTGATTTTTTCTCTCTCAATGCAAACTTGTACATAATAATATTTGTAAACTTGGAAAGATTTGTTGTTCTGTTCATTTGGAAGTGTAAATTTCATTTTATTATCAAGGTATTTTTCTATTCATATAAGGGATAGCCTGATAATGGAGTTGGGAGATCAAACAAGACATTATCCAAAGCAATCAATAAAGATCTTTATTTAAATTGCTTGCTGAAAATTTGGATATTTAATACACAATGGCTTTATTTTATCCATGTAGTTGACTCCAACATCTAGTGATGATATTTTTGTACATGATCAGGGTAGCGTGAATAAGGATCTGCATCCATAAATAACTAACTAGACGAATCTTTTTAAACTATTGTGTTAACTTTTCAGCTTTTAAAATGTTAATGAGTAATTATCTGTCTGGTGGAATGCATTTGAAAATTGTTTATCTTTTGGGCAAACTGTTCATATTATGCTAGGGTGATTTCATTTTGCAGGATGAGAAATTCTCAGTTGTTCGATATAAATGTGAATTTGAGAACTAATCAATTCTCCGAATGTGTTTTCAATGACAAATGCATATGTTTTTTTGCTGGTTGATGTGTTCTGTTTGCTTTCATAAGCCATTGAGTTTGTAAATTTGGTGTTAAAAGTGGGTTTGATGGATGTCCTGATGTATCTTTAATCATATCAATGGAGCATCAGGGGAGGATGATAGCTTCACCCAAGAAAGATTCATGAAATGGTTGTTAGTGCTTTGTCTATAGATGTTAATTCAAAAATATACTATTATGTTTTTGATCCACCTATAGTCAACACCAAGGGATAAAACGGGTTTCCTTCTGTTGTTTGAATAAACTGGAGACTTGTGACTCAATAAGCTTAACTAGTTAGTCTATTTTAGCTGTTTGGTGGAAGTAAAAGAGGAAAATACTATGTAGAATTTAGTTATTGCCTTTGTGATTGATTATTTCCCACCCACAGGGCAGCTGGTGATTGCTTTTGCTAGCATGGCATCAAGTAATTTATTCTTTGATGATATACGGAGCAAAGTTGATGTTGATCCTCCTCAAAATGAAGAGTCAACAGATGTTGGTGAATTAGTAAATGATCCTGGACAAACTACACTTAAACCTAATGGTACTGTTTCAAGCAGTGTTCGTGAGCTTTTAGAGTGCCCTGTATGCTTGAATGCCATGTACCCTCCAATCCATCAGGTTGTTTATATATTGATGGCTTATTTTGTTGATTTGTTTTGGGTTCTTGTGAGAAAGCATGCAATTGTTACTAAAAAATACTGGGATGTTCAAAGTGGAATTTGATAAATTAATCACATTGACAAAGCATAATCATCTGATACTGGGTCCATGGAATGGTGTTACTGCTTATTAACAGGATTGAGCAAAAATAAAAAGAGAATTCTCATTTTATTAGAAGTTAACTAAAACAATGGTTCCTTTTGGTGTGCCATGAACAAAAAACTGAGTTTAAGGGGGCTGGTTTCCTCCTTCAAAAGTAACTATTCCCTTGCTCACCTAACTGATCTATTCTAGCAAGAACTCGGTCAAAATTTCTAAATGTAACTGTTTTTATATAATATTACCACATTGATGGTTTCAAATAAATTTTCTTTTGAAATTTAGTTGACCTATTTTCCTCTGTTACTATTGCAGTGTTCAAATGGTCACACAATATGCTCTGGTTGCAAACCCAGGGTCCATAACCGGTGCCCTACTTGTAGGCATGAGCTTGGCAATATCAGATGTCTGGCACTGGAGAAAGTGGCTGCATCTTTGGAACTTCCCTGTAAATATCAAGGTTTTGGGTGCATTGGTATATATCCATATTACAGCAAGCTAAAGCATGAATCACAATGTGCATATAGACCTTACAACTGTCCATATGCTGGTTCAGAATGCTCTATTATGGGTGATATACCCTACCTGGTGGCTCATCTGAAAGATGACCACAAAGTGGACATGCACAATGGTAGCACTTTCAACCACCGCTATGTCAAATCAAATCCACATGAAGTTGAAAATGCCACATGGATGTTGACGGTATTATTTTTCAGGACCTTGTTCTACCTGCATTCCTTTGATTTCGTAAATTGACTATAGTGTCTAACCATATGGTTGGGTATGCAGACTGTGTAAATTTGGAACATGTTTGGATGTAATTGTGTCTCTCTTCATCAGTTGTTTATGAGTAGAGTGATTTAGCAAACCTTTCATTTGCTTAAAAAAGAAACACCCAATATTGCAAATACTGGAACATATTGAAGCTACGGTTATTTAATTTGTATAACCAATGATAAAATTAAATTCGTTCTCTCATAATTTATTTCTAGACAGAAATTGGAATTTAGCTGACTAATCATTTCTCATTGGTTTCTAGGTCTTCAGCTGTTTTGGTCAGTATTTTTGTCTACATTTTGAAGCTTTTCAGCTTGGAATGGCTCCTGTCTACAGAGCCTTTTTGCGGTTCATGGGTGATGATAATGAAGCAAAGAATTATAGCTATAGTTTAGAGGTAGGTGGGAATGGGAGGAAGATGATTTGGCAGGGTGTGCCAAGAAGCATCAGGGACAGCCACCGCAAGGTTCGTGACAGTTTTGATGGTCTCATCATTCAGAGAAATATGGCCCTTTTCTTTTCTGGCGGTGACAGGAAGGAGTTGAAGTTAAGGGTTACTGGTAGGATTTGGAAAGAACAATGAATGGATAGGAGATGATGTCCTTCAACTATCAATGATATTTAGGCCAATAGTTTGTAGTGCAAAGTAGTTTCTTGTAGTGATATGTACCTTCTGGTCATGTAATTGTCTTTTGCAACTTAGGAGGCAAACTCTCTTTGCTTATCCTCACATCAAGTACATGAACAGGAAGTTGTACATCGTATCATTATGATAATAGAGATGTAGAACCTTAATTTGCTCTGTCTATATATATATATATATATATATATATATATATATATATATATATATATATTCATAGCTACGATTAAGAACATAAAAAATAGTGTTTATATTTGTTTTACAGCTTGGCACATAACCACTTAATGCGTTTTGTTAATTCGTAGTTGCCATATTTGCCAATTTGCAGCACATCTAACTTTGTTTTGATAATTTGAAAACAACGTCTAGCTTGCATTTCTACTTAAATCCAAGTATATGTGCAATCTTTCTAGTTTCAGTTGTTGTCATTGGTTGGTGTGTAGTTATTTACAAAATGATTAATCGATGGCACAGTGCTTGAGTATGAAGACAAAATTAATAATCCAATCTTGCATTCGACTTAAATATATCATCACAGTTTTGGTAGGCTTGCTGCATCAAATTGAATAATGGTTTCGTCAAACCCCTAATAATCTTATTCCACAAGTTCAACATTAGTTTGGTTCCATTAAAGAAGAAAAAGATGTACAAAATTAAGGTGAAATGCAGTATTCAACCCATTACAATAATCCATGAGATTACTGTGAATGGTATACATTAGTTCGGTCCCATTAAAGAATAAAAAGATGTGAAAAATTAATGTGAAATGAAGTATTTTCAACCTATTACATGCTGAGAAAAATCATAAAATGAAGCACTTCAGGCAAAGATCAGCAGAACAGCAAATACTTTTTTCTAGCCAAAAATGGGGACGGGGAAGAAAATTAAACTCCAGGCTGCATTCAGCTTTGGAAGTTACCTATATACTATGGTGAAATGAAATACATCCTATGAACAAGTAGGACTCTTCTTCCTAACTATGCACTTGGCATCATCCAATTAGTCTGAGAATACAGGCTTCAGCTGCACTTGGTCAAATATGCATTCCATCCTTGAAGACGATATTCACGAGCTGCATGACTCGGATTTTTGGCCTTGATGATGCCACGACCCACTATGATAATGTCACTACCTCTTTCATAGATAACCTGGAAAAAACCATTTGGTTATCAAGAAGCAATAAGCTCAAATGAAAGAAGAGTATGCAACTATGAAGCACTGACTCCCACATGGCAATCAAATGACCTGTAGACACATATCTTTACAACACAAAGGAGCATGAGACAATATCAGATCCTCTTAAGTGGAAAAAGAAAACTTGGACATGGTCAAATGTCATGATCTCACCATTTATTCTTTTGAACATCAACTTTAAGTATTGTGTTAATAAAATTTATTGAAGGTCTAAGATATCATGTGGTAAAGTCACTGCAGAGATCCATACCCAAGGAGCAGAAAGAAGTGGAAAGAAATATAGCATTGATGCATTTTCAGCACATGAATATTAAGGGGTGAATGGTTGTCTGTGCTGAAGCTGGAGAGACAAATGAGCTTGCCAAGAAGACAATATAGTAAAAACTCTTGTTATCGTATCTGCTTGCAAGAGACAGACTATTCATCCTCCCTCTCCAGTTCCCTACATACTTTTTCTCAACAAAACTATTCTAAACCAAGGAAAAGAATGAAAGATCAACCATGTTAAAAGTAAAGTACTTTAGGCATGTTATATAACACTTCTCATAAACCATTAACCATTTTTCACCTATCATGTCGTTAACTTATGCAAATGACTAAAAGATACACACTACATGCATACACTTACAGAATATGGCGTGTTATATTGCTGCCCTAAAGCATCACCACCAATCACCATTTGAACTCCAGGCGTTGCATGAATGAAAGAGGGATTTACAGGTGCTCCAGGCCATGATCCTGGATTGACTGAGATGAAGCCAATGACAAAGTCAGAATGATCCTCAGCAATTTTCACTGCAGCAGTGATGTAATCTCCCTTGGCAAGGTTACCACTTGAACTCATTTCAGCAAGCAGCAAAAGACCCCTTCCACGAGGCAAACCCTAAGTATATTCATGAGACATGTTAGGCTAGTATTTTGGTGTGGCTACAGTTAATATAACGTTAATACTAGAGCATAGACCTTCAACTTCAGTCCTTCTACAATTCCAGGACCAGATATAATGTGAGCATTTACTATGTCAGCCCAATCCAATATATGGAAGATCCCGCTGCAGATATCAGATCATATATAAGTCATTAAAAGCAGAAACAGAAGAAATAATACTGAAAAGAATCCAAAATAGATCTTACCCTTCATACTGCATGGTCACTGTGTTACCAATATCAGCAAACTTACGATCCTCAAATATTAAGAAGTTATGTTTTTCTGCAATCTTCAACAGAAAAACAAGCATAAATAGAAACAACTAAACCAGAAGTATACAAGATTCCTGAAAACTCACTAAATGTGATACTCATACATATAAGGTCAAAGTCACGACTTCGGACTCCAATTTCAATAAATATTGACAAATCTACTTCCATCTATAAATCCTGACAAAATGAAGATGCAAAAATTTGTTCTGCACTGCTTAAAAGAAAAAAGGGGCTTCTTTAGTACTGTACCGAGCGAAGCTTAGAACCAAAATCAGGGGTGAAATCTGGTAAAATATCCACATGTGTCTTCAGCAAGCATATCTCAGGTCCAACCTGACAGGAAAGAACAGCCAAATTAGTTGAAGGAATTTATTTGTCAGGACTAAACTTCTAACCATAAGTTTACTATCTCACTGACGATGACCATAATCCAGAGAACAGGACTCTTATAAGAATTCTCGACCCTTTTTTAAATTAATAACCAACTTTAACATTGTCACTGCTAATTCGAGATGAAACAAAATGCCATGCACTAGTTTAAACATTTTCCCATTTTGGACAATTGCCAAGTTCTTCTTTACCTTGTCAGCGATTTCAAGTAATTCAGCAGCAGTTGCAACATCTGCAGCCAAACACAAATTACTCTCCTTCTCAGCCATTATCTCAAACAACCTCTTTCCTGTCGGATTCTTGGACAATTTAGCCCTTTCCAATAATGAAAAGGCATTGAACTTAGTTCTTGTTGCCAAAGCAACAATCTTTTGATTCTCTTCTAAGAATCTCATAACAACCTCTAGCATCTGCTCATTAAGCTTTCCTTTTTCACTCAAAATCTTCACCATTTCAGTCAACTTAAGAATTGCATGCAGCTTGATTCCGTTATTCTCAAGATTCTCTTTCCCGCCTTGCTCTCTATCAATCAAAACAACAGCATCACTGACCTTCAACCCTGCAGAACGCAGTGGGGCAGCAGTTTCCAAAATTGAAGTGCCACTTGTAACTAGATCCTCAATTATCAAGCAACTTTGACCTTGCTTGAAATCACCTTCAATGGCTTTAGAAGTACCATAATCTTTTACTTCCTTGCGGCGCATGACCATGGGGATGTTCTGAGTAGCGGAGACACAGGTGGCAAAGGGAAGAGCAGTGTAAGGGACACCACAGACAAGGTCAAATGAAGTGGAAGAGACAGAAGAAATGAGGGTCTGAGAAACATTCCGGAGGACAGAAGGGTAAGATATAACAAGGCGGAGGTCTATGTAGATTGGTGAGGATATGCCAGATTTCAGCTTGAAATTACCAAATTTCACAGCTGATATTTCATGAAGTTGAAGAATTAGAGACTCCATTTTTCTCCTTTCTCAGTGTACTTCAAGGTTTGTTTTAGACCTTAGGGATAACCTGCGGAATTCAGTAATCAACATCTTAAATTAATTCTTTTTATAGACATACTCGAGTACATGATCAGAATCGTTTATCTTAGCTTAACAGTAGCATATATTTAATCATAATATTCCTTACAGCTCACACATCATAGATTACATCACAGAAGCAGACAATTCTCACACAGCACATAGAAAACAGAATAACTCAAGAACTAAGTTAATTACTTAAAGTGTTAGTGACCAACACAAGGAATTTAGAATGAAACTTTCACAACTAGTGCATGACAACCTTACACTTAAGATGACGAATCTGCATCCATGTCTCGTGCCCTAGACAGACAGAATCTAACCTACCTGATTCACACTCTGCTACGCCTAAGGCGGTAAGAAAGTTTATATGCCCAGTTATTGTGAGGTATAACTTATACATGAACCATATACATCGTATGTACTCTAGAAGCTGCTGTATATATAGAACCTATATATCTCATAATGTGACTATATGAATCACAACAAAGCGGATTACTAGTTACTAAAAAGGCTGCCGAAACCATATCTCAATCAAGACAGAGGGGAAACTATTTCAGTTATCCTTCCCTGGAATCAATTCTAGGCAATAACAGAAGCACACCAGATTTTATAAAACCAAGATTTAAGAAAGATAACATGTAAAAATGTGAATTTTAAACTTAACCTTATAAAAATTAAAGTTTGCATCAACATATATATATATATATATATATATATATATATATATATATATATATTCTAAATACTCTAAATTCATCTTGATGTAGAACTTTCCAACATAACCAACTTTTAAAATACAATTGAATTACAAAACAATCAAAAATGAAAAAAAAAAACAAACAAACAGAAAAAGTCGTATAACATTTCAATCAAATCTAAAAGAAAAAAAAAATCCCTCAATCACTGAGATTCAATTATATTTCTGGTTCCCAAAGTTTCCTTCTTCAAAGGCAATACGCATCTCTTGACAAATATTTGGAGTTGGGTTAGTTACATTATGAAAGACCAAGTCCTTCTCCTAAACCCAATCTCTGTTTGGTTTAACGCAATCAGAAGGAAGCATAATTCCATGGCACCCAAAAAACAAACTCAATTTAAACATCTGCACTATTCGAGAAACAAAATCAATTCAATAAACTGGAAATGCAGCAACCCAGATTCCACAAAACAAAAATTTTATGCAGAATCAAAGACATCCAAAGGGTCAATGTCCTCTAACCCCTTCAAAAAGCTCCTGAAACTTCAATGACCTTATCAACAATAATGATTCAACCAAACCCCAGTGAAATGCTGCAACTCAAAGAACGTATGATACAAACAGCAACATTTAAGTCTAATCCTTCAAATGATAGAACCTCACTGAGAGGAGAGAAATTGACGTGTTTGTGTGTGGTGTTACATTTGGTTTTGGGCTGCACCACTTTCATTGGGTGGGTAGTGTTGTTGCAGACGTCAATACTAGACAATCACAGTACCAAAATGACATAATTTCCAACTTCCATAGTTCAATGATTTATGACGATTTGTTACTACTTATTGGAGATAATTTTGATATTTTGTTTTCAAGTTCGATTTTTTTTTTGTCGATTTTGCGAGAATAAGATTCGTTATTGATTTGATTCAATTTGCTAACATCCTCAATCTCATCATATAAAGAATCAAACTTTAATCATATATACCAATATATGTTTACTATGTATGTTTATTTTGAATGACCAATAAAAAAATTACATGCATAAATTAATATTTTTTTCAAGTGAAATTGATAATTGTAATTAGTTTTATAATATTATTTCATGTTAGTATCTAAATGTGAATATTTTTATATATAATATTTATAATTATTTTATCAAACAAAATCTCTATAATTTATATTTATGTATTTTAATGAATTACTTTGTAAGTTTTTAACGATTACTCTCTTGATATTAAAATTTTTATAATAAAGAAACCTCTAAACAAAAACAAATATAATTTGATTGAGCCACTTTGATATTAATATTTAAAAAAAATAGATTAATATGATGTTGATTTAACTTTAGTTTTCTCAATAACTGATTATTGGTATCAATTCAACATATCCATGTATGTTTTTTCTAATAATTCTTTTATCAAATAAAAAGAATAAGTGTGTGTATATATATATATATATATATATATATATATATAATTTAAAAATATAATTACAAGTAAAATAGAAATATGAAATTTTTATCTTGCAGTATTATAAATGAAGATAGACAACATGTCATATTCATGTTCTGTAGTTGGTGTGTGAAAAAAGTTAATTATATGTTAATTTATAGAAAAGAACAAAAAAGAAGCTTCGTTACCTAGTATCTATAGCAAATTCCATGTCATATTCCTAAAGAATTTACATATTTGTCAAGAATTATAGAGTTTGTTACAAAAGAAAGATTATTCTGATCTGTCTTGTTTCCCCTGAAATCTTTGATTTGTTGCAACCCCAAAAACTATCACATTTGGCTGGCAAATTGAGTTTTCAAGTTTTTATCTTTTCCTCTTCAATGCACATTTCTCAAAATTTCGAGCTTTCACCTTCAATAGTCGTCAAAAACCAATTTTCTCGAAGACCCTTTTGAACATTTTCAGACTCGAGGGTATGTTATTTCACAAGCCCATTAATTGAATATGAGATATATGTTTGATTTAGCCATTTGTTTTTGAACCCATTCTGGTTTGTTGCAATGCAGGAATCGTTGTTGCCTTCTTCTTAGTGCTGAAAATTTAAGAGCAGAAAGATACATTCTGATATGTAAGAATTTATATTCAAAATAGCTGTTTCTTTTTGTTCCCTAAATGGCTATGCCATTGCAATTTGCAATCTCTTTGCCACCATTTATGTTTATTCATTTGGGTTTCCAAATGCCATGTTGAACCTGATCAGATGTAATATATGTTATGCCATGTATTTGAATGCAGAGAAAAAATTGCCATATGGCTGGTGACAGATTGTAGCACCACATTTTCCTTTGGGTTTCAAATATTGAAGGCCAGATATGTCTGTGCAGGATGAAAATTCTGATACAAAAGAAGTAATATGTAAGAGTTTTTAATCCCTTTTTTCTTCCTCCCCCAGAGAAACACAATAATCAAATGATGGATTTTGTACACCAGAAGAATACATTCATCAGCACCATTGAATCATTTCGTTCAATTTACTCATTCCCCCGTGTTGGGAAAAATCTTTTACAACGAACCACATGTTGAATCATTCTGATTTTCTGAGGATATAGTAGATACTTATGATGTTAAGATTTGTACCATGTCTTTACACCTAAATAAAGCATGGAGACAGGTCTTTTTTCAAAGCATGTCTTCTTGCAACCAAACATTAGATACTAGGTGGTTTTGAAGACTTCTTTTTGATGACTTGTAAACATAGCTCGGTCAGGTTAACACAATAAGATGTTAAGTAGTCTTAGCACTCATTGGTGATTAGATATAATATGATACAAGGATTTAGAGAATAATGACAAGATAAGGACAGGCTAAACATTAGCTAATGATGATAGTGACAATGATGACAATAATAAAAGAGAAGTGATAGCGATAATGATGTTGATGATGGTGGTGATAATGACAATAATAATAATGAGATGATGGTAGTGGTGACAACGACGGTGAGAATGATAAGTTTTTCTTATATTGGTTCGTCTTGACCATCGAGACTAGTCCATCCTTAAAAACTTCCAAGTTTCATTAGGATCAAACCTTGCAAAAAGTGATTTTGATGTTTCTGTTGGATTGAGTGAAAGATTCTGGGTTGCTAACAAATGCATATAGTGAATTACATAACTGCAGAATTTCTGACAATAGAATGCAGAATCATGAATTACTTAATATGATCAGAGAATTTCTGACAAAAGACGATTAATGATCCTAGACTAGTGATTTTATTAACACTTAAAGAAGATTATTTGTATGTACAGTATTTATAAATAGTTTGTCCTATCAGCAGGGTTCAACTTAAATTAACGATACTTAACCCCTCATGCCTCTTTACTTGATTAGTTCAGCTTATATCTTATTCCTCTTCATTATATTTACCAATTACTAGGTCCCCAGAGAAGGCTAACAAATCTGATGCATCATGGTGGGAACAAGTTCTGCGCTGATTGCGGAACTCCAGAGCCAAAATGGGTGTAAGTATTTGCCTGAATTTTCATAGGAATGTAGTTTCCTGGATTTTTTATCTCAGTTTTATTTATCAGTCATAGATCTTGAACTGAATGTTGCTTCAGTGTCTTTACAAAAAAAAAAAAGAATTGTGCACCAATCAGAAATATGGTGGATTTGCAGAACTATTTGAAATGAATAGGCTCAAAATATTAGAACATATGTACCAAATGATTTGGAGCTTATAAGCTTTGACAATGCAATGATGTATTCATAGTTCAGTGAAAAGTTAGTCATATCATAAAATTATTAGCTCATTACACTATTCGTACTTGTTTTGTGTGATGAATTTGTTAAACATCAGATCTTCGAGTCTTGGAGTATTTATTTGCATCAAGTGTTCTGGCATACACAGAAGTCTAGGAGTCCACATATCAAAGGTATATTTCCAACAAAACTTTTAAAATAACTTCTCAGTAACAGTCATATTCATTTATCTTTGAGGTTGGGATTCACAATGAATATAACATGCATACATGGTTATGTTAAAATTGCATATTCACTATTTGCAGCTCTCTTAGAAACATGGGAGGGGTGTTCCATTGTGCGTGCATAGCTGCAACACTGCAAAATGAAATTCTAACATTGTTTGAAGCTGTTATAGGTTCTATCGTTGAAGCTAGATGAATGGACAGATGAACAAGTTGATGCATTAGCAAAATTAGGAGGAAATACACTATTAAACAAGAAGTATGAAGCTTGCCTCCCAAGTAACATGAGAAAACCAAAACCACATTCTTCCATTGAAGAGCGCTCTGAATATATTCGGTAACTGAAGTGAAGCCAAATTTTTCTTTTTTTCTTCGTTTTTTCGATGAATTACACCATTCTTATTCAGAAATGGCCTATTTGATTTTCCTTTTCAGGAGAAAATATGAGTTCCAACAGTTTATGGGGTGTGATGACAATGTGGCAGGCCCCATTATCCCATCTCAAGGAAGAAGTGTATCACTTGCTCAGTGCAGCTCTTCATACTATCATGCTCTTATGGACAAAAAACCATCTGAAAGATTTCCAGGCAAAACTCGAATTGGAATGCATTCCGAAATAGTTGGGGAAGAAAAGATTCTGAGCACAAGTCAAAGAAAAGTACCTCATTGGTAACCTTTCCTTTGACTAATGCTAGTTCTATCAGCCATCTCTTAAATGAACATAAAAAATTACTTTTTGAGCCAGTTGATGCGACATAGTGTGCCACACATACTAAATTTTTATGTTGCTTTTTGCTCCCCATGCTCCAATTCTAGTCAAAGGTGGGAGGAATGAGTTTCGTGCTCTATATTCTGGAAAATATTTATAATCCAGCAGTGTCTTTGCCTTTTTATTATTCATACAAGTTTCGTGAGTATAAAATTTGTTATGTTTATGAAGAAAAATGAAGAGAAAAATGGTGAGGAACAGGGATAACTCACCATCTATCATTTTCACTGTAGTAAGAACACATGAAAAAGAAAGAAGAAAGACAAATTGAATGGCGATATGCTTTGTTGAAAAGAAGAATCTAAATATGCTTGTATTATTGTTCTATGAGAGGAAAAAATTGTTCTGATAAAACACTATATTTCTCTAAAATTATGTTTGTTAGTCTGTCATGATAAAAAGTATACACTATACAAGAATCAGTTTTTGGAACTGCAACATTGGGTTTTAACACATATTTACCCTATGTGCTCTTAACTTCAGAACCATATCAACAAGCATATCAGAATCAAAGAATTATTAAAATGTGAAGCATACTTTTCTGTGTCTTGTTCTGAATAGAGAAAGGGAAAATGATAGTTACTGAAATGTTGGAACTTCTCTTTTTCTAAATACTTAATCTTGTTGCTCCCATTTACTGTTATAGGCAGGTATGGTTGAATTTGTTGGGTTGATTAAGGTTAATGTTGTTAGAGGCACTCACCTAGCTGTTCGAGACGTCATGACTAGTGACCCTTATGTCATCCTTTCTTTGGGACACCAAGTGAGCATCTTTATCTGTGAGCTAGTTTAAAACATAGATGGAAAGGAGAAAAAATTGTGATATACTTGTTATATTTGTTGTTGCAGTCAGTAAAAACACGAGTCATAAAGAACAATTTAAATCCAGTGTGGAACGAAAGTCTAATGCTTTCAATTCCAGAGAACATTCCTCCTCTAAAAGTGGTAAGTTCGTTCATTTTCTCACTTTCTGCTAATCATAAATGGTTGCTATTTGTGTTTGTTTTCTTGTACCATAATCATACTTGTACTAGTGAAACAGTAACAATCTCATGAATGCAGAATATATTGAGACTTCAGATACACTTATTTTAGTAACTGATCAATTTAATTCCTGCAACACTAATATCCATTCTTTCTCATTTCCCCCTGAACTTGGAACATGGCTTCACAATATTACATTACGGGTTAAATATCTTTTTAATCTTTAAACTTTGACGGAAATTGGAATTCGTCTTTACCATAAACTTTAATATAATTTGATTTCCAAACTTAAAAAATGAATAGATGTAGTCCTACTAATCCAACTACATTAAATTCTTTTTATGTGTCAAATGTGTTTCAAGCTGGTATTTGAGTTGTTTACATGGTTTCACACGTTTCAGTTTAAATGTCAACCTAGAAGGTCATTTAACAGTCCAAAAAATTAACACCGTTTGATTACAAGGACTATATTCATTCACTTTTTAAGTTTGGAACCAAAATATATCAAAATTTGTAATATAGACAAATTTGAATTTCACGTCAAGTTTAGGAACGAATTCTTATTCCCCGAAATATCTCTAAAGAGGAACAAAGGTGAGGATGGAGATGAAATGACTGCCTTATAATTCCATACTTGAAACTAATAATTAAGAACCTTATATTACTATGCATTGAACCCTTTTATTACATCCAGTTTAAATGATTTGCTGCATATCACCTACAAGAATGAACCTATTAAAATTTTGTCAGGCTAATTCACATGAAAATTAGTCAGATTCTAATGTATGATCAAATTTTGTGCGACTAGGATTCTTCTTTTCTTTCTTTCTTGGTCATATATCCTGTGTTTGAAGTTCGTTATAGGAAAAAAGCTAGCTAAATATTTCTTGGTAATTTTCATTCTTGCTTTTAACATTCTTAAATCAGGGTAACTAAACTTGCACTCATATCATCACACCGCTTCCAGTATTCTCTTTGAAAATTCTGCATATCTTTCTTTTCTCCCCAGAAGTGTGCTACTGTTGTCTAGCATTCTACTTATCTTGATGTCATGTCATGTCACCATCGATGGATTACATTTACATCAGAAACCATTGTCGTTTTATTTCTACTTCTGACAATATTTCATGTTGGTGTGTTTTATGTATGTGCCAGCTTGTGTATGACAAGGATACATTTTCAACTGATGATTTTATGGGAGAGGCTGAAATAGACATTCAACCTCTAGTTATAGCTGCAAAGGCCTATGAGAAATCAAACATCAACGAATCCATGCAACTTGGTAAATTTGTGGCAAGCAAGGACAACACCCTTGTTAGAGATGGCATCATATCCCTTGATGAAGGCAAGATCAAACAGGAGATCTCAGTGAGACTGCAGAACATTGAGAGAGGTGAACTTGAGCTTGAGCTTGAGTGTGTTCCTCTTACTCAATAGCTGGATAAAAGTTAAGGATCACAACTCATCTTGAAACTGGTTTTAGAGCAAAAATCATAGGAATTTGTATGTGTGTAGATTCTCCTTTCTCCTTCTCTGTTGTACATTATTCCATGACATGATGGGATTACTTCACTATCAAAGTTTCTGTCTTTTCAGAGTTGAATGTGTCTGATTCATCATCACATACTGAGATAAGACCTTTCTTGGTGTATTAGCATCTTATGAAGTTTCCTTAATTTGCTAATTATTTGTGATAACATTGACAATTCTTAAGGCTTTTGTTTTCTGATCCATGCAAAAAAAATAAAATTAGAATTATTTTTGGAGTGTAGAATTTAAAAGTGTCTTAATACAAGCTGAAAAATAGTTTTAGAAAATATAAAAGTTTAAAAAGTCGTTTTTTAAAAATCATGTAAGGATAAATATGTCATTAATAAAAAAATCATTAATATTTTCTTAATTTTTAAATTGAAAAATAAAAGAAACAGAAATATTTTTAAGAACAGACAACTTAAAAAGGAAACAAAATTGTTCAAAAGAAAATAAAATAAAAGTAAACTGTGTTAAGTACTTAATTTTGAGAACAAGAATTCATTAATTATTAATAGTAGCTATCTTGTTAATTAAAAAATAACAATTTTTTTTATTTTCACAAAAAAATATTAAAATATATCTATTAACTTTTATAGTTTGAATCAAAATATTTTAATATAAATATTAATAAATATTAATTTTATGTAAAAATTTAGATATACAAACATGTTTAACTTAAATAATAATTACACATTTAGTATTTAGGTTACTTTTATATTTTAACATCACAAACGTATTAAAATAAACAAATAAAATGACTTTATTTAATATAAATTTGTTATAAATAACATTATTTTAATCTATATAAATTTCTTTTATGATTTATTAATCAGATCTTATATATCTTATAAATCGTTAAAATATACCAAACTTTAAAGAGTATAATAGTTATAAATGAAAACTTATATATAATTAAACATAAAAAAAAAATGTTACACCATTTTCCTTTATACGTTTGATAAAAAAAATCTAATGAAAAGTGCGTTTTGATCAAAAACGCGATTTTCATGCAAATTGAAAGTTTGATGATGACGAAAGTAGCTGAAATTTTGGCATTTTGAAAACCTTACGTTTAACGCAAATAATATAAAAACAAGTGAATATCACTTCAATATTTTAATATTAATAAATTGAAAATATATTAGGACAAATTTTTTTTAAAATATTTTTAGAAAAAGGACATGTTTTATTGATTAAAAAATTTGAAAATTACAATTTAAAAAATTACACACAGAAACACTTTTTTTCTATAATCTTTTATAGTGAAACTTTCTAACCAATCAAAATAAAAAACACAAAAACACTTTTTGAAAATTTCTTAATATTAACAAAATAAAAAATTAGTATCTAAAGTTGCCAATCAATTATTCTTTGTATTAAGAGTATATATATCTTCATTGTTTTGTATGATGGAGAAATATGCACAAAAAACATTTAAAAGATAGGTTAACTATATTTTGTTTTTTCATAGTTTTTTATGTTATTATTTATGATAAATACAAGAATTAAGAATGAAAAAATAAACATGTTATAAAGAATTATAAGAAAACAAATTATTTTTTTAAAGGAAATAGGTTTTTATATATTTTCTTTTAGTCTCGTGTTCTTATTTTTATTAGTTGTTTATTTTCTTTAATTATATTTATTTATGATAATTATGATCTGTTACTGAACTTAAATTAAAAATTTCTTTGATTGATTTTAATTTTAGAAGTTTCATCTTAATACCGAATTTTATCCTTTGTTTTTAATTTGTATATCAAAAACAATATTTTTCTATTCTAAACCTAATATAAAACGCACTAACATGAAGAAGAAAAATAAAAGTAAAAATATTTTATTGTTTTTTACTCTTTTTTATAATTTCTGAATTAGTATGGTGTATAAATTACTCTTTGACATTTAGATTTAGGTTGTTGTGCAAGTTATACAACATATCAATAAAAAATAAAAAAAGTCAAAACACAAGAAAATATGTCTTCTAGCCATCTTGTCAGCACCAAAATCTTGCATTTCCCAAAATATTAAACATGTTATTAATTATAGAACTATGAACATATAAATTAAGAAAATTATAATTAAAAGAACAAACACAAAGAGACAACCTCACATAAATTTAGTGTAATTGATTTTGCTATTGCATAAAAAAAATTGTTCTTAAAATAATATTAACTCAAAAAACCTTAATTTTTTTTATATTTTACAAATACTTTAAGAAATTGTACAAATAGACTCATAATGCAACTCATCAAAATCAATTTATTAATTAGTTTAGACATTATGTGTAATAAAGTTTTAGGTTTTAACTTTCGTATAGCAAAACCATTTTTGGTGTACCATCACGTATTCATTATGAAAATTAATATGCATTGATGCTTGCAGTTCTCAAAATAAAGAAAGCAAGGATCTTTTCCTTTCTCCATTACTTTGTCTTCAAGAATGGATGGTCTAACTTTGTTTCCTTGTCTTATACTAATATTACAAACTTCTTTTTTTCTTTAGGATGCAAGTTTTCACCCCAAAAACAATGCAAACAAACATTAGAATCCATTCCCATGAATCTTTAGGAACATTCTTTGTCCACATCCCATCAGTTTCATCACCAGTTAGTTAAAATTTGCACAGTAAAACATCAGCAAATTCAAAGTAACAACCAGGAACTGGCTTATGTTCACAGACAGTCATTGCCAAAATCACATAATAGATATTTAATATTATTAGCACACTTTTACATGTCATGTGCCGACCCCCCATTATCCAGAAGTCATGATAAAATCAACGAACTTTTTTTGTTAATCTGTATGATCACAAGAATATGTATATTCAATTGCTCCAAGAGAAACCCTGTCCCCACTAAAAAACACATTTCTCACAGAAACATGGCATTTTAGAACTTTGACACGTTGAATTCAAGCATTTCAGAACTTAAGGTGCCATAAAAAATGTTTTTAACACAATATATGAGAAACCACAAAGAAACAAAGCACTAAGATATGGAAAGTGTCGTATAGAAACAAATACAACTTTCCATGGTCAATATTTGCAAACCCTTTTGATATTACTAAATATTTACATTGTGTCGAGGAGAAACACTCCTCAGGACTGTGAATGAAGTACAATACAATAAACATCATACAAACACATCTGGTATTTGTTTCCTGTGTGGAAGATAAAAATCACACTCTTGAACGAAATGCAGTTCAAGGAGCTGAACAAAGAAACCATCAGCTCATGACAGATAACAAAAAAAAACACCCATAGAAAAAAAAAACATTCAAAGAGTGCTTTGAATCACCACAAAACCTTAACCAAACCCTTTCCCTCCAAACACGTTCACACGCCTAAACTTGAGAATCCTACATATGCAACAACTACCACAAAACCTAAACACAGTTCCTCAAATGCTCTCATGCCATCCTCCAATCAAAATCTGAGTTTGACATCCTTCATGCAATCCTTTATTCCACCCATGAAACATCCATTCTGATTAGATAACAACACCAAAAACACGTCAAATTGGAGTTTCACTATGACACTCTTCGTTGATCTAACCTTCAATGCAAACCTTCATCACTGACGTGAAACTCCAATTCTGATTGGACAAGAGTGCCAAAATATCTAAAACTTGAGCTTCACAAAGACAAAACCCAGATTCAAACTCGTACTGTCCAGGTAAAACTCTAATCCTGATTAGATAACAACACCAGAAACACGAAAAGAACTGCATCTAAGTTCTATGCCAACAATAACTACACACACCAAGGTTTCAAATTTTTCCTTTTTTTTTTCTCTTTTTTTTCAAACTTCAAGAAGAACAACAATTAGGACACCTTATCAACCCATTCTCATTACACTCCAAACACCTCTTCAACACCCCTTCATCCTCATCAAACACCTTCCTACTCCCACTGCAATTCCCACAAGGTGCAAACCTCACATCTCCACAACTCTCGCACACAAACCCACCCTTTGTCCTTGGCAACCCTTCCAGAACCTTCCCGAGCTCCCCCACCTCGTACATGTACTTGATGATGTCAGCACCCCCCACGTGCCGCCCCCTGATGAACACCTGAGGAAGCGCCACGTGTCCCTTCCTCTTCCCATTACCATTCTCCCCCAACACGCTCATCAACTCCTTTCTGTAATTCGCGTCCATCGAAATATCACGCTCGTCAACCCAAACCCTAAATCCCCGAAATATCATCCTCACCGCGTAGCAATCCTCGAAGGTCCTCCTAATACCGCGTAAGCTGGTGAAATACAACACGATCCGATCCTCCGTCCCCGGTAACCGAATCGCCTGCAAGGAATCGATCAATTTCGCCGGAGAATCGATGGAGGATTCCGATGCTTCGAGCGATTTCGAGGGTTTAAGCTTGTGGTGGCGGTGTTGATGTTCCGAAGACGAAGGTTTCGCCGACTCAAAGAAGTTGCAGAGCCTCTTCACAACGCTCCCGCCGCCTCGAGGGGATTCTCCTAACTTCGTCAGTGATCGGTCCAGCTGCGGCGGCTTCTGCGACGGCTTTTCCTTCCGAAGCGTCCTCATGGATCGGTTGAAGAAGGAGAATCTAGACGACGTCGTATTCGCGCTGTTTCCAAACTCTGCCATCGACACTGTTCTTTTGCAACACCCAACATAGAAAGCTTCAGCTTTTCAAGGTTCATCGGAATTTAAAACTTTAAAAACAATAACAATAATAATAAAAGTTTCTTTTTTTTTTTAATTTTGATTTGTGAATGATGAAGATACCTTACGGGAAGATGAAGACGATGGAGGACGGTGGAGGACGGTGGTTTTGTTGTTTTGTGAGGATTGTCGTTTTGAGGAGAGTGTTTGCGTTTTGGTGTTGTTTAGTCGTTTTGTGCGTAGCGTGTTGTCGTTGGAGGTGTTTTGTTTTCTGCGTTTTGGTTTTGCAGAGAGGTTTTTTGTGAGGAGAGAGATAGAGAGAGAAGGTCGGGTTTTCTTTTGTTTTGAACTTTTAACTTTAGAGAGAGAAAGACCAATGTATGAAGCCAAGAATTTGTACTTTTGTAAAAGCAAAAACTTAGTTGAGGAAAAAAAATTATGTATATTTTTTAATATATGGTGCGTTTGGATATATAGAGAGAGAAAAATCCAAAAGCGCTTCTGGAGTAATCGTGAGATAGGTGCTAAAAGCTGGTTTGGTGCTTAATTTACCTTTTCGAGTTAGGTATGGTGAGAGACCAAACTAAAGAGGCATTTAAAACAATATTAATTTCAGCGGTTAATGCTTAATTAATGTTCTAATGGTTAAAGCCAACAGTTACGGCAGGTTTAAAATATATCTAAATTTGAATAATGTTCTTAATTTTTAATGGACCATTTTAGTAATAATATTTTTCCCAAAAACTCTAACTTTAATTCAAGTTTGACTTACGGTTATAATTTGCAGTTTTTGGGTAGAAAAAGAAAAGTCATTTTAAAAAAATTAAGAGATTAGTCAAATTTATTGTAGTTAGCTGATTATTAGTTGAGAAAAATATAAAAATGGTTGATTTTTTTTTTAAATTCTTACAAATTATTTTCACCAACCAAACAAAATTTAATTTTTTTTTCCTTTCTAATAAAAATTCCTTCCCATCAGTTTGACCAGTCCCAAAATTCAGTACACCAAGTAAACTATACACCCATTTTTACCAAAATATTATTTCTTTTAATTTGAAATTATTTATTAAATTTTAATTACTGCATAAAGCTTTTTTTAATTAATAAGTGAATTGGATTAATCAGTTAACTTGATACTAAATTCAAAATACGTAATTATACTAAATGAACAATAGAAAAAGAAAATAATGTTATTAATATTTCTGTGTGAAGTAGGTTACTTCTGGTGGAATAGTAATCTTATGGTTTAAATAATTTAATCATTTATTTTTTATGTCCACATTTATTTTTTAATTTTATTCTTTAAATAACTTTTTTCTTAAACTGAAATAATAATTTTATTAATTTTATTTTTTAAGTAATTATTTATTTAAATTTAATCAATTTTTATTTAACTATTTTTTAAATTTAATCAATTTTTATTTAAAAAATATTTATATTTAATTTTATAACTATAACAATATATAATAAATAATTTATTACCTTTTATTATCATAAAAACAACACGCTTTTTTAATAATAATAATAATAATAATAAATATAGAATATGGTTATATGAAACATTGGAACGTAACCGACTTTGATTCAGATGAAATATTGGATAATGTTTAAATTGATATGAAAAATGAATGTGTTAATTTATGCAAAAAATCATTTTTTTTAAATATCTATTTATGCAGAAAGAAAAGTTAATATATGTAATTATATTATATATTAAATATCTATGAAATATTTATATATAAATAATAAATAAATTTGGAAGGATCTATTTAATTGGAGACAGATTAATTTACTAATTTATAATTTTGAGATCAATTTAAATATTTAGCTAATATCTTTATTTTATCTTTAAAGCACTGTCTATGGTAATTATTCTTGTTATACTACTTTTGGTGTTGACGTCTGATTTTTTAGAAAAAAATGACATTTATCAAATAAGAAACGAAAATAAATATGGATGATGATTAATACAACTATTTGTAATTGTATTGATTATTTTTTATTATAAAATATAAAATATAATAGTTTTATTAATTTATTATTAGTATAATAAAAAATATGATGGAATATAAATTGGAGAGTGGTGGCTTGTGAGGCCAAACCTCTACTTTTTCAACAAAAGCAGGCTTTTAGGTTTTTTCTTTGTCACCGCCGTCACGGAAGCACTCACCTTGCTTCTAAGAACCATCCATACCCAAATTCTAAATAAAGGGGAAAAAAATCACATATTCATATTCTTTTTTTAATTTTAAAATGAATATTATTTTTTAATTTCTTTTACAAAATAACACTCATTATTTATTTAATAAATCTTAGTAAATATATAACTTGTTGGTGTCTTTCATAAATGATGTCATTATGTCTCAATCTAAATAAAAACATTTTATAAAATTGTAAAATCTTATAATTTTATGTATTAGAAAGTGGGTTTAAGCCTAATTCAACACCATAAAATGGGCTTATAAGGTGAGGTTTGCACCTCATTTATATATTATAATTTGGCCTCCTTATCTCTAGTCGATGTGAGACTTCCAACATACCCTCAAGAAATATCGTTAGAATAGACTTTTAACGATCTGATAGCATATTAGAAAGTGGATTTAAGCCTAACTCAACCCCACAAAATCGATTTGTAAGGTGAGGTTTACACCTCACTTATATATTATAATTTGGTCTTATCTCTAGTCGACCTAGGACTTCCAAGAATTAAATCTCAATTTAAACTATGTTTGTACCTATTATGTATAGTATAATTATAGCATATCACAACACAAAAGCATTTTTATTTATATACTAAACAAAATTTGACTTCATCAAAATAATAATATCCAAAAATCATAAACATCACACATCAAATATATTTATATAAAATACTCAATAAATAAAATATTAAGAAATGTCTTTAAAAAGATTCACAAAATTTAAATCTACAAATCAATAACTTCATTTTTATATTTTCTTATCTTCTTAACACCTTTATTTAATTTAAATTATAATTGAAAAACCGAATGCATATTACAATATAAATATTAATATTTAATACGCAAATCAAATAACAATTTATCTTAGACTATGTTGACTTACGCTGAATATACTGTTCACGCAAATTGGCGAGCGAGGAAATTATTGTTTGAACGTGTTCGTTTGAGTGAATTTGCGACGATGGAATACGATGGATTTGCGGGATTGCACGATTTCAACATCTTCGCTGAAGTGCGAAGATTTGCGGTGATTGAAAACGCAATTACATATTTGCCCTGATAGATTTTTAAATTACCTTCTACATAATAACATAAAATTACCTTCTTCTTCTTCTTCGCATGAAGCATGAAGCATGAGCTGCTTCACGTCTTCTTCTTCTTCTCATGAAGCATGAACTGCTTCACATCTTCTCCGACCCTTGCATGGAGCTGCATGAGCTGCTTCACGTCTTCTTCTTCTCCGCATGAAGCATGAGTTGCTTCACGTCTTCTCTGACCCTCGCATGGAGCTGCATGAGCTACTTCACGTCTTCTCCAACCCTCGCATGAAGCTGCATGAGCTGCTTCACATCTTCTTCTTCTTCGCATGAAGCATGAGCTGCTTCACGTCTCCGACCCTAACATGGAGCTGCATGAGCTACTTCACGTATTCTTCGACCCTCGCATGAAGCATGAGCTGCTTCACGTTATGGACACTGATGTTTGGAGCTCCTGCTTGAAGAATCCTGCATTGCTGCCACCGTGGGTCGTGAAGAATGTTGGAGCTTTTGTTGGCCGTGGGTGTGCGTTAAGATGTTGCAGCATGAAGGCCACTCCTTTTTTTCCTCCTAAACTGGACGTATTCTGCTTTCTCCTACTAGGCTGAACGTCTGCAGCTGGACTCGCATGAAGGTGACGAAGGTGGACGATGGTGGAGGGGGTGGATGGAGAGTGGCTGGGATGCAGAGTGTGTCGATGGTGACGAACCTGACGATGCACCACCATACAACAGCCTAACCTAACCCTATGTTTTGTTTGTGTTGCAGGTGAAGGAGTTGTGAAGAAAGTGAAGGTACTTGAAGGTGTTGTTAACGTTGTGAAGGTGAAGGTTCGACAAGTTCATCCAGTTGGTGTAGTTCGTGGACTTTGGTGAAGGTGCAGTTGAAGGAGTTAGCTGAAGCATCCTGGAAGTACTAGCCAAGGTTGATGAAGTGTAAAAGTGTTTAACTGACTGATTTTCGTAGTGGGGGAAAGCTTGTTAACAATTTTGTATTGTCTTGTAGGTGGTAGCAAAGAGCACGGTGGGTGCTGGCTGAAGGTTGTGAAAAGTGTGTTAAGGAAAAATTGATTTCTTTGCATTGGAATTTTTGGTGGTTCTTATGCTTTTTATCATTCAAGGGCAGCCAGGTTATTTGTGGTTCTTGATTTGCTTGAATTTGGTTGAAGGTATATGATGCTTAACAAACTTTTTATTCTAGTATTGTATACTAAATTGATATATTTGTAATTATGTTGCCATGTTTGCTTTATTAGGGTGAAGCTTTCAAGTTTAACATTTGAATTGTGGACGTGCATTGGAGCTTCACGTTTGTTTGGTCAATCTTCATTTTATTTTGATAAGTCTTCAAGAGGTATTTTTTAATCTATATTTAAACTAATTATTTATAATAAATATATGAAATGCGTGTTATTTTATTTTGTTTTATTATAAGTCATTATGTGAATATAATTATGTTTTATATTTATTTATTTCCTGTTTGTAAATGAACATTCAAGATTTTTAGTTATTGTTTGTTTATTTATAATAAATAGACTAATGTTTTTTAATGTGTTATTTAAATATTTTTGGTTTGTTTTTAATTAATATATGAATGTATTAATGTATTTTGTTCATGTATGAATATATGATATATGAATGTATGAATATAAGATTATGTTTAATGAATATATGAATGCATGATGTTAATTATAATATGATTATTTGTTTAAGTAAATATAGATGGAAGAAGAATTAGACTTGTCGTACGTGGACTGTGAAGATATAAATGATGATGTGCTTGGTGTTGACTTTAATATAGTCGCAATGCTACATCAACACTTACAAATAACCACCTCCCTGGCTGCACTAACAATGTTATGCATTGTTTGTCATGCCTTGAATATATTGAATATATTCTCGAGTGATCCAAGTAGTGTTAGCAATTTCCTTCCCGACAAAGACCGTCGCAGACAGGAGTTAATGGCGTACCTGGTGCATACTACTCGATGTCATGACATTATTCGGATGGATCCAGAGGCATTTATTAATCTTTGTGAGAGATTAAGATCAACTGGGTTAGTTAAAGACGTCATTCGCTCCACAGTGAAGGAACAAGTAGCTCAATTTCTTCATATAATTGGGCATAATGTTAAGAATTGAAGTGTCGCATTTTTCTTTCATCGATCTGGGGCGACGGTAAGCAAACACTTTCACACTGTTTCATGTACGTTGTTTCAGTCGAGGCCAGCTGCATCAAAGTGGAGAGTTTCCAGCATAAGACATTATTATTTAATGGTGGAGTTGTGGGCTTTTGATCGAGCTACTGGGAGTAGTGTTCGGACCGCTCGTCAAACACGTCATCGGGTTACGCCTCGTGTCAGTGTTGATTTGAATCAGAACATTGAGTATATTCCAGAACAACCTGACTGGACGGCATACAGAGACCCAATTCCATCATCACCTCCTCCATCTGTAGATGAATATAGTCCAGGGAACACTCAATTTGTGCCTTCCGTTCCATCCGATGGAACTTCATCCTCAAGAGGCTCCAAAAGGAAGGCACCGCTGGTCGATGTTGTTGATGCTCACTTTGGTGCATTGAGGACCAGTTTGGACGGTTTCACAGATGCCCTTACCTCTTCAAATGTGCATTTCGGGGTCATTTCTAATGCAGCCGTAGAACAAGTCTCAACGATGAAAGAGAGGAATGAAATATTACGTTCCCAAACAGAGATTCTTCGTCGGACCCCGAACTAAACATATACAGAAGCTGACATTTATGATATGTTGAGTGGGATGCAAATATCTGATGAATCTTTGCTGGAGCAATGCTATGACTTCTTATGTGCAAACCCCACATGTGTGAAGAGGTTGATGGGACTTCCATCGCATAAGCGGTGGAATAAATTATGTAAAATGTATTCGGGGGGAGATTGTTAGGATGTCTTATATCACTACTTGTTTTAGTATTATATTATGACATCTACTTGTAATGTAATTATGACTTATGATTTTCATCTATCTTAAATTTTGAAGTAATGTTTATGCTTATGATGTAATTATTTGTCATTGGTTGTTATTGTTTATAATATTGAATAATTTGTTTTCATTTATTGTTTTGTTGAAGAAATTGTAGAATGGCGTCATCATCAAGAAAAAGGTCCCGAAAAAGTCGTAAGGGAAAAGAAACCCTAACTCAGTCAGAAGATACAGCATATGCCAGACCATCTCTTGCGGAACAATTAGATCAGCGTCGTTTCTTCACTCACAGCGAGCAGATGGAAAACTATGTCGCTGATTTCTATACGAGGAATATTGTCGTTCTTAAAATAATGAATTTTGAATCATTTGCCGGTTCAAGGTTATTTTTCCAACATCATCTTATATTTCAAGGGGTGGTCGAATTTCTGACACTGCAGGAACTGTTCTATCCGGATTTAATCAAAGTTTTTTATTCAAATCTCAAGATTTCTGGGAATGGATATTTGATTAGTGAGGTCAATAAGAGAAGAATCAAATTGAAACCTGTCGATTGGTCGAATATTGTTAATATGAAGTACGAGGGTCAAAAGCTGTGTCATTCGACTATCCCAAACAACTTTCCTTATGATCGGGAGATGGCATTAGCTACTGTGGTGAGACTAGAAATGCAGGGTCAACGTGTTAGAACAGGTTGTTCTTTGAATATTAATGATAGACTTCTGCATTATGTTATTGTGCACATGTTATCTCCCCGACCTGCAAATTTTGCAAGGGTATTGCAAGAGGATATCTTTATGATATGGGTGCTTAAAAATAATATACCTATCAATTGTCCTCATCACATCATGCAACATATGCTCAAATGCAAGGCTAGTGACGCACCCCTACCATATGGTGTATTGATCACCCAAATCATGCAATATTGTGGAGTGCATGTAGATAACGATGTCAACACTCATATCGGGACCAGACATCATTTTTAAATTAATTCTTTGAAGAGGTTGAATATAGTTAATGTCAATGGTGTTTGGCAACACGATGTCGCCAATGATGAAGAAGAAGAACAACCACAGCATGATGACAACCATGTGCAACCTCCTCCAGATCTTTCAAATCCTAATATGATGACTCAAATATGGGAGGGGGTACAAGACTTGCAACACAGAATGCAGGGTATGGAACAAATGCAGGGGCGGGTTCAGCATATTGAAGATAACTTGGCAAACCTTTCTCTCGACATGAACCGACAGTTTGTTAAGCTGAATCAAAATGTTAACTTAATTCTTCACCATTTAGATGATTAAGTTGTTGACTATGACGTCACTGTATTGAATGACTTTTTTTCATGTAATGGATAATTATAACTTGGGTTAATTATCGGCGCTTTACAAAATTAATAAATTTCACTTCTATAACAAATAAATTTATACTACTTAAAACTAAATTATATCACAAACAATACTACATTTAAAAAATATCATTTAACTAAAGTATAATTTAATTAAATTTTTAAAATTATTTTTAATAATTATTCCAAATTTTTAACTATTAAAAAGCATTTTTACAATTAAATATAACATTAACAAATATCATTTTATATTACTTGAATACCTAGGGACATTTTGGTAATCTTCAATTTCTACCCATTAAACAAATTTTTTAAAACTTTCACATCAATCAAATCATATACTAATTCTCACAAACTTCACCCCCAAATTCACTCTCAATTACCTTCAAATAAATAGGAAAAAATTCACCGTCAAATCCACTCAATCACTCTCCCCCAATTACCCCCAAGTAAACACACCCTTAGTTACAAATTCATATAATATCATTTCCATCTATCATAATTCACTTAAACAAAAAAAATTAGAAATTAATTAAATATTTAAACAATAACATATGAGAGAGAGAAAATTAAAAATTAGCTTGAGTCAAATTTACTTGTTGGAGTGAAAATATATCTGATTCAACAAAAGTATCACACAGCCAATCTCAAAAAGTAGAATAAAACTACATTCAAAAGTTTATCTAAAACAATTTACAAATACAACTCTATACTTTCAAAATGATGAACACAATATAAAATTTATTCAAACATCATCATTCACTTATTTTAATTTAATCTTCCTAATTCGTATTCAATATGAGAGAAAACTATATAAAAAAATAACCATACTTACCCGAACCATATTCATTACTCAATTTAATAAATCATATACTTTAACATGCATAATGAAATCACTAAATATTCAATTCAAAACATTCTAAAACCATAATCTATTAGTAAATATATAATACTGATATAATTTTTAAACAAAACACTTTTATTGCATGAAACTCAAGAAGTTTAACCACATCACATATTATCTATCTTAAAATTTTGAAAAATATAAACAACTTCTCATAAAATATTTTTCTTTAAACCAACTTCCAAATCTACCTAATAAAAATATTCAAAATTTATAGACTTAAAATAAGATATCCAAATATAAAAAAAAAAATATTATATAATTTTCAACTGAATTCACTAATACAGATAATAAAATTATATAAAAAGAGAGAACAATGTTTATAGAATTGAATGTTTTGCAGTATTATTTTTTAAATACATTAAACAGAAGATTTCCTTTCAATAAACGATGTGTAACTTAATTCCGTAAGTCTTAAAATTGATCTCATAATTATTTAAAATATTTTCTCCATTTATTTCTCTCATTCAAAAAAAGAAATTCTTAAGTGACGCGGTTTATATAAACCATATAAATGATTAGTTACGGTCTCAAATTTTGTCAAACATCATTGCTTTAGTTTTAAGCAACATTTTGTGTAAGAAATAACCACCTTACGATAAAAAATTAGTTTTATTAGAAAAATTGAGCTAGTTATTATAAGTTTATTTAAAATTTATTATAAGTTTATTGTTTCTTTATGGTGATTTTTTCTTTGTTTAAATACGCAAAACATATGTCACATGCTCTATTATTTTTTAATAAAAAAGGTCAAAGACAGTCTTTCCCTCTTTGGAAGTTAGGTTGTGATGAAGAACAGAGATAGAAGAGTGAGTAGGTGGTTGAGGACGGTTGATACAAACCTTACAAAAAGATGTTTGGTCAAAAGATAGAAATCTTGCGTTCTGGTAAGGTAGGGAGGTTTGACTTCATCCACTTTTTTATAATGGACAATGATACTTTGACAATATTTTTTAACAATATTTTAATATGATGTACGTGACATTATGTTATTGATTTAAAATTATTCAACAATCAATAATAAAATAATCATAAATACTCTTATGGACCAATCGTAAAATAACATATAAATAGTGTTAAAATTTTGTCAAAAAAATGTTATCAAACTATCATTATCCTTTTACAATATAGTTACTACTCGTTTATCATATTTCTCGCAACTTCTTTTAGAAATCTTCCCCATCTAAACAACATATATGTGTTTGGTAGTGTTTAGAAACTATACATTTTCTAGTTACATTAGGTAGAAAATTAGAGAAATTTTATCAATGATTGAGGTCATTGTAGTTATAGTGTGCAAATAGATGGTTCAAACATCACAAATTATATTTGTTACATTAAATTTATAAAACTTAATATACATATATTATGTGTGTAATACATGGTTGAACATGATATTAATGGTTTTGTAATCAAAGTTATAACTTTTTATATTAGTTATAACTTTTATAATAATAAATATTTAATGAAATACATCTATAGTTATAAATTTTTTATTGTTAATATAAGTTTAATTAGTAATTTGATTTTTATAGTCAAATTTATGACTTAATTGTTTTTTCTATATATTTTTTTTCAATTGATTTTTTATACTTTTTAAGTATAATCAATATGATCCAGCATAAAGACTCATGACTTAAATAACTGAAATGGATATGTGACATTTTTTTTAAATGAATTGAATTGCTCATGTACATGACAATGTTGTCTTTTTTTTATGGAGGTTACGCACAATAATAATATATTACAATAATATATAATTACCAATCGTAGGTAATTTGTATTAAAATTCAACATTTTGAATTGTCTGTTGGTTTTTGACAATATTGCATATTAAAATCATGTAAATTGAGTTTGCAATGGGAGGCAGTATGTCTTTTTTAGTGTTGACAACTTTATAATCATGTCAACACTTCATCAATCAACCAAGAAATGAAAATCTATAAAGTATAAAACATAAAGATAAAAAATGACACTAGTACATTAAAGGAAAATAATACCGGTTATTTTCGGTTATACGCAGCGGTTCATGAATCGAGGTATATACAGGCGAGACAAAAAGTGTGACATCCCAAATATATAATAATAATAATAATATAATAATATAGACGTCATCATCCAAATAAAAGAGAACAGTTAGAGATAAACTTGCAAATAAGTCTCAAGTTACAGTCATCCAAAAGAAACACCATGGTTAAAACTTAAACATAAAGGAGTATCTCAAAATACATAAGATAACTAAGAGAAATCCTAAGGAGTCTATGTGGCAGCATCAACATCCTCCAGTACTTGCTCCAGGGGCACCTCCTCAACAACTTCTCACATCCAAGTGGATAATCATCGCAAAGGAAAAACATACACAAACAACACACAACACAGAAGCAAGGGTGAGCTAGGTAAACAAACAAATTACATATGGCACAATCATTTAGTATCATCATGTTTGATTGCATATAAAGAGAACAATCAAAGGCATACAATTCAAACCATGTATCAATTTCTCAACACGACTCATCCGGATTTGTATAACTGTCGAATTATTGGTCGTCTTTGCACTTGCATAGTTCAACTGGCCCTCCCCAACACTATGCAAGGTAAATCCTCATACCAATCTATGTCTAAAATCTAAGACTATAGATGAAGATCTCCCTCTACTCTCACCATTCACACCGTTCTTCTCTATTTGAGCATGAACAGTACTTTGAGTGTAGGGATAGACTTACCATTTCAAAGCTCCATACAATTATACAATACAACGACACAAACTCTACAACCACTTCCAATCATCTCACCCTGAGAAGTCCAGTTCATACTTTCACTTTAAAACTTAATTCAAGCCATGAACAACCATATACTACAATACATGATCATACAATATCATAGATACTTATACATCATTCTAATAATTAAAACATATATATGTAATATTAATTATACTTCAAAAGACCACAAACAACCCAGAAAGTCATCAAAAATCGCATGAAACCATTCCATATACATTAACAGACAATAACAGTCGCAGAAGAACCACTAAACACCACAAAACCCTGTAACTCATACTTAGACAAATAAAATGGCTTTGAAACCATCACCATCAGTTCTGAAAGGGTCCAAAACCCCCCCAAAACGACATAAGGAACATCCAAAATGGACATTTGGAACCCCAAAAACTATCAAAAACAAAAACAACAGCATGCTGGTGCGCCCAAGGGCGCTCGGGCTCGACCAAGGGCGCTAGGGCGTCATACCAGTTGACAGCAACCATGGAAATTGGCTTTTGATGCACTTGGAACCTGTTCTTTACACATTTTTATTGATGGGAAAACACGTTTATAAGTTAAAACAAACATCCATTTGATCACTAGATCCAAGACTAGGTGTATCAAACCACTTTTGACACTTTAAAATCCAAATTCACTCCTACAAGTTGCCCAATTTCAACTCTACTCTTTCCAACCCCCATATTATATTACAAACTGCATAAACAAGTCTAAATACACTTGTTAGCACCCCTTAATACTTCAGTTTCACCCCAGCTACTCCACTTTCCATTTCCAACACCTAAAACCTCTAAAGTGAAGTAGGAAACTTAAACTATGATGCAATCAACACTTCCATAACAGATTTTTCTGATGTAGACCTCTAGGCAAGTCTTAATTGACCTCATAACATATCTCAAACTTCCTAAAACAGTTCATAACACTTACCTCAAAATCTCACTACTCAAAACCCCCATTTTACACCAAAAAGCACTTGAAAATTCCAACCATGAACCATCTCATTGCTACATATCAATTTTCAATCCTCTAACACTTCTAACAAGTCCCAATTAACCTCCTAATAGTACTAAATCAATTACTATCTCACCCCTATACCTATTCCTCAATTTCACTAATCAAAACCCCATAATTTGAACTTAAAATCAACCAACACACCATCAAAGCATTATTAACTCTTCTTAGATCAAATTTCCACTAATTAACATTTCTAACAAGACTTTATTCACCTCTAGTTATCCTTTAAAACTATATTTAATCATTCTAACCCCTAACTCACAAACTCACCTATCAAACCTTTCCTTTTTGACCAAAAACACCTACAACAAAATCAAATTCAATTCTTTTCCATATTCATCACAACCAAAACATTTAAACAACATCATTCATCATACACTTGGGGTTTAACACAAAACCATTTCACATCCAAAATCCTTATGCATTTAATTTCACGTACTGCATAACAATTCACATTAGGTCACACTTTAAACATCATCATTCAATAAATTAACTCCACACTCTAAACTGTAATAAATTTATCAATACAAAACAGAAACTAATTCACCAAAACTCAACCAAACAAAATAAATCAAGTTAGCTCCCCTTACCTTGATTCAAAGCACAGTTCAACTCACAAAATGATTTAATAGCGCCTCACACAATGAAGAACCCAACCGAACCTACAGATCACCATTTTGGCGATGAAGAACAGCCGCTTAAATTAATTTGAGCTAGAAGATGGAAAAAGACACTAAAAGATCACATGCACAACAAAGTTTTTTTTTTGCATGCTCAAAGCCCTAGAATCATGAGGAAATGGAAGAACACTTTACCGGCTGAATAACGAGAAACCAATCGGTTCAAGTCGAAGCTCTTGACTCCGGGAACGCGTGACCACAACCTAAACAAAAATGCATTGGTTAAGTGAGAAGTAGTGGTAGAGAGAAGGCAGAGGACCAAGGGGAAGATGGGTTCTAGAGAGAGAAGCTCTTAAGAAAGAAATGGGTTGAACTTTTCTAATACTTTTATAAAATTGTTTTTCTGTTTAATAAAAAGCCCACCCCTTTTAGCTTAAAATTATATTCACCCCATTTTCTTTTAATATATATTATGTATTTATATTTGGGTCCTTACAAAAAGGGATAGTTTTTTTGCCTCGGTTAAGAACCGAGGCAATAAGTAGGGGTCTTTTGCCCCGGTTGGCTTGGAACCGAGGTGGTAGATGTCTTTTTTTTTTTTTTCAGAAAATGGGTCTTTTGCCTCGGTTGGTTTGGAATCGAGGTAGTAGATGCCCTTTTTTTCCAAAAAATGGGGTATTTTGTCTATTCAAAATAATTTCTTTTTATTTGCAATGGACAATTGAGGCAGCAAAGAAATGGATGAAGGCGGCGACGAACGGCCAAAGGTAGTGACGAATGGTCGAAGGCGGCGACGAACAACCAGTGGCGGCGACGAACGGTAGGTGGCGACAACGAATAGTGTTCGCGCGAGAGAAATAGAGGGAGCAACGTTCACGCGACAGAAATTGAGCCAACGAAGATGGAGATCACACCAGGCACTTCGCGCGAGAGAAATGGAGGTCACAAACCAAAAGCTTCACTTGAGAGAGAGAATGGTTACGCGAGGAAGAAGAAGGAACATTAGGTTAAAATTTCTTACGACCGTGGCCAGTGGTGGAGGAAGCGACGAAGCCTAGTGGTGGAGGCAGCGGTGGCAGCCAACAGCGTCAACCACTGGTGGAGCAGCAAGGAAACACTATTCGTGCAAGATGGGAAGCTGCAATTCTCGTTGGCTCTTTGACGGAAGCAGAAGAAGAGTGAAAATGTGCTTACTATGTTATGTTTCTGGAATATAACCATCGAAGAGGCTATTACCTCGGTTATAAATAAAATCGATACGTAAACCTTCTAGAAAAAATTCAAAATAAAATTATAAATGGAAAATTTGAAAATATCTACTAATTATAGGCTTCGGTTCATGGTTAAACCGAGACATAAATGGTCTATGACATCGGTTAAAATGGAACCGAGGCAGTAGATGTTGAAAAGGGGATATGGAACATTCAAAATCAGAGGTTGTCACTGGTAGGACATACTGCCTCAGTTCGTGGTTAAACCGAGGCATAAAGGGCCTATGACATCGGTTAAAATGGAACCAAGGCAGTAGAGGTTGAAAAAAGGGATATGGGACGTTCAAAAGCAGAGGTTATTAGTTTTTGGCAGGACATAATACCTCGGTTTGTCAGAGAACCGAGGTAGTAGGCCTATTTCAAAAAAGTTGTCAAAGTTTTTTGCCTCGGTTGGTCAAAGAACCGAGACAATAGGCCTATTTCAAAAAAAACTGTCAGAGTTTTTCGCCTTGGTTGGTTAGTGATAACGATAATTCTTACCATTATTTGAGGTTCATTTTAGAGACAAAATCAGCCCCCTTTAGCTTTTTACTTGCTTAAATCCTCTTTTTTATCTTGTTTTAATGTTATTTATATTTTGGGCTACATTGATATAAATTCATCATTAATCCCTTTATTTTGTAGCTAATATTATGCTTGGAAGAACCTCCACCACTGTAGAGAACTGCACCAACCACAAGAAGCAAGATCTGCAGAAAAAGAGAAAAAAATGCAGTGCGGAAAAATTAGGTTGAGCCTCTCTGGTCCAGGAGGGCTGAGCGCCACCAGCACAAACTGCACAGAAGCTGATTTCTAGTGTGCTTGCGCTGAGCGCCCCTTAACAGAGGGCGCTGAGCACCATTTTACTGTCAAATTTCTCCTTGGGCTCCCCTCTTGGGGCGCTGAGCCCCATTTGGTTCGCATTTCTCGCGCCCATGCACCCTAGGAAAGGGGTTGAGCGCCAGTCTTCGCGTAACTCTCGCGCCTGGGCGCTCCAGGAAGGGGGCTGAGTGTTACCTTCATTGATGTGGCAAATTAAGCTTATTTAACCCTAAAACGCGAAGGAGTTTAGGTCTTTGGTGGTTTGGAGGCGCAACTTCACTGTTTGGAGCTCTTGGAGGCTGCGTGGAGCATGTGGGAACATCTCCTTCTCCCTCCTTGGGTCTCCTTCTTCTTCCATCTTCCATTGTTGTAAGCTTGGAGGCTCTCCATGGAAATGGAGAGCCAAACCCATCTTGTTGGGGTTAGTTGTAGCCTTTGAATCTTGTGTAATTGTTGAATGATTTGAATATATATATATATATATATATATATATATATATATATATATATATATATATAAAGGCATATATATATATATATGCCTTTTCTATCAATTGCTAGTATTCCTGTTTCTAATCTTAAAGCTTGCATGTCATGGGGACGTTCATGTCTTGATTTTGGGGTTTCATGGGTTATGTGGACGTAAGATGGATCCTAGAACTGAAATAAGAGTCCTTATGGTTCATTGATTCTAGGGATGGAAGATTATTCACATGTTGTCTTAGATCCTAGTTCTTAATGCAGATTTTGCTTGTTAATTAATCAAGGGATTGATAGTTAATAAGTAAAAGCTAGGCTCTTTCACCTAAGGGATTAGGGTTAGAGTAATTTTGTGGATTGACTTTAGTCAATTGATGGAGAGGAGATAAATTGTGTATGCACAAGAGTAAATTGGTGAAACCTAACCTTAGCAATGTCATTTCATATAATTTCTAGTATATTCCATTCTTAAGTGGCTTCAAGCACCAAAGTCCAAACTTGTATAGTTGAAATTTTATCTTCTTTGCACTTGTTTTTCAATTAATGTGATGTTCTTGAGTCTAGATGAGTTGTTAATCGCACAATTCTCTACTATTACGAGTCTCTTTGGAAAACAATACCTAGTCTTACCATGATTTATTACTTGAAGCGATTCGGTGCACTTGTCGAACCCTCTAACAGTCAGAGAATCGAGGCAGTAGGCCTATTTCAAAAAAACTAACAGGGTTGTTTGCCTCGGTTGGTCAGAGAACCGAGGCAGTAGGCCTATTTCGAAAAACCTGTCAGAGTTTTTCGCCTCGGTTGGTCAGAGAACCGATGCAGTAGCTCCTTTTAATAAAGTTGTCAGCCTAAAAGCCAGTTTTACATATAATTTTATGTGATTTTATACATTGAATGTCTTTATAAGCGAGGTTATAGAGGTTTTATGCATCGGTTCCCCTTGAACCAAGACGTATAAGTTCGACGTAACTACAAAAATACCACTGCATTTTAATAGGCTTCGATTTTGTGTAATCCGAAGCCTATTATGCAAGCTTAAAAACAAATTTTATACTAGTGTGAGAATTATTTTCAATAAAAAATATATAAATATTACTTTAAAAGATAGATAAATTTCGTCTTAATTATGATCAAATTAGTCAAATACATATATGATCAACATTTACCAAGAACGTGACAAAACAATATTGTATTAAATATATTCCAACATAAATTAACATCTAATTTTTAGAACATTTTAGATATAGTATTAACTCCTTTATTTCATATAATTCACAATAAATATATATATATATATATATATATATATATTTAACATTATATCTCCAAAAATAATTCAATTCAATTCAAAACATATCTTTTTAAACTTTGAACCAATTTATTGTACAATATTTTGAAGTTATTTCATTTTATTACACCTCTAAACATACTTTTCCCATAAATTGAATTTTAACATGGTATAACTCGTAGTCATACATACTTACTATTTATGATGCTGAATTTTCAAACTTCATATCTACTTTATTCTTAAAATTGACTTTGTTCCTTTTGATATATATTCCTTTCAAATATAATTTCCTTCCGAAAAAGATATTTGAGATCTACAAAAAAAAATATATATTCTTTTATGCTTTTGTACAATGGTTTATTTTTTTTTTAAAAAAAAGAACACTCGATATCTTTATATAAAAAAAATAATCATCATATTATTAATAAGTTTACACATTAAACAAACAAAAAACGACAAGATGACATGAAATATTATTCATTTTAATGTTTACTGTCTCCGTAATTTTAATCTAATTGAACATCTTAGTAAAATAAATTAAAATGTTTTAAACTATGATCATCATATAATATATAAAATGGTTAGATATGATTTTAGTTTTTATATTTGTATATGTTTATTTGTCAAACTTTAACAAGTTGAATTTCAAACTTTAAAAATAAATAGATATAATTTTCTTAATTTAAAAATATAAAATAATTTATATATCAAAGTACATTTTAGACTAACATATGAATTGTTTGACACATTAATTCAAATCATATCATAATAATGTCGTTTAATATATAAGATTACAAATATATTAAACTATATTTTAAAACATGAGCCCATTATTATTATGATATGAGGTTCTCACTGGGCACACGTGTGAGTGGAGGACAGAAGAAGCATTGAAGAAAAGTGAAAAGATGTGAGATTTGTGAAAGCATGTTAAGTTATGTTATGAATTGTGAATGGTGAGATTTCATTTCATGTGGTGGGCTTTCGATTCACTTCAGCTCATGGGATTTAAACTTTAAACAATGAATTGGCACATACAAAATCTAAAAAAGGAATGATTATTGGTTTAAGCTTTATGTGTATGTGGTTTGTGTTGAATTGCAGAAACATTATGAGGTTGGCTAAAGTCTCCCAAGTTGGTGCCAGTTGTGCTAGACATAACATTATTTGATGAAAAGATAATGATACTTAGATAATATTTGAACATCATCTACGTGTCATTCTGTGATTGATCCAAAATTATTTCACAATCAATAATAATAATTATAAACACTATCATGAACTAATCACCGAATAACACGTAAATGATGTTTAAATATTATAAAAAAATTGTTGTCTAAGTATCGTTATCCTTGATGAAATTACGATGAAAAAAGGGAACAAATTTCAGATCATAATTGGAAACTTATCACATCAATTTCTGGATAGCATTTTCTTTTTGTAGGGTCCTCGTCACTCTTCTATCTCAAGCTTTAGACAGGTCAAAGATCCTCACATTCTTGCTTGGGTACAAAGCAAAATATCATCGTTTCATTCCTGCAGCCTCTACTGATAAAAAGAAACTTTTTAAAGTAATTAAATTACATTTTCGTGCAATCCGAAATATATTTTTAAGTTTTAAATTGTTCAAGATGAAATAAATTTTCACGTTACATAATTTAAAATGTTTCCAACACATGAATATTTTTAAATTTTCCTACATGTGTAGTGGTGTAGAAAGAAAGTACGAGAGTTATAAAAGAAATACCCAAATTCGGATGGTTTATTATGCCTAGGTAAAAAATTTCCACTTTCCAAGCTTCCACTTTTGCTAATCTCACCCTTATTATCTTTTTATAACATCTATCTATGCCTTAGCCTCCTTCAAAGTCCTTGTTAAACTCTATTTATAGTGTATACCATTCACTTACATACCATTTTTTAAATATAATTAACCTTATAAAATTTATAAGGTGATTACACTCACTTATATATTATAAATTGATTTTATTTTTTGTTAACGTGAGATTTTCAATATACATCTCTCATATCGGGATATATATATCTTGAATATGATACTAGACATTAATAGATAGTTCAATACCATTCTGATAACAAATGAAACAATAGATACAATAAATAACAAGTTTCCCTACAATAAAGTGAAATTTATGTATTTGATAACATGCTAAGCAATGAACTATAAACATAATTTAACTTTACAAAATCAACTTGTAAAATCAGTTTTACACTACTTATATCTAGTAAATAGATTTTATCTCTAGTTGATGTGAGACTTCGTATCATTTTCATTATCATTGTTTTTATTATGTTTATTTTTATCCTTTATTGGTATTTTTATTATTACTTTTCAAATAATTAAGGTTTTATTTAATAATTTTGGAAATAAAAGTATTTGTTTTTTATTTGTGAAATATTTTGTAGATAAGTGAAAATATCATAAGATTGACGAATATATCAAGAATTATCATTTTGTTACAATTGATTCAAGTATATTTTTTAGGCCTAGTAAGTTTGGCCCGATTTAACAACAATCATGCATTTCAAAAATCATTAAATAGAATGCACCACATATTTAAAAAATCATCTTTTGGAGAATAAGGAACTAACGGTAAGGAATAAATAATAGAGGCGCATTCTAGAGGTTGGAGACGCTCGTTATTTTCATTTTTTTTCATCATTTTTCTCTTTTCTAGTGCTTAAAATGTATGAGTAACTAACTCTCTTATTCATTGAGGTTGAATGTAATAATATATCTTTACTATTTGTGATTTCTACTACATTATACTTCATTTCCAATAATCTTGTGTTTTGTTCTCATTCTTAATTATATAATTATTTATTGTTTATTTAAAGTATCTAATCACTGGGAAATAATTTAGAAATTGATTAGGATAATATAGATTTTTCCTTTAGATATAGAGTTTTTATCAATTATTCACTTTAAACATATGAATTTAATGCAAACTTTTGGTAAAAACATTAAATTCAACAGAGTATTTCGTTTATAAACAGATGTTAAAATTCCCGCTATTCACAATCCCGGATAATAAATATCGTGGATAACAACTATCTATTGCGAATTTTATCCATGAGTATTCGTGGACGCAAATTTTTTTTGTCATCTCTAACCATTATCACCTCTAAATTGTCCTTTATTATCGTATAAAAATAAATTGTTGCACTTGTGACCTTTTATTTGTCATATATAAAGTTATAATAAAGAGAATGTAATGACACGAAAACGTAAATTAAAATAAAAAACTAAAAAATGTATAATAAATACCAACTCACTTAAAATTACATTAAAAATAAAAAATTGAATAGTTTTCTTCATTTGTATAAGAAAACTTCAAACTTACTAACTAATCACGTGAGACTCACAAATAACGATAAACTGAATTGTGATATGAGTAACCTGTTGAAGATTATTCGTTTCAAAGTTTGATTCATCTTAATTAAAATATTATGAAAAAAAAAATCATTCTTAAAGGTACTAAAGGAAAGGAATATTTTTAAAGCAAAATCTTAAACATTAAAAAGAATATATGTTATCATCACCATAATAAAGGAACTTCAATGTTAGCAAAGTTAGACTATAATCAATATTTATCTATAATAATATTTTATTTTATCAGTAAAAATAAAATTAATAGAACCCTTTTATATAAAACACAAAATTCTTATAACTTAAAAAACCCAATAAAATGTTCTAATGTATAACAACAAATCACATACTGTATGTAGAATTTTGTCCAGTAAACCTTCAGCACAACCAAACCATTTATGTGGTCATCCCCTAAAAAGGGGAGAATAAATCACACTAATTTGAAATAAAAACTAAAAAATTCAGCCTTTGGTATGTTATAAATAAACATATATCTATAATAAATATTATGATCCTAAATTAATGTTTCCTTTTCTCCCTCATTTATGAAAATATATAAGATATTAACCTTTATCTTTGTAACAAAGTAATATTCTTTTGGAGTGGTAAATGAAAATAAATATCATATATTACACAATTCAAAACATGATTGACAAAAGAAGGAAAAAACATCCATGCCATAAACTATATATGAATAACATGGTAATTAAAGTACGTGGGAAAATGTAGAATACATATTTAATAGTAAGAGCACCAACGTAAAACACATAATTAAAAATATAAATATTTTAATATTGGATAAATAATTGGTTCAATACAATAAATGTTGAAATAATTAATTTTTAAGATAATAAAAAAATATAATCTTAGTATAACAACTTTAATTATTTAAATTTTGTTTAAAAATTGAAATAATAAAAAATGTGGTTAATTATCTTTATCGGTAATAGAGTTCAAATAAAATTACCGAAATACATTTTTTTTAATTATATACTAAAAACAAAATATAAAACTCCTTTATGAAATGAACCTAGTAAAAACCTAACCTCATATGAATTGAAAATTGTTTCGGGTAATGTGGTGTCGAGGGCGAAAGGCGGGATGTACATAGCTCGAAGCAATCCAGGTGGTGTAGAAGGCCGGACGGCGTATGAAGACTGTCGACTGTTGGGGACTGAACGGACTGGCGAGGACTGCTAACTAATGGAGACCGGAAGGGCTGATGAAGACCGAATGCTTTACTTGTTGAGGGCTTAATGGTTAATTGTCTCTTCCTCTTACTCCAAGTTCGTTCTCCTTCCTCGTTCTCCTAGCCGGACGGGCGGGTAACTATCAAAGGCACTCTGACGCTCAAGTCAGTTAAATGACCGAACAGTGATATCAAGGGATGCAAGTAATGCATAATATGCAGCGAGTGCAATTTGTCCATAAATCATATTTGGGACTCTTATTTATACCGGATGTAATGGGCTTTTACCTTTCGTGGGCCTGATGACGGCCCAATAACGCCTTAACCTCCATTAAAGACTTTAATAAGCTATCACCACTTATAATCTAACCATGTGGTCGGCTAGGGTGATTGGCTACCCTGGATAGTTAGCCTAAATTATCGTTTTGGACGGTCGGTCTGGTTATGTGTAGGAAATCGTACAGTACACTGGGTACCGTACGATACAAAAACTAATCATTTAGTCAACTAACAATTTTAAAATAACAATTTAGTCACACTTATATTTATGAAGAAGCACTGATTGATCTATAAAACGCAATTGGTAGTGATCCAATTAAGTTTCATATCCAAAAACCATTTCAAAATTTTCATAAAAGCCATTTTTTTTTACAATTGAATGAGAGTGTGCTTTATCAGATAAAGCTAAAGCGAATTTGACAATTTTAATTGCATACGGATAGGAACCGACCCTAGGTAGTTTTAGGTCTTTTGCTTTCTTTCGTTAATTCTTACGTAATGTGAAACTGATATTAGCACTATTGACTTAATAGTTATAATAAAGTATATAATAATTTTATACAAATTAGTATATAATAGATATATACCCGTATAGACACGTTAACAGGATTATTTAGCTAACTTGGTTTTATTTAATATTATACTATGATATATATTTTAGAATTATTAAGTTTGACATGTGATTAAATTTTTGGGTAACATCATGGTTTATTAGTTGTAGTAAAATTAAATTATGTACAATCATAATAAAATTGATTTGTTGTTTTTTAGTAAGTATATATAAGTTAAGTGATAACACGATTAGATTAGTATTAATATAAAATAAATAATAAAAGTTTAATAGTTTTATGTGTTGTTTTACTTTTTTAAATATGTGATAGTTTAAATTTTGTAGTGGTTTGATAGGAAGCCATAATATTTTTATATGTTGTCATTATATTGTATATGAAGTTGTGATTGTGGTGTTTTATAGAAAGTCATTATTTTTATATGATGTCGAGGTGTTGTATATGAAGCTGTAATATTTTTATATGTTGTCATGGTGTTTTATAGGAAGTCGTAACATTTTTATACGATGTTGTGGTATTGAATATGAAGTTATGATATTTTTATATATTGTTGTGATGTTTTATAAGAAGTCACTGTATTTGTATATGATGTTTGGTGGTGTATATGAAGCCATAATATTTTATATGATGTTGTGATGTTTTATTGGAAGTCGTAGTATCTCATATGATGTTGTGGTGGTATATATGAAGCCATAATATTTTATATGGTGTTGTGGTATTCTATAGGAAGCTATAGTAGTTTTATAGGATGTCATGGTGTTATATGATGTCGTGTTGTTTTATATGAGGCCTTGGTGTTTTTTTTATGAAGTTGTGGAGTTCTATTTGTTGTTGTACTATTTTATATGAGGCCATGTGGTATGAGTGGTGGTGGTGAGTTGACATGCTTGTTGTTGGTTATCAACTTATGAATGAACTTAGTTGGTATTGGTCGAGTGGTCTAAATGTTCTTTGTTGTGTTTGATGTGATTGTCATGTTGTTATGATTAAGTGTCGAATTCTTCGAGTATTTGAAGGGTTGATTAGACTTATTTTAAAGTTTATCACGAGGTATTAAACATTGTCTTGGGGGTTGTGCATGTGAATGAGTTTTGGACACAAGACATTGTGCATGTGTTATGTGTATTCAATGTAGTTTTGGGTTTGGTCATATTTATTTTATATGGATTTGGTAGTTTTATGCCACACAACCCTTGGAGTGGAACAACGAATTCATGGTGAATGAGTTATGATGTTTATGTTATAATATTGCAAAAGTTAAAGCCGTAGCACGTTTAGAACGTTGGTGTCGGCAACGGTAAAAAATTTTAATTGCAAAGTTCATTTGTTTTAATGCAACAATGTTCAAATATTTTTGCTGCAACGTTAAAAATCATTTATGATTTTTAATTTCTTTTATTTAAATTGATTATTTCCTAGCTCTATAAATAGAGATCATTTCCCTCATTCCAAAACACCCCAAAAACTCAATCTTCTCTCATTCTCTTCTCTTCTAAGTTTCATCTTTTCTCTCTTTTCCTTCTCTAAAACTATTATGGGTTATTCTTATACTCTTTTAAGAGTTTCTTGCTAGTTCTGAGATCCTTAGAAATTCTGAGAAGTTCCTGTTGTATCCTGGGGGACTTGCGCAACACATCGCGGATAAGTCCTTAAGGACAGTGACTCTACACGCCTCAGGAAATTTTGTTCGTGATTCTGTCAGCCTTTTTACAACAATCTTAAGGACTTATGACTGACGTCAACAACATGCCTTCGGAGAACCAAACCAATAGCATGCCTTCGGAGAACCAAACCATTGTTCCCGGAACCCAGACGGTCTTCGCAAAATCACTTCCGAACATGTCTAAAATAGAGGTTTTCTCTGGACAGAATTTCCGACGCTGACAAGAACGCGTTTCCACCCTTTTAGACATGTATGGAGTTGCTGCTGCTCTTTCATCTCCGAAGCCCGATTCCACTATTCCTTCAAACTCAAAACTAGTTGAAGAGTGGACTTACGCGAACAAGGTATGCCAACACTCTGCTTAGTGCACTTTCTAATGATTTGTTCGATGTGTACTGTTCCTACAAGGAAGCAAAGGACATTTGGGACTCGTTGATTCTCAAATACACTGCCGAAGATGTCGTCAGACAAAGGTTCGTCATAGGGAACTACTACCGTTGGGAAATGATTGAAGACAAGGACATAAAAACCCAAATCAATGAATACCATAAGCTGCAGAGAACATTTTACTTCCGGATGAATTTGTTTCAGAACTTCTGATCGAGAAATTACCGCCATCCTGGACAGATTACAAACAACAGTTGAAACACAAACACAAACAAATGTCTCTACCAGAACTCATTACACACATAATAATTGAAGATACCAACAGGAACGAGTATGCTACTGCAAGGGCCAAAGTTTTGACTTCAAAGGCAAATATGGCAGAAGTAAGACCTTCTACCAAAAGGTACGAACACAAACTTAATCACAAAAGGAAAAATCATTTTCTTAAATCCCGTCCCAATGAATCTAAACCCACCTTCAAGAAGAAAGGAAATTGCTTCGTATGTGGGAAGCCAGGCCATCATGCACCATAGTGCAGGCGCAAAGCGAGAAACGACAATCCTCCTAGGGCCAATATAGCCGAAGGAGATGACATTATTGCTGCGGTCGTTTCTCAAGCAAATATGATGACCAATGTAAGCAAGTGGGTGGTAGAATCTGGTGCTACCAGGCATATCTGTGCAAACAGAAGTGCTTTTACCTCTTACACTAGTGTAGGGGATGGAGAAGAACACGTCTACCTCGGTGATTCCAGCACCACTCCTGTTCTAGGAAAAGGAAAAGTTCTTCTCAAACTCACATCTGGAAAGACTCTGGCCTTGAGTGATGTGCTACATGTGCCATCAATCAGAGTTAATTTAGTCTCTGTAGCACTGTTGGGAAAGGTGGGGGTTAAAGTGTCATTTGAGTCTGACAAGATCATTATGACAAAAAATAATGTTTTTGTGGGGAAGGGATATTGTGATCAAGGTCTCTTTGTACTTAACATTTCTGAAATTATGAATGAATCTAGTTCTTCTGCTTATATTGTTGACTCGTATGATATATGGCATGCTAGATTAGGACATGTGAATTCCTTGTATGTTTTGAAATTACAACGACTAGGATTGATTAATATGCATGATAAACAGAGTAGTAAGTGTGATATATGTGTAGAATCTAAATTAACAAAGAAAACATGTTTTTCTATAGAACGCCAAACTGAACTGTTAGGGTTAATTCATACTCATCTAGCTTATATGAAACAAACTATGTCTAGAGGAGGTAAAAATTATTTTGTGACCTTTATAGATGATTATTCTAGATACACCAAAGTTTACTTAATCAAACATAAAGATGAAGCCTTTGATGTGTTTTTAACCTATAAAGAAGTAGAAAATCAATTGAATAAGAAAATTAAGAGGATTAGATCAGATAGAGGTGGTGAGTATGTTTTGTTTAATGACTATTGTGTTTTAAGAGTTCCTTGCTAGTTCTGAGATCCTCAGAAATTCTGAGAAGTTCTTGTTGTATCCTGGGGGACTTGCGCAACACATCGCGGATAAGTCCTTAAGGACAGTGACTCTACACGCCTCAGGAAATTTTGTTCGTGATTCTGTCAGCCTTTTTACAACAGTTTATGTGATGAACCATAGTATACTGTTGGTTGCATGTGATTGTTACAATTTTGTTTCTTATGTACTCGTGGTGGCAGGCTCGAGGGAGTCCTACTTTGATAAGTAGACCTTGTTTTGGTAAACAAGATCAATGAAGTCTTGCTTTGGTAATTGGATTCTGTTTTGGTAAACGAGAGAGTTCTACTTTGATAAGTAGGCCCTGTTTTGATAAAAAGGATTGTGGAAGTCCTGTTTTGGTAAGTGAGTCCTATTTTGGTAAGCAGATTGAGTGACTTGAGTACGAAAGAAAACATAATGAGTGGTGGTGATAACATGGTTTGTCTGGATTGAAGTATGGATTGACAATGTATTACTATGGGGTGGATTTGATTTGAGTGGGGGTGTTATGAGCTTAGACAGTAATTGATAATCGTATATTATATGTTGTTTTGATATTTATTCAGATAACTTAGCCTTACGTTGGTGGTTTCAACTGTGATGATCGTATTTATACGAGTACAGAGAAGGTTGTTGATGATGTTGATGTTGTGTAAAGCGAAAGACGAGTAGGAAATTATCATTGGAGTTTTCAAAACTTTTTTTAGACAATTAAATTATTTATGTTTTAGTACGTTATTTCAAGTTGTAATGAGATTAATTATTATTCTCGCATGTTTTGTTATTTCATGATAAGGAAATAAAGTTTTAAATTTTCACTATATTGTAATGCGTTTAGAATTGTGATTTTTTAAATAATGAACGTTCTTTTACTTAAACGTGACATCCTAAATTGAGATGTTACAATCACCTAAAATCTATTAAGAGTATCTTTGGTTTTAAGGCTGAGAGTAAAGTAAATAAATATACATGTTAAACGAGTGAGTGAGTGTTACGCTTGAGTGAGAAAGAACGCCACCAACTAGATTTGAAGAAAAAGAAAAAGAAAATTCAAAATGAGAAGATGAGTAAATGTTGAGTTTCAAAGAGAAGAAATGAAGAAGTGAATAGAAAGAGATAGAATAAGCTTACTAAAGTTAAAAATTAGCTCCTAATATTAATTTCACTAGTGGTTATATAATTGTTGTAATAACATATTTTGAATATTTTGAATTTATGACTATATATTTAAATTATAGTTTGAGTTTTTTATTAAAAGTAATATATATATATATATATATATATATATATATGAAAACTATGATTAGTCTGGTCTTTATAAAATAAAACTTAAATAATGGAAATTTCTATTTATAAACTTAATTTTTTATTGATAACATAATCTAACTTCTTTTATAAAAAAATTACCACTACTTTTAGTTATTTTATAGATTTTATATGATAAACTTTTGTGTTGTGTTCGTTTGAGCAGAAATTACTGTTCAAGGATGTTTGAGAGTGACGAATTGAAGTTAACTGCGTGTTCGTTTGAGAAGAAAAGGAAGGAATGTTGAAGACGGATTTGCGGGATGAAGACCTTTTTTATCACATGCGAAAATGGAGAGATTTGGAGGGATTTATGATAAAAAGTCTCATATGCCCCCATCTGCACCTTTCCCCTCAACAGAAAGGACGAAATTTGCGCCTCTTCGCCAAATGACTCTCTTCACTACCTTGGCGTCGCCATCGGTGACCTCGTCTTCTACTCTCTCAACCCCACCGCCTTCTCCCATGAAACCCTCCCCACAAGCCAAAGACTGTTTTTCATGTATTATGAGAGATTTCAACCTATAAGCTGCTGAGTTAAATTGTCCTCATCAACGATGTGTAATTCTGGGACTCAAACCTATAGTTTGTGGTTTTACTATATTGGGCCGCTTTGTTTGATATAAAGGTGGGAAGGGAGAAGATATGATAAGGAAATTAAACACATAAAGGTAGGGGTACAGATTCTACAGGTCGAACCCTTTGTATATGCGTGAGTTTAATTTTTTAACTCATTCAATTAGAAGTTTTTTTTCTTCAAAAATATTCTATTCATTGTAAATTATATTATAAAAAAATATTACATTTAAAAATAAATTTATTTTATTAAATTATAATTTTTTACATTTTTAAAATTAATTTATTTTTTACTCTTTATAAACATTTTTATAATTAAATATAATATTAACAATTATCATTTTATATTATTTTAATAACTAGGGGTATTTTGGTAATCTTTAATTTCTATCTATTAAACAATTTTTTTTATCTATCACATGAATCTAATCCTACACTAATTCTCACAAACTTTACTTCCAAATCTACTCTTAATTATCTTTAAATCCACTCAAACAAACAAAAAAAATTTACTCTCAAATTAAAATAGTGAGTTTATCCCTAATTTAGCTTATCAAATTGACAAGATTCCCACTTATATTCTACTATGGTTATATTTGATCTTTTCTCTATTTAATATAAAATGTCGAAAGTAAATTCCATGAAATAAATGATATATGATGCCATCACTTCAATTCAATTTTAATGTATTTAGATTACATTAATATAAACTTTTTTTTATAAGATATTTTACATGTTTTATTCTCAGTATATTTATTTTTCTAAATAGCCGTTAAAACTAATTCTCTACTCATGTTCTATTTTTAATAAATAATATCTTAAATTTAAACAAAGTAACATAAAAGTAAATAAATTATGTAAACAAATATGTATTTCATGATATATTAAATTTAAAATTAATATACTCATTAACATGTAAAATAACAATAAAGTATTATAATAATTAAATTTTAATTTAATAAAATTCAATAAATAAAATTACAGTCACATGTATTTAATAATAAATGAATAATAATATATAATAAAATCATTCCTGGTATTTTTTTTAGGGTTAAATATGTTTTTAGTCCCTTAAGTATGACTCGATTTTGGTTTTAGTCCCTACTCAAAACATAGATGATTTTTAGTTCTCGTTGTTTTGAAACTCTCATTTTTGGTCCTTAAAATTGAACAACGTTATCTTTTGGTACATGTGGCAAACGGCGAATTCATGTCAATGCCAGCTTCTCTCTTCACAGTCCTCCATGTTGCTTTTGATTTTAGTGATCAAGTCAAAGACAACGCCGATTCCCATTTGCGTACGCCGATTCACTCGCTCTTCGTCGTCTTTGCGTATGCCAATTCCCATTTCGAAGGTTTCGAAGCCGAAGACGACGATGAAATCGAAGACGCTTCCATCGATCCCGCATCTCTCCGATCATTGCCCCTCTCCGACCCCACCCCTCTCACAACCGATCCAATTCCCCAACCTCCACCTTCCGATCTCCCTAAGTCCCCTCCCGCCACCATCACCACCTTCGATTTTTGGGACGACGACCAATTCGAGGGCGTTCCAGTCGAACACCCCGCCCCCGAACCTCCCTCCGATCCCAAATTCAGTGAAAATGCCACCGCCACCCAAACCCCTCCAATCCCTAATTCTCCCTCAAACCCTTCCTTCATCCGTGACATAAATGCATACTTAGGCAGTTGCAGACCTTAATGTACAAATTTTAACATCTTCAGGTTTGCCTTTGCAAAACTCAATTGCTGATGATTTATACCGAAAACATTGCAGACATAAAGAACCAACAATATTTACTTTTTTTTCATTTTTTAACATTTTCATTTTTAATTCTTTCTAAGAAAAAATAACAACTTTTAAGAGTGAAAAACCGAGGATGAGGCAGAATAAAAATGAGTAAAGGTGAAGGCACACGAGAGAAGATCTAGAAGTTAGAGTGGCAGCCATGGTTGAAACTTGGAGTGTTTTTCGTCGACCTAAAACGCAACACGAGGAGCCATCAATAATGGAAAAGAAAGTTTGGAACAATCTCATAAAGAAGAAGAAGAATCACAAGCATGTGAGGGATTTGCACCCAAGGCCATGCACAAGGATGTGAGGGATTTGCAACTGGTCAATAAAATAAAAAACAACGTCGAGGACAGTGAAGAGGGAAACTAGCATTGACATGGATTCGCCGTTTGCCACATATACCAAAAGATAACGCCGTCCAATTTTAAGGACCAAAAGTAAGAGTTTCAAAACAATGAACACTAAAAATCATCCATGTTTCGAGTATAAACTAAAATCATAATCGAGTGATACTTAAGGGACTAAAAACATATTTAATCCTTTTTTATTTTATTCTTAATTTTGTTTTAAAATTTTAACATTTTGAATATTAAAACTATTATCGTATTCTATATATAACAATAAGAAAAAAAGATATAGACTATTTATTCACTTCAGTGACTACTTCATTATACAATTACATTATTTTTTCCTTTCATATAAATATGTAATTTATATTCTTTCTCCTTCATTCAAATTATAAATTATAAGTTAAATATAAAAAAAATTAATACATATTTTTATTTGAATAAATACAATTAAAAATAATATAATATTATATTTTGACCTTTTACTGTAATAATTTTACCCCATGTGCTTTCTTGGAAAATTATCTCTAGTTGATACTTTTTCATATCAAAGAGTATTACTTAATAACTATGCATAATTATTTTCAACTACTCTTTTGAACTTTTATTTAGGTAGCTTTATCAAATTAATAAAAATATTACATTTTAACTCATTAAAACAAAATAATATAATAAAAAGTCTCACATGAGCAATAATATTTGTGACACTTTTATTTTTTCAAAATTATTTCGAACTGTGTTTTCTTCTAAAACTATCCAAAGTGATACTTTTTTTTTCTATATCAAAGAATATTTTCCAGATAACTACACAAAATTACTAACTTTCATACTCTTGAACTTTTATTTACATAACTCATTTTTTTCTTTTACCACAGAAATAACTTATTTCAACACTTTATTAAAATATAATTTTAAAATAAAAATATTAAGTAATAACTCATTTAAATAAGATGTGTTTTACTTAGTGTAATATAATCGAATTTCAATTAAAAATAGTTTTGAAATTTTCTATAAAATTAAAATAAGATCTTATGTATGAAAATTATATCTATCAATTTCTTAAGGATTTAGAAGTTCTCTTGAGTGAAACGCCGTCGTTTCTAGATTCGTTCCCTTCTTCTCCCTTTCTCTTTCCCGCGCCGCGCTATCGGTTATTAATTGCCTAATCCCAACCAAAATTTGGGGTTTAGGGTTTTCCTCTGTCCTCTGCAATCCAATTTATTGCATTGCTCAGTCTCTGTTTCTCTTTATCGACAACCTAGTGACAATGATGTATAATGATCCGCAGCACCAGCAGCACCAGTACCAGCAGCAGCAGCCGCCGCCGCCGCCGCATTTCCACCACCAGCAGCCGGGTCAGGAGTTCCACCGCGGACCGCCGCCGTCATCCCAGGCGCCGCCGGTGATGCGGCAAGGCTCCGCTTCGTCGACGAACCTGGCCCCCGAGTTTCACCACCCCGGCCCCGGAGGACCCCCTCCTCCTCATTACGATGGTTCGATTTTGCTTGTTCTTTCTCCAATTGCTGCTTATAATCATGTTTGATCGAACATGAAAACTTACTCGCTGTTCTTGTGATTTCATGTAAATGTGGTGCTATTAGGTATTTATCTGAGAGAGAGACGGGCTTTTTAGAGAGAAAGATGGTTTAGAGAGATAATCTTTAGAGAGGTGTTTTTAGAAAAAAAAGTTTGAGAAAAAGAGGGTTTTTAAGTAGAGATATTTTTGAAAGTTTAGTCAAAGAAGAGTTTGATTGGTTAATTAATGCATGGACTGGGTGGCGAGGAGATGAACAACTAAGACTTGAATTTTAACTTCTAAAGCTCATTAGATTCTTCTAAAGATGCATGTGAAATATTTGCCATAATTTGATTTAGTGGGTTTGATATGGAATTACGAACATTCTGTGACCTTATTTTCTTTTGATGGAATGAATAATTTATTTCTCTGTGGATCTCTCCATATATTATTATATTTCAGTTTGGTACTTGTGTGGATATATTGTTTCTTCCCATGTACAATTTTTCTTCTATTTTTTACTTCCGAGTGAAAATTGCATTCTCTATTGCATGTACAAGAGAAGGTGACGCTTGAGGTTTTTGAAAAATGTCTATTCTCATTATTTTAGTTCAAGGCATTGAATTTTTGGATCTTCTTCATTTCTTCTAAGATTTAAATTCGTGAAAATTTTAGGGTGACTTTTCTAATTTAACATTGAATGAACTTTTCAGTTCACAGTGATGGCCATGGTGCAAAAAGAATACGAAAGCTTACTCAAAGGAAAGCAGTTGATTATACAAGCACAGTCGTGCGTTATATGCAGGTAATGATTACTGGTTAATAACTAATGGAATTGCCCATTATTCATAAATACACACCCATAGCTGTATTGTTCGAATTTTTTACTTTTTCATCTTCATCTGTGTCATTACAATTTGAAATTTATGGGTAATTTGTACCTGCCTTCAGGTTCGTATGTGGCAGCGGGATTCAAGGGATAGGACAGTATTGCAGCCTACCCCAGCAGCAGCAATTGATGTCAGTGAGCCTTCTTTTTGGTTTTCTACTTATTTAATTTGTTTTAAGTTAGTATATTCTTTCCTTTATTCAATTAACATAGCTTGATAGGTTTTAAAAGTTATTTTTAATTTTAATGATCAATTCTTTTCACTAGACACCTTATGCTATTTTTTGTGCAGATGTTGCCAGCAGTTGGCTATCCAGACAACCCATCCACAAGCTTTGCTGCTAAATTTGTTCATACATCTCTAAATAAAAATCGTTGCCCCATTAATCGTGTTCTTGTAAGTTAGATGGAAATGTTTAAATGGCATGATATAATATGTTATGCAGATTGTCAGTTACTGATACACCAGCTGTATGCTTTTATTCTTTCAAACATTTCTGGACTGAAGCTGCTTCTCATTTGGATTGATTTTGCTATTTTAGGGTTCTGGAGTAGTATGATATGCTTTTTCACTTGTGTATATCAATGGTAAAATTTGCTGCTAATTTTGTTCAAATGTTTACCATGTATTAAACGAAATAGGCATCCTGTTAAATTATTCTCAAAATTTGGATTGAATAATAAATAATATTGCTTACTTAATGTCACTTATTTAGTAAAATAATAAGTTAATGACATGATAAATGTGGTTCCTGTTCTATTTTATAGTTGTTACTCACATGTTTCCTTTTGATTCCTTGATAGTCTTGCTACATAGAAATGGTTCACACCTTTACAATTGCATGATTTAGCTGATATTACAAATTGCAGTCTGCCTGCTCCTTTTGGCAATTTGTTTGACTGCTGTATACAATATATAATCTGTGTGCCATATCATTGTGTTATTTTATTGGATTTTAATTGTGAGACTTTTGTACGCAATGTTGTATTATATTAAGTTACAGCTGGACACATTTGTTTCTATCAGGCCTTTCAATTGGTTTAGGAAGATGAAACTTATGCATATTTATTTTCTGAATGTGTCGCTAAATTGCATTTGACTTTGTTATGCAATCACTGTTTGATTTTCAAAAATAGTGGACTCCAACAGGCCGGCGACTTATTACTGGCTCACAGACTGGGGAATTCACTCTTTGGAATGGACAATCTTTTAATTTTGAAATGATTCTTCAGGTACATAACTTGAATTATTGTCTCAATATTATTATTGTAGTCATCAGTCGTTAAAAATAAGAGTCAAATGTGGATTTTGAAACACATGCAGGCTCATGATCAAGCAATCAGGTCCATGGTCTGGAGTCACAATGACAACTGGATGGTCTCTGGTGATGATGGAGGCGCAATAAAGTATATCCATAGTTTATTATATTATGTTTTCTTATAAGCTTTATATTGCATATCTAATTATATGTATTTGTATGTGTGTGGCGTATTTTTAGGTATTGGCAGAACAACATGAACAATGTTAAAGCCAACAAATCTGCTCATAAAGAATCAGTCCGTGACTTAAGGTGGATGTTTTATTTGAGAAAACAAATTTGTAACATGGTGAAGGGGATGATGGCTTCTGTAACTTTTTTATAAACAGTTTCTGTAGGACAGATTTGAAGTTCTGTTCATGCTCGGATGATACCACCGTTAAGGTTTGGGATTTTGCACGTTGTCAGGAAGAGTGCTCATTAACTGGTAATGTGCTTTGGATGGACCATATCTGAAAATTAGATACGTGTTTCTAATCAACTTGTTGTCTTGAGATGGAATCTTAAATAGTATTGTGTTTAATATATTTGTTGGGATCTTACTACCAGTAATATTTTCTTAATGTCTGGTTTATATCTGCTTTACTTTTTTAGGCTTCCTAATTACAGATTGTGTTGCTTGTGCATTTAAAATTGAATCTCTTTATGTTAAATAACCATTTGTGTTTCTGGATATTGGGTTGTCAGTGGTAGAGGAATTGTAAGTTTTAAAATAGAGGAGTATCTGTTCAATTTTCAAGTAATTCATGGCACTGGTTGCCTCCTTCTGTTTGTGCTGGTGTGAGTTGAATTATTCTCATTATTACAGCTCTTTCTCATCTTATTTGTTGTTGTGCTTTGAACAAGTCCTTGTGGATGACTATTTTCATTTTTTGATGGGGATGCTTGTTTACTGTTGTGGGTTGAATGCCTTATAATTTACCATTTTGCTTTCTTAGGGTTGCTATCAATTATTTAGTTTATTTATTTGGAGTGCTGGCTTGTTACTTGTGAAGGACCTATGGGTCGGACTTGCTGCTGCACATTTGAGTTGATGTTTGTTCTTGTTAGAATCATTACATATAGGTATCATCATTTAGGCTAGTCTGCAGATAATTAATGAATTGTACCTAGTTCAGTACCTAGTTCTGTACCTAGTAGTCTAGTGGAGACTCTTGGTGTTCCATGTACTCTTGTGATTTTCATTATAAATAGAAGATAATGAGAGGGATCATTAAGCCCTCAAGAATATCTTTTATCAGTCTTAAATCTCAAGTTGGTATCAGAGGAGGTTCATCCTGCTTTGGTTTCCGTCCTCAGTTGTCCACCAGCACTGTCACTGCTGTTCGCACCTGTCCGGTGCCGTTTGCCGTCGTTCGCGGCTGTCTCGCCACTATCTGCAGCTGTCAACTGCAGTTTGAAGTTCTTCAACTTGGTTGTCCGCCATCTCGCATCTGTTCGCCGCTGTTCGCCGCTGTTCGCCGCCGTTCGCTGCCGTCCATCGCCGTTCGCCGCCGTTCGCCGGCCGCTGTCACTGTTCCGTCTGGCGACCACTGGATCTGGTTCGCCTCTGCACGCGACAGCCAACCCCACCGGTGGGTTCGCCTGAATCTCCTCCACGCTCCGCCACGCGCCACGACTTTGTGCGCTGCTAATAGGCGTGTGCAGATCACGCGCCGCCCTCTGGCCGCCGGAAAGTCACCACGACACCTCCATAGCCGTCGCCTGGACCTTCTCTCTCTGTTCTGCCCCTCCAAACCCTGCTTCAGTGAGGTCCAAAAGCTCCCATTGAAGAAAACCCTAAGCCCCTCCTAGGGTTTTCTAGTTCCTCTCGGTTTTCTGGCTCCTTTCTGGTTCCTCTCCTATTTTTATCAACAATGGCGTCTGAAAGTGTTCTTTCTTTCTCTGGAAGTCCCTCAATTACTTCCGAAAAGCTAAACAGAAAGAATTACCTCTCTTGGTCTGCTGCCGTGGAAATGTGGTTCCTCGGTCAAGGACATTATGACCACCTTGAGCAGGATGGAAGCCAAGTACCGTCTGAAAAAGCTGAACAATGGAAACAAGCAGATTTCTAGTTGTGTGCCCTATTGTGGCAGTCTGTGGAACCACGACTTTTGATATCTCTTAGAGCTTTCAAAACATGTCACTCGTTTTGGAAGAAAGCTCAAAGCATCTATGCTAATGATATTCAACGTCTCTATGATACAACAAATAAACTTGCAAGTCTCAAAATGACAGACCATGATATGGTCTCCTTCATGACTGAAACCCAAGCAATTGTGGAAGGGTTGAGAATGTTCTTGGAAGTGGAATCTTTGGAAGACATCAAGAAGAAGCTTGACAAGTATTATATGGTGATGATCCTCCGTGCTTTGCATCCAGATTTGAATCACATCAAAGATCAACTCCTGACAAGCCATGAGGTCCCTTCCTTGGAAGCCTTGACCACACGTCTTCTTCGTGTTCCAGTGCCTCAATCCTAGGAAGCTCATGAAACACTGGAACCATCTATCATGGTTGCCACACAAGGAAGAGGAGGATGTGGCACTAGAGGAGGAGGACGTGGAGGTCGGGGACGTCCACAATGCACTTATTGTATGAGGGTGGGTCACACCCAAGAAAACTGCTACTCCTTGCATGGCTTTCCTTCCAAAACAGCCAATATCTCTAAGGCTGAAACTCCCACTTCCAACTCCAAGTTCACTGAGGAAGAGTATCAAGAGTATCTGAGGTTAAAGTCTAACAGCTTGGCGCAATCATCTCAGTCCCCAAGTACGTCTACAGTCTGCATTTCTCAATCCATGGAAGGTCCCAATTCATGGGTAATTGACTCGGGTGTTTCTGATCACATCTCTGGTAATACCTCATTGTTCTCAACCCTTTCCCTCCAAGAAAAACCCCATTTCATTACCCTTGCAAATGGCTCTAAAACTTGTTCAAAGGGAGTCGGTCAAGTCTCCCTGTCTCCCTGTCTCACTCTAAAATCTGTTCTTTTTGTCCCTAATTGTCCATTCAATTTAATTTTCTTAAGTCAGTTAACCAAAATGTTACATTGTTCAATAACCTTTGATTCAAAATCTTATGTTATACAGGAGCGTGGCTCGGGGATACAAATTGGAGAAGGATATGAAGCTGGAGGTTTATACCATTTTGGATCACGTCCACGGGTATCTTGTGTTGCAGCTCTTCCCCCTAAAGTGTTACATGATCGGTTTGGCCATCCTCACTTGTCAAAGTTAAAAAAGATGTGTCCTGAACTTAGTGGTCTTCAGACTTTAGAATGTGAGTCTTGTCAACTAGGAAAACATGTTAGATCTGTCTTTCCTAAAAGGTCTCAATCAATGTGTACTTCTAGTTTTTCTATTATTCATTCTGATGTCTGGGGACCTAGTCGCGTCTCTTCTTTTGGTTTTAGGTATTTTGTTACATTTATCAATGAGTATTCTAGATGTACTTGGGTTTATCTAATGAAATATCGCTCTGAATTGTTACCCATCTTCACATCTTTTTTGAATGAAATCAAGAACCAATTTGGTCAAGTAATTAAAATCTTAAGAAGTGATAATGCTAAAGAGTATTTCTCATCCTCTTTTTCTGCAATCCTTAGCTCTTATGGTATTTTGCATCAGTCCACTTGTCCTCATACACCCCAGCAAAATGGTATAGCCGAACGAAAAAATAGACACTTGGTTGAAACTGCTCGTACTCTTTTGCTTGGTGTCCATATTCCTGTTCATCACTGGGGGATGCCATCTTAATTGCATGTTTTCTTATTAATAGGATGCCCTCCTCCTCTCTCAATGATAAAGTCCCGTTCTCCATTCTCTTTCCCAATGATCCTCTTTTTCACACCCCTCCTCGAGTGTTTGGTTGTGTTTGTTTTGTTCACGAAATGTCTCCAGGGCTAGACAAGCTCTCCGCTCGTGCAATCAAATGTGTCTTTTTGGGTTATTTTCGGTTATTTTCGGCTTCAAAAAGGGTACAGGTGTTACTCTCCTGAAACTCGGAAGTACTACATGTCTGCCAATGTCACCTTCTTTGAACAAACACCTTTCTTTTCTCCCTCTGTTCAAGATGTTCATATCCTCCAACATGTCCTTCCTCTTCTAGTGGTTGAGTCCAATATCTCCCATGTCCTAGTCAATTCACGTCATGCTCAAGGTCCTCCCGAACCTTCCTCTCCACATATTGATCTCTCTCGACACAGTACCCCCGTGGGCAGTCCTCTTCCAGAAAATGGTGGATCTCCTTCTTCAGATTCTTCTCCATCACCGCCTCCTGCCATGCCTCCTTGTAAAGATGACTCTGGTTGACCCATTGCTCTCAGAAAAGGTAATCGTTCCACTCGCAACCCTCATCCCATTTATAATTTTCTTAGCTATCACAGATTGTCGCCTTCCTTTTATTCCCTTTTATCCTCAGTGTCTTCGGTGGTTATACCCAAAAATGTGAAAGAAGCACTTGATCATCCTAGATGGCGACAAGCCGTGATTGTAGAAATGCAGGCTCTTGACCACAGTAATACTTGGGAGCTTGTGCCACTTCCCCCAGGCAAAAAGGCTGTTGGTTGTCGATGGGTATTTACAGTTAAAGTCGGCCCTAATGGTGACATTGATAGGCTCAAAGCCCGGCTGGTTGCAAAGGGGTACACTCAGGTGTATGGCCTTGATTATTGTGACACCTTTTCTCCTGTGGCAAAGATGACTACCATTCGTCTTTTCTTCGCAATGACCGTAATTCGTCATTGGCCATTTCATCAATTGGATATCAAAAATGCCTTTCTCCATGGTGATCTTGAGGAAGAAGTTTATATGGAGCAACCTCCTGGGTTTGTTGCTCAGGGGGAGTCTGGTATGGTTTGCAAATTACACCGATCTTTGTATGGGCTCAAGCAATCACCACGTGCTTGGTTTGGAAAATTCAGCTCCATTGTTCAAAAATTTGGGCTAAAACGCAATGAAGCAGATCATTCGGTCTTTTATTATCATTCATCTCTCGGGAAATGTGTTTACTTAATAGTATATGTTGATGATATAGTCATTACAGGAAATGATACTACTGGAATATCTCAATTAAAGGAGTACTTGTGTAGACATTTCCAAACCAAGGATCTTGGTAACCTTAAATACTTCTTAGGCATTGAAGTAGCTCAGTCAAAGGATGGAGTTGTAATCTCCCAAAGGAAGTATGCCCTGGATATTTTGCAAGAAACAGGCATGATTGATTGTAGACCGGTTGACAGTCCTATGGACCCAAATCAAAAATTAACAACCGAAGGTGAGTTATTTTCCGACCCAGAGAGATATAGGAGACTTGTTGGAAAACTAATCTATCTCATTATTACAAGGCCAGATCTATCTTTTGCTGTTGGAGTGGTTAGTCAGTTCATGCAAGCTCCATGTGTTGACCATTGGAATGCTATCATTCGAATCCTAAGGTATTTAAAGAAGGCTCTTGGGCAAGGGTTGTTATATGAAGAGAAAAGAAGCCTTCAGGTATCAGGATATTGTGATGCCGATTGGGTAGGTTCTCCTATTGATAGACGATCTACTACTGGATATTGTGTTTTCCTTGGAGGAAACATTATCTCATGGAAAAGTAAGAAACAAAATGTAGTGGCTCGATCAATAGCTGAAGCTGAATATAGGGCAATAGCATCACTAACATGTGAACTTATATGGGTGAAGCAGTTCCTTCAAGAGCTTAAATTCTGTGACATTCAACGTATGAAGATGTATTGTGATAACCAAGCTGCCCTTCACATTGCATCAAATCCAGTGTTTCATGAGAGGACTAAACATATAGAGATTGATTGTCATTTTGTTCGGGAAAAGTTATTGTCAAAAGAAATATGTACCGAGTTTGTTGGATCAAATGTCCAACTCGCAGATGTGTTGACTAAGTCATTGAGGGGACCTCGGATTGAGTTTATTTGTTCCAAGCTTGGTACATACAATCTGTATGCTCCAGCTTGAGGGGGAGTGTTAGAATCATTACATATAAGTATCATCATTTAGGCTAGTCTGCAGATAATTAATGAGTTGTACCTAGTTCAGTACCTAGTTCTGTACCTAGTAGTCTAGTGGAGACTCTTGGTGTTCCATGTACTCTTGTGATTTTCATTATAAATAGAAGATAATGAGAGGGATCATTAAGCCCTCAAGAATATTTCTTATCAGTCTTAAATCTCAAGTGTTCTCTCTTTTCTTTCTCTAAGATTTATTATTTGGTTGGAATTATCATGAACTGGAGAGTCAACCATTTTGGTAGGCCCACAATACAAGGGGGGAGGAGAAGAGGGGGCGTGGGAATTGAAGAGGGAATAAATGGGCCTAAGAAACATAAGGAGGGCAAAACAGAATGAACAGGTGGAAAGAGGGAGATATGAATCATGCAGAAGGATGAGAAGGAGAATGATTATTTGGAGGGGCGAGTAACCAAAGATGGGCATGAGGCAACATGAGTTAGAATTGTTTGGTTAGGCTTGAGTGGAGAAGTTGGTTCTTCCTCATAAAATGGGTGCTATAATTTCTAGTGTCTTATTTTCGATCTTTTTGGAAGCTCTGCTCCATCCATTGTGATAGGTTCAAAGGGAAGGTTTACAGTAGAAGGAAAACTGTATGATTTAGTTTATTGTATGACAGGCAATTTTAACTGTCTGTAAGATAGTTACTTGTCTGTAGTTAGTTGCATTTGACTTCTATAAAGTCAGAATGGATAGTTTTAGCAGTTACTATCTTTGTTTTGTAACTTGTGAAGGTTAGGGAGGGAGAGTCTGGTTCTCTCTAATAACCAGAAAGTTGTATGTTGTTTAGGTCCTTGCTTGAGAGGAAACTCACTGAATGTTATAATACATTTTACAGTTTAACAAAGTTAATTCATTTAGGTCTGTAATACCTATTATTGGTATTTAGAGCCTCTTTTTAGTCAAGTTTCTGCACTCGGGAGGGTATGGTTAATTCTAGAATGGAGGCAAGGTGAGAGAGGTTAGAGAAGTTTGTCTAGGAACAGGAACATGAGAATAACCGCCGTTTTAGTGGTTGGAGGAGATGATTCAAGGGTTAACTGGAGTGGTTGAACGCCTGGCCTCTTCAGATAGGCCTCACGAGGACCAAGATTTTGTTGCTCGGGCTGTTCTTGAGGATGATAGGTTTGTTGATGGTGGTTCCTTTCAGTGTTCGACCAAATGGAGGAAGTTAGACATTCCAGTGTTTGCAGGGGATAAAGCATATGGGTGGACCAATAGGTTGGAATGATATTTTCGACTCAAGGAAGTTTTTGAAGTGGAGCACATGCATGCGGTTATGGTGGCCTTGGAGGGGAAGGCCTTGAATTGGTTTCAATGGTGGGAAACTTCTAAGAAATGCTTAGTTTTTTGTGCAAAGGTTTACATCTTTGAATTTTACCAGACACTCAATTATTCTTCTAGAAAGTTATATTTTTATTAGTTTTGCTTTAAAACCAATCAATTTGACAGGACCCAATTAATTTCTGGGTTTATATTTCAAAAGTCTTACAATCTATGTTGTGTTTATGGATGACAAATAAACTTATACCACGGGTATTGTTTGAACCTATCTCAATGTTAATATGGATATGAGTATGAGTAATACTTGATAGGAATGAAGATGATATGCAAATTTCATACACCTTGGGAATTAGAAACAAGGATAAATATGAGTTTTTACTTTTGGACAGGGATGGGTATATTTAAACATGCTTTTGCCCAGCCTTCTTGCCATCCCTACTTGTGTTCATACATTATATTGTTTTGTTGTCTGTTTTGAAGGCCTAACCTTAGATTTATCTTTGTGGCATTTGAACTCAGCCAGGCCATGGTTGGGATGTGAAGAGTGTTGACTGGCATCCTACAAAATCCCTTTTGGTATCAGGCAGGTGCTTTAAATATTTCTTTTACAAATTTCTCAAGATTATAATTTCAATGAAGTGATTACATGTCTCATCTGATTTTCACAATGCAGGTGGGAAAGACAATCTCGTGAAACTTTGGGATGCTAAGACAGGGAAAGAGCTTTGCTCATTGTGAGTGTAAACATTAGTGCTGATTTCTATTGTTTCTTGTGTTTGCTTGTTTTTATAGATTCATACTTCTGTCATGCAGTCATGGGCACAAAAACACTGTGCTATGTGTCAAATGGAATCAAAATGGCAACTGGGTGTTAACAGCTTCAAAGGATCAAATAATAAAGGTTGGTAAATTTATCTTCATGGTGCTACCAATTATTGGATCCTTAATACGCATTTGCTTGTCATTTTTATTTTGAATTGTTAAGTAAACCTTTGGGGATTCCAAGTTATTTATCCACCGATCAATCTTTCTGTCATTTTTTTTCTGTAGCACTGCACTTTGATTTATTTCTTTGTAACTTTATCTTTATTGCTCATTGCTTCCCATTTTTTTTTACTTAATCCTGCTCTGTTACCTTTTTTCTCGCTTCTGGCTTATTATACAGTTAAAATAAAATAAGAAGAGTGATTTTGAGGGAATATTTTTGAGCGCACAATTCACATTCAATGAAATGAAATCTAAACAGATATTTAATACAGAATACAGTTCGCATGAAGAGTAAATAAACAGTTAAGTTCTCTTAATTTCCCTCAATACAATGAACTAAATCTAATAGAGTGAGATAGTAATGCGGTTGTTTATAATTCCATTGTATGCATTTCCTATCTCAGAGTACCAATATTCATATGTACCTTGATTTACAGCTTTATGACATTAGAGCCATGAAGGAGCTTGAATCATTCCGTGGACATCGCAAGGATGTTACTGGTTAGTGGTGTATCTTTGTCTTGGAATAAGAATGGAAGTGTAGTTCATTGAGATTAATATATCTTGCAATAAATATCGTGATTGCTCAGAAGGTGTATGATGATAAAAACAGGATTGTCACCATAAATTCTTCTCCTAAACAACCTAAAAGTGACTCTGAAACATTCAGGAAAGTTCATTGTTACATATAGGCTCTTTCATAAATTTTTTGAAAATCTGTCACGCAGCTGAGATTAGATTAGTATATTTGTAATTTTGCTGTGTTACCTGGCTTTGGAATGCGTCAGGTCACAGTAAAACTGAAGTCGAGTTGAGTGAGAATGATGTGTGGCACCCAATTAACTTCAAGCTGCTTTTCAGTTTTGATTTGAAGTTTGATTGGAATGATTGATTCTAATTGGTGGAAATGTCCTCAAAGTGCTTTGAATTGTTATACTTAGTGCGGTTTGGGTATTTTATGTTGCTAGATGTGGTTAATTTTATGACTTGGATTTAGTTTAGTTAATAATCCTAGCAAGTTAAGCTGAGTTATTTAGTTCAAATATTATATGTTCTGTTCTTTTATTAAGATCATGTCATCATTCTACTAATCTTGATAACTGCTTTGTTGGCTACTATTAGGTTTCTTGATAAAAGAAACCTGTTTATCAGCACTCACACACACAAAAGGGATATCACACACTCCAATACACTGAAAATACTCTGATTGTTGGATTGTAGTCAGCATGTACAATGTTTCAAGGGACAATGATCCCTCCCTACGCAGGATAGCAATAATCCTGTTCACTCCTCTTCAAAACCAGAATTCTCCCCCTAGACAAGGCTACCTCTCACTATATATAGACTTTCACCGAAAGTCTCTCCCCCCTCCAACCCCTCCTGACAACAACCTATTTTTTAACAACCTTCCTCCTAAAATATACATTCATAATCCTATCAGCTACCATCTTTCCTTTTCATATATGCCTTGACTATGCCTAACATTGATAATGACAGTTAGCATAGTTAAATTGCAGTCAACAAAATACTTTTTCGAAAACTTGAGCTAAAAATGGTTAAACTAAATGATGCAACAAATTAGTCTCAACCCCAGATAACATTTTTTTCGAACACTTTGAGCACCCCATCCAATTTTAAAATCAAGTTCTGTGTTTCTTATTGATTAATTATACTGGTTTTCCTTATATAGTTGTGTATTTGCTGTTGTATGTAGCAGTGAGCGTATTGATATGCCACTTTTTTATTATAAATTGAGTTTAAGGCCAAGTTAACCTCATAAAATTGACATGTAAGAGGAAGATTGCCCTAGCTTATAAGCGTTACATTAGCCTAAGCTCTAATAGACGAGGGATTGTATCCACCTACTCACCTATCACATTGAATGTGCATGAGATTGCAAATTAAGGGTGGCTGAGACTATCCACAACTAATGCAAACTTTGAAAGCTTTTGGGTTCCTAGGAAAGAAACTCATAGTTCCACACGTCATGCATGCATGCACAAAGTTACTTAAATTGGTGCTTTCTCTAATACTTCTGCAACTGTGATAAAATGGAATATAATTTTTCTGACTTTTGACACTTGTTAGCTTTGGCATGGCATCCATTCCATGAGGAGTACTTTGTGAGTGGGAGTTATGATGGTTCCATCTTCCATTGGCTTGTTGGGTAAATTCGTTTTCTCAGTTGTTGTCTTCTCATCTGCAGTGCTTACATTATTTTGTACAACGTTCTTTTTTTTTTCATCATCCCTGTTTATATCAGTTTTATTTGGTTGCGATTTTTCTGTTATTTTGGAAGATGATTGGATTCTTTGAAGTGCTTAATAAATAAGTACTTATCATGTAAGCAATTGGATGTTTGTTTTTATAATTGTAGAGAAAATAATATTAAACAATTTTTATATAACTTGTAAGCTCTTTTCATAAGTTATTCTGTTGGACTAATTTGAAAGCAGCTTTTGAAGCTATCAACGGCTGCTTTCATAAACTCTTCCAAACACTTACGCAAGTGTTTATGTCTTAAGATATGTCTAAATAAATTGTTAATAAGCTATTCTAAAGTAACGGGTCTTCTTATTCCTAAAATGCATTGATGAAGTGTACTATGTATTCAAATTAGTTGTTACAAGTTTTTAAATTATATTTGGGGAAAACTATTGTACTGTCATAGAATTAAAGTTTGTGTGTTTTGCTCCATAAGAATGTTTGCTGAATTTGAGCTATTGCTTCACAGACTGGGCTTAGGTGGAAAATATCAGCTATTTTTTTAGTTGTAGCACCAGTGAGTTGATTTATCAAATTTTTTATTACAGCTTCTGAAATAAATGGTTATTTTTGTTTTCTTTTGTCTTTCAGTTTATATGTATAGAAAGCAAATGCTTATATAGGTTCAACTTGGAAAAACTGATGTTTCGTAGTCAGATTTTGTTTCCAACATTATCTGTAAAATTAATTACTTGTATTTTACATATTATGCCTTCTCATAATTTCTGATTATTGCATTTACAATGTATATACAGCCATGAAACTCCCCAAATTGAAATTCCAATGCCCATGATAATAACGTGTGGGATCTTGCATGGCATCCTATTGGATACCTTCTGTGCAGGTGAACTTTCTATTTCTTTCTGCAATAGTATCTTTAATACATAATGGAATTCTTGCTGTCTCTTAGCTTTTTGGATTACCAATATTTGAAAGCTTGTGTTACACTTACACTACCTGTCTTTTATACTAATAACCTTCTGTTTTTCAAATGTTCTCCAAATTCAAAAGTATTATATTCTAAAGGAATCTGGGAGGAAACTCTGACAGATATCATGATTTGTTTGAGGATCCTTTTGAAGCCTTTTGGTTTTAGCGTTATTACAATTTCTGTAATAATATCCAAAATTGTGATACCTTAGTTCTCAGTTCTTACAATTACGATAACGTTTTACTGTTATATAAATTTTCCTGAAATGGTTTTCTCATTTGGTAACCTTTTATTGACCTGTTATATAAATTTTCCTGAAATGGTTTTTTCTCATTTGGTAACCCTTTTATTGACTGTTGATAGACGTAAATAATGTGATTGCTGATAACTAAGTTACTGGACCATATTTTTTTCTACAGTGGCAGCAGTGATCATACAACAAATTTTGGTGCAGAAATAGGCCAGGAGATACCCTTCGTGATAGATTTAACCCTGGCATGCAAGGTTTGTTCAATCCCTTAAAGGCAAACGAACAGCATATACTTCTATTTTCTTCAGAATCAAATCATTAAACCTTTCAGTATCATTTTTCATCTAAATATTGAACTGTATAGTTTGAAGGTTTTAGATTGTATTACTCTTCAACATTTCATGGTAATGTGAATCCCTTATAAAAGCACTCGATCAGTATTAAACTTTTGCTTTAAACTTAAGGTAGAGATTGCAATATTTCAAGTCTTTTTTGTAGGATGGAGAGAACTGTGGATGGTAATTTTTGTAGTTAGAAACTATTTCTGTTCTGAGTGACATTATTTATGAAGTGTGACGTTAGTTTGAACACATTCATCTGTCAGGATATGCTGATACAAATCCTGTTGCTGGTCGGGTGGGTGGTAATTTTCCAATGGCTGAAGGACCAACAACTCCAGGACCATTTGTCCCTGGGTTAAATCGAAATGAGGGCACCATTCCAGGTGTTGGAGTTGCTATGCCCTTATCTATTCCTTCTCTTGACATGCCTCAAGGGGAGCAGAAGCAGCCACATCCTGTTTCAATGGGTGCTCCACCTCTTCCCCCAGGTCCACATCCCTCTCTTCTTAATGCCAATCAACAGCAACCATACCAGCAAAATCCTCAGCAGTTGCCGCCACAACATCAACACCAAGGTCTACCACAGCAGATGGGTCCTTTGCCAATGCCTCCAAACATGCCACAATTACAGCATCCTTCACATTCACCCATGGTCCCTCACCAGCATTTACCTCGCCCTCCTCCCCAAATGCCTATTGGCCTGCCAGGATCTATACCAGGGATTTCATCAGTGCCTACATCACATCCGATGCCAATGCCTGGCCCTATGGTACGAGCTCCTTGGAACTTTTCTCGTATTCTGATTTTTCCTATAAAATATTGTAAGATATGTGGATTTAGCTTCTTTGTGAAGTGGTAGATTGTTGAGTGTTGTATTAGTGGTGGCTGTATTGGGCTAGATATTGATGTTTTTGTTGGTCTTTCATAGGATTAGCATAACAAAATGCGTCTTTTCTTAATCCTGTGGAAGGGAGATGGAAAATGTTTGTTCACTTTAAAGAAGATAAAAGATTTCCCCATGTTTTGGTGTTTCTTAGGGCTTGTTTGGTTTGAGAAATAATTTTTTGTTTTCATTTCTGTTTCAGAAATGATTAAAATTGTGCCATCTCATACTTTATTTGAGGATTCGTATTGGAACTAACCTAGACTGCCAATATACATAGTGTGATAAAACACGCCCAACAGATGTGAATAAAGATATTTAAAAAAATTCAAAGTACAACACGCCCAACATTTGTTTTCACACACATGCACAATATTTGTAAAGAAACATTCAAATTACTGATTACACATCAGTACATAAACATAAAAATAGTTAAGTATAGAATTGCAATTTTAGAAATACAGTTATGATTATAGCAAGGACAGTTACACATCTTTCCTTCACCCACATTGGAATATATTTTTTTGTACATAAATATGTCACAAAATAACAATTTCCATGCCCAAGTTAGAATATAAAACAACTTTTATAACAATAAACATGTCAATAAAAATCTTCATCATGAAGTTGTATACTTGATGTATCTTTAGCTAAAATGGAGCTGTATTTTGTAATTTATTCTGAAAATTATAAAGAATAATGGTTACCTATTGACTATGTATCAAGATGTATCAGATGTCACATATCAGTGTTGGATATGCGTTTGGAAATGATGAATTTTGCTATTCGAGTATCTGAGCTTCATAGGTGTAAAAAGGAGTATTTTTTCACTGTTTTTGTACAGATTTTTGAAAATGGAAAAAATATCAAAAACCCCATGAGAATTGTTGAAAACAAAAAGCAAAAGAAGAATTTATTGAATAGGATGAAAATATCAGTGAATATGAGAGATATATCTTCCTGAGGGTTTCTCCTTCACAAAAGGTTTCTCCTTTTCTCAAAGAGCCAGTGTTCTGCATCTCTCCAATCCTTTTTCTATTTATATGTGGCTAACCTTTAATCAACTAAGCAACCCGTTTTAATATTCTAACTATCATAATAAACTTCTTATATCCTGATAAGCATTGTATTTATTTGTAAACATAAAAAAAATTGTAATAGAAAACATCTTATCCTAATTCGGTTCTTATGTTTTCCTGTTTGCCTTAGGCCATTAATTTGAACTTTTGATATTACCACAAGCTTTTCTTTGAAAAAAATAGAAATGTTGGACAAAAGAGATACATTGTCTTTGCATAAATAGGAAATAGAAACCATCTTCCTGTGGTTATGGTGTCATGATGCTCTGTGTGCGAACTACAATATTTATATTTTGCCAACATTCAGACCATAACAAATTAAGAATTCAAGTTATTTGGAGGGCTTTTGTGTGATACAAAGATGATTCAATCAGTGGAGAATAATGTTTATGTTTGCTAGCCAGTACAGACATCCTTCTTTGTGGGAGACTATGACAAGAAATCAAACCATTATGCTAATTTAATATATCAGGGTGGACAAGATCTCTGTAATAAAGTTTGATGCACATTTAACAGAGCCATTTCCTTTTTTTCTTTTTCACTTCAGGGGATGCAAGGGGCAATGAATCAGATGGGTACTCCAATGCCACAAGGTCCTTATGTGGGCATGAATCAAATGCATTCAGGATCCTTGCCTACAAGTGGAGGGCCACCACTTGGTGGTTTTCCAGGCAACATGCCTAATATGCAAGGCCCATCAAGTGCCAATTATCCTCAAGGTGCTTCATTTAACAGACCTCAAGGTGGCCAAATGCCTTTGATGCAAGGGTATAATCCTTACCAGGTAAGTTAGCATGTTGCTTTTTGAACTACTTGTCATGCTATTAAGTTTTCCAAAAGTTGAAACTTCTGTTGTTTATTATGATCCTATTCGTTTTGTGTCGTTTTGAAAGTAGCACACATGTCAAAATGAAGTAACAAGTGTTGTTCATTTATAAAGAGAACACTTAGCTTTATGGAATTACTCAAAATGATATTTCTCCATTTTTTTTTCTCGTTCTCTTGGTGTGTACTTGTCTTGAGATTGTGATTTACTTTCACATATTCTCAACTGACATTACATTGCACCAAATATAATATATGTATTTATCCTAACTTTGACATCTATTGTCTGATATATAAATAAGACGAATTTGTTTGATATGTGATGTCAACGGTTACACGACCATACTCCTGTTTTTCTTGATGATTAATTAATTTCTTTTTTATTTCTTGCAGTCTGGTAATCAAACTGGGATGCCTCCAAACGCACAACCCTAGAATAGGAAATTTCTTCCTTCTTTTATTGCTGTAATTTATCCATTGTGATTTCGGTCTTTCTGTGTAATTCATGTTGTGTTTTTGCTGCTGAAGTTTAATGTAGAGGAATTTGTATTCTCTTTTCTTACTGTTAATTATTTATACTTTTCCCTTTTGATGTGAATGCTTACATTCTCAAATTATTAATGCATCTAATCTTTTAGTTATGTAAATTTCTTATGAATTCCACTCTTTAATTAGTCATATATTCCACGGTACTTTTGATCTAACCAAATAAAGATTTTTTAAAGTGTACACTTGAGAGTGGTATAATTGCTTAATCTACTAAGCAAAAGAACACATGCTATTTATATTTAAGTTTAATAGTTTATAATAAGGTCATGAACCAAATTAATTATATAAGAAACAACCTTTGCAAATAAAGTTTACTTATTAAAACATGTAGTTATTAATAAAAGATGCATTTAAAACCATTCCATAAATTATATAATGGTATTTCCTTTGCAACAAATACCAAAAATTGAAACCTTTGTGGATGGCTATTTAATTCTGGTCCTGTAAAATTTTAATTACATGTTCGTTTTCTCATGTTTTTAAAATTAAGTATTTTTTATTTAGTATCTTCGTAAACATGTTTGTTAATAATGATATAAACTATTTATTTCTCATAAACATGCTTAACAAACTTTAACACTATTTTCAAAACAAAGATTAAATACGTACTTTTATAAAGAAATTAAAGACGTACAGGGAGAGGGTGAGTTTCTAGAAAGTGGAAAGTGGCAGACTCAGAGAGTGGATCACCGAGCGGTTTTAGTGGAGAGTGTATTTAAAGTTGAAATTTGAAAATGGTGCCACTTTCTGTATGCAAACTCTTCGTCTTCAACCTCCAGAAACACCATTTTCTCCTCCTCTCTAGAACCTCCAAACTTCTCTCTAGATTTCTAACCACTTCTTCTCCTCCGATCATTAACCTTCTTCCAGATTAAGTGCTCCCGGTGTCAAGCTCTTCACTTTGCACCGATTAGAATTTCATTTAGACAACCTTGGATTTTAGAGACTTAGAAGCCAGCTGGAATTAGAGGTAAGGGAAGCTTATAAATTTAATTATGAGTATTTTGTATGCATGATTTTATGAGTATATGTTTATTGAATGTATGATCTTGCTGTTGAGAATTTGCATGTTTGATCTTTGGTATGAAATTAGTCTATAAGGTTATGTAACTTAGTGAAAATACTGAATCTGTAATCGAAGGGTCATTAAGACCGTTCGGTTTCCCCTATTTTAGAACGTTCGGTCTCATACTGAATGTTCAATAACTCAAGGTACACGGTCATAGACTAAGTATTCGATTTTAAATTAATTCTTTTCTTTGAATAGCATCCGGTTTTACACATATGATATTCATAGTTAAGTGTTCGGTCTTGAAGAGTGCTCGGCGTTGAGAAGTGCTCGGTCATATACTAGCCTTCGACTAATTTAGTGTTCGGTCTTAGACTAACACTTAACTTATGAAGCATTCGGTTTCAGGTCCCTATTACTTATTGGAAGAACATTCGGTATTACACTGAGTGTTCGGTCTTACATGTTGATAATGTTTGATTGAAAGTACTCGGTTTTATATTAATATTATTTATTTTATTTTAAGGGTGTTCGGACTTATACTGACACTAAATTTTCTCACGGAGTATTCGGTCTTGTACTAGCACCCACTTTCTTGAAGAGAACTTTCGTTATTCTAAAGCATTCGACTCAAATTATAAAATGTTCGGTATTTCTTAAAAGGTCAACTAGTTAGTGACCGTTCGTTATTTCTCAGTTATTACTTATATTCTTTGGCTTTCAAAATAGCGTTCGGTGTTCTTCTTTATCCGACCATTCGGTCATCTGATGGAAGCCCCTTGTTATATTCGGTCTCTGATATGTTTTCAACCGTTCGGTCACTTGTTTAATTTCTTTGATATTTGGTCTCTTTTTATCTTGGTGCGATCAATTATTGAATTCATTATGATTTTAAGAGTATTCCAGGGAGGAATATCTTATGAATTGGAAATTGATTTGGTAAGGTATGACTATTGGTCAGACTCAGGTTCTGCTCTGTCCTGATATTCCATGAGTACACCTCCTCAGGTAGAGAAGGGTAACTCATGCGTGAGAATGACAGAAGGTCCTTTAGCCTCAAGGTATTTCTATACCGAGGTGGTTCCACTGGACTAACCTCGGGTGGCGGTCTGTTGAGTGTATCCCAGCCAGGTCCACTCGGGTGCAGAGAGCGGCGAGCTACATGATTCATACAGTCCGGACAGTGTCTAGGGGATTGATTATGATAATGTTACCGTTCGGTTTTTATATGGATATACTTGACTTATGATTTATGGTTGAGATATTGATGTATGTGATTCATGTGTAGGTTTTAAAAGTATACTGAAAATGATTAATTAAATTTACATAAGCTTACCCTTATTTTCCTATTTTGTCTTTGTTTGCCGTTCGGTCTTAACCATTCGGTTGTTCTCTTCCCTGCAATGATCATCCTTTTTTAGGTGTGAGCAGAGGTGATCACGAAGATACCTTGGAGGATGCCCTGCAGGCCGAGCTACTTATAGACGCGATGCCGGAGAGCTGTGTAGGACCGTCCGGTCCTTAGATTAGATTTTACTTTCGCTTAATATAGATAACCGTTCGGTTAAGTATTTTTGTACAAAGACCATTCTTTGTGCAGTTTCAAAATTTATATGTTATCTCTCGTTCTCTTCTCTTTACTTGTCCTTTCTCTACTGTTCTTTATTATTATTCATGTTAACTCCTTAAATAAATTATAACTTTTGTTATAAATTATTTAGGATGTTACAATTTTCATAATTTCAATTTTTTTTTCTTAATTTATTTATATTTTATTCAAAAGCATTCTTCCTTTTGTAAATTAAGGTTTAGAAAGTAATCACATGTTCTGTTTAAAAAGAGACTGTGAATGGAGTGTGCGGTGATGAAAAAAATACCTACTAAACTTACAAATTATATAAAAAGGATAGGCAAGTTTTATATATATTTAATTTTCTAAAAGTAGTTTTTGTATGTATTTTTGAACATATTACTTTGATCATATTGGATTATGCATCATCAGAATAAAATTAAAACTAATAAAATTTAAAAATCAGAAATTTATTTAAGTTTTTAAATGAACATTCTTATAATAGCTAGAGACAAAATAATTTATATTAAAAAATAATGCCAGAGAATCTTTTCTGACCTTACTACTTTTGGAGTTTTTCCAGCTGTCAACAAGTAATATAAGATTTCGTGGAAGGCAAAATATCTTTAAAAATTCTCTAACCTTTCTTTCTTCCATCTGAAGGTGAAGTTGAGGAAGTAACCTAACTCCTTGAGTCAATGCTGATGATGAAGATCAGAACCTTAACATGTGAAAACATGCATGGCCTGATGCTATCAAAGATGCTCTGATGGCTTCCTTGTATGAGATTTACAATAAAATCTCTACATGCTAGCTGTTAGATCTCAATCAAGGTATGGAGTTTCTTCTATTATCTTGCTTTAGTTCATTTGAAGTTGAATTGAGGATCAACTAGTCCTTCAAAACTTAGGATGTATTGTTACAAGAAAAAAGGGTTTACCAGGTTTCAAAGAAGCTATTTTTCATGTTAGTGTCAAAAAAGCTGTCAACCTGCTTTCTGGGTGAAACTGTTGTATATGATGAAGACCATGACCAAGGAATCATCTTTAATTGGCTGGAATGTGAGATTTACTTCGTGGGTATGAGTGAGATTTGTGAGACCTGGCTTGTCCAACATTTATGCAGCCTAGGATGGAATGTGAATTTGATTTCAAGGTTTGTTGGGGAAGGAATTTCTTCATGATTTGGACGATGTTTGGAATGAGATCATAGATGTTGGGACTCTTTGCAAACTTTTGTTAAATCCGAGCTTTAATGAAACCGATCTTTTAAGAGTTTTACTTCTAGCACGTGGTCTGAAGAAGAGTACAAGAAAGATCAATTATGAGGACATAATTGTTGACAATTGTTTAGGAAACATGAATTCCAAAATGAACATCATGGATTCCAAAATGAACATGCTTGGAATATATAAAAGAGTTGGTTTTGGATTCTCTTTAGTTTAAGACAATTGGAAGCTTTTCAAACATTATCAATTTTGGAATAAAAAGAATTGAAAAGCTATATAAGAGTTTTCAGAAGAGGACATTGATGTTATCCCTGCATTAAAAATGAGGTATCACCATCTTCCTTCTTATTTTAAGAGGTGTTTTGTTTATTGTGTTGCAAGAGTAAAACAATGGTAGAAGTTGGTGAACAATATTTTGATGATATGGTATGTCCATTGGTTTTTCAACCATCAAGCAGGGAGAATATGTGTTTTGTCATACTTGAACTTTTCAATGATTTGACAAAATACATGGAAAGAAACATTTGTTTTAAAGTTACAAATGGAATAACATGTGTTTTGTCATACTTGAACTTCTCAATGATTTGGCAAAAAATATATGTGAAGAAACTTTTGTTTAAAAGTTACAAATGGAAGAACACGTGTTTTGTCATACTTGAATTTCTCAATGATTTGGCAAAATACATGTGAAGAAACTTTTGTTTAAAAGTTACAAATGAGAGAAAATGTGTTTTGTCATACTTGAACTTCTCAATGATTTGGCAAAATACATGTGAAGAAACATTTGTTTAAAAGTTACAAATGAAAGAATATGTGTTTTGTCGTACTTGAACTTCTCAATGATTTGGCAAAATACATGTAAAGAAACTTTTGTTTAAAAGTTACAAATGAAAAAATATGTGTTTTGTCATACTTAACTTCTCAATGATTTGGCAAAATGCATGTGAAGAAACTTTTCTTTAAAAGTTACAAATGGAAGAAATACAAGATGTATATTGTGCTTCTAGTTTTTTATTTCCTTGATTTTGTAAACGGGCCAAGGCCTCATCGAAGGCTATTTAAAGTCATCAAAATTTAATGAGAAGTAACAGAGTGAATTATCAGAGTGATATCATTTTTTGTGTGCAGCGTTTTCTTTTTTACAGTTTTGTCATACATGAACTTCTCAATTATTTAGCAAAATACATTTGAAGAAACTTTTGCAGATTGAAGAAATACAAGATTTAGTTTTGTCTCAAGTATTTGTTGTGGAAGATAATGGATAGGTTGATTGATTTACTTCTAACGTTATCTATGTACAATGTTCCACAATGTGTTTTGTCATACAAGACCCTCAAATGATTAATGGTGTGTTTTGTTGTGCATGACCCTCTTAATGATTAAAGATGCACTTTCATTTACTAGTTATTTTCTGTTGTATCATTAGAGAAAGATCATTGCTGGCAATGGTTTGCTAGTCATTCATTCCAACATGAAAATGCTCCAAAGGATATTTTGGAAGTCTTTCTATACACAATTATCAGTTCTATAGAATCAGAAAATATGTTGAAAAGTGAGATGCAGGGTTTACTAGAAGAGAATATCAGCATTATCTCTGCCAGCTATCAACACTTTCCTTCTCATCTTAAGATGTTTTGCGTGTTGTTCTTCCCTTTTCCTTAAAGATTATGTGTTTGAAGAAAGAGCAGTTATGTCTGTCATGAATGGCTGAAAATTTCCTGTAATGCCATCAAAAGATTAAGAATATGAAAGAAGTTGGTGAATAATATTTCAATTATTCTTTCAACAATCAAGGGAACTCAAACACTGTATGCTTATTCCAGTATGAAGGGCTTTCAAAGAGGATTTAAGAGGAGTGATATCACAATAATAAGACATAAATCTAATTTATATAAATTTAAGTTAGATATTATTATCAACTTTGTCATATCAATTATTAATTTATTCTTATACTTTTAAGTCTATTTATCATTTTTCATCAAATGAAATTTTATTAAAAAAAAAAATGAGCATGAGAATACGTTTCAAACTTGATAGAAATTAAGTTTTATGAAACATAATCAAATTATATCTATTATAAAAATATATAAATAAATATATAAAAATAAAACATTAAATCATTTTTTTAATAAAAAAATGAATTAGTTAATTTATTATCATGATTTTTCTTACGAAAAATAAGAGAAATTGAGTACGAAAAATATGAAATTTTTTGAATTGTATAAGTTTATTATCTTTTAAAATTTCAAAGAATTACTTATTGATTTAAGAAATTTTAAATTATTATTTGAAAACTTTCTTTCAAAACATGTTTCAAAAATATAAATAATCCCAAAAACCCAATATAAATGTCTGCACTCTTAAAAATGCTTAAAAATAATTTACATATTCATTCAATTTCCTCTACAATTATCATATCAAGATAACCTTTAGTGTAGTTAAAACAAAATAATTTCTAATTAAATTAAACAATTGATATTCACTTTTAAGTTAATTAGAAAATGAAACTTTTATATAAAAAATTAACACCACCTTATTACATAAAATCTTGAAAATAACGAGTTTCTTTTCTTCTTTAACTATATATATATATATATATATATATATATATGATATTAGATGTTGTTTGAAACTATAGACATTCTTAAATATTTCTATTACATTATTTTTTCATACCAGCATAACAAACATACATGATTCATTGTCAATCTATTATTATTCCTATGCAGAACAAGTAAAATATGAAATCTCTTTTCAAATGTAATATTTAAAAGAATAATTATATATTAACAACAAAAATTATAATGATCAAATAAATATTAAAAATATTTTTATTTTTATTATAATAAATTTATCATTAATAGTATTATATATTATTTTTTATAATAATGATTTTATCACTAATTATAACTATAAAAATTATCGTAATAATATGTTACTATCATTATTTTACTTATTGTATTACTGTTAAAAGTGTATTTTATAGTATTATATCAATCATAACAATTATACTAATATTTTAATATTAATCTTATCATGATAATGCTTTTAACCAATATACAATTATAAAAGAATATTTGTTACCTACTTTGTTCGTAGGAAGAACCATCGGGTCATCATTACCCGACCCGAGACATGTAAAATTCCATATTTCCGGATTATACACCCGACCCAACCCCATCAAATGAGACTTGGATCACATGACCCGGCCCAAACCCAACAAAATATTTCAAACTTAACCTACGTCGCACTCCGCCGCCGCCGCCGCCGCCACCAACTAGGAAGGCTTTCCTCAACCCCCTACTTGCTCGGTTCATCCCACCGTAGCTGCGCCACTCTCCGACTACAACACTTCCATACTCCTGCCACAGCTTACAACAGCAAAGTCCTTTTTTTTTAAGGTTTCTTTCTTGTCTTTTTGAATTCTAGTGTTCGTTATTTATTTACCCATTTTTCAATTCAAATTATTTCTGTGCCTTGGATTGTTCAGTAAATAAGTATTATTCAAATTTCACTGTTTCAATTTTTCGCTTGGTTGGTGGCTAATTTGTCCATGGCTTGTTTTCTTGAGATATTAATGTAATGCAAATATTTTTAGGGTACTGATTTACCTTTCTGAATAAGATGCACACCCTGTGTTTGATTAATGCCCTGACTTAGATAAAGGAGATGAGGTGTCATTTGAAAGCTAACAATGGGAAGCTTTGTTTACAAACAATTATGAGCTTTATCTCAATTTGCAGAGTCCAAACTGACCATCAACTAGTTTAGACACATTTAAAACTTCCACTAATGTCAGAATGCATTAGAATATTTTACCAACATATTTAAAAATCCCAATTATAAAGGTTCTCACACTAGTTTAATTCTTTCTTATTGGATAATATTTTAATGAGAGATTCTACTTCACAGGGTTTTCAAGAAACGCGAAGAGCAACTCATAGCAAGAAAAACAAATTGAAGAAAACTAAGCGTAGCACCAAAGTATGGTTGTGAAATGAAAATGATGGGCTGCCTAACTGATCATATTGCCAGACATGGTTTTCATTGGGAGTCATAAGCAATTTATTGATAGTGTGTGCACAATTGTGATCAAGGGTAACTGGGGCAATCTGTTGAAGGTGAAGAGTACCTCTGCTTTCAGTTCTTCTACCATTCACCAGGTACTGTTGCAGCTCTCACTCTATGATTATGGACTCTCTCATTCCTTCCCATTCTTCAAATGGCTCGACTCCATCCCAAATTATAGCCATTCCTTGCAATGTTCATGGGTCATGATTCACATCCTCACCGAACATAAGCATTTCAAAACTGCACATCATATGCTTGAAAAAATTGCGAACAGGGATTTTCTTCCATCACCTTCAGTTTTGAGCACTTTGGTGAGGACTCATGACAACCCAGAAGTCAATTCTCAAGTGTTGAGCTGGCTTGTCATACATTATGCTAAGTCAAAGATGACACATGATGCAATACAAGTTTTTGAGCAGATGAGGTTACATAAATTCAAACCTCATTTGCATGCTTGCACTGTTCTTTTGAATTCCTTGTTAAAGGACGGGGTTACCCACATGGTCTGGAAAATTTACAGGAGGATGGTTCAAGTTGGGGTTGTTCCCAATATGTACATATACAATTGTTTATTCCATGCCTGTTCAAAAGCAAGAGATGCGGAAAGGGCAGAACAGTTATTAAATGAGTTGGATTTAAAAGGTATGCTTCCTGATATCTTCACATATAATACTTTGATATCATTATACTGCAAGAAAGGTATGCACTATGAGGCTTTATCTATCCAGAGCAGAATGGAAAGAGAGGGGATAAACCTAGATATTGTTAGTTATAACTCTCTCATTTATGGATTTTGCAAAGAAGGCAGGATGAGAGAAGCTATAAGGATGTTTAGCGAAATAAAAAATGCAACTCCCAATCATGTGACATATACTACATTGATTGATGGTTACTGTAAAACAAATGAACTGGAGGAATCTCTGAAAATTCTGGGACTGATGGAGTCTAAGGGATTGTACCCTGGAGTTGTAACTTATAATTCAGTTTTGCGCAAGCTCTGTCAAGATGGCAGGATAAAGGACGCCAACAAACTCTTGACTGAGATGAGTGAAAGGAAAGTTCAAGCTGACAATATCACTTGCAACACACTTATTAATGCATACTGCAAGATTGGAGATATGAAATCTGCTTTGAAATTTAAGAACAAGATGTTAGAATCTGGACTAAAACCTGATCCATTTACATATAAGGCACTGATTCATGGATTCTGCAAGACAAATGAGGTGGAAACTGCAAAGGAGGTAATGTTCAGCATGCTTGATGCTGGATTTACACTCAGTTATTGTACATACACTTGGATTGTAGATTGCTACTGTAAGAAAGACAATACGGATGCAATTTTAGCACTGCCAAATGAGTTTCTGAGTAGAGGTCTTTGTCTAGATGTTTCAGTATACAGGGCATTGATAAGAAGGTTATGCAAGTTAGAAAGGGTTGAATGTGCTGAAAAGTTATTCAATCAAATGGAAGGAAAGGGTATATCAGGTGACAGTGTTATCTATACCAGTCTTGCATATGCTTATTGGAAAGCAGGCAATGCAAGTGCTTCCTTTGATGTGTTAGAAGAGATGACAAGGAGAACGTTGATGATCACAGTCAAACTGTATAGATGCTTTAGTATTTCTGATGCTAGGGAGAATAAAGTGTCACTGATCTTCTGGAATCATGTGGTGGATAGGGGTTTGATGTCGAGAAATTCAATGAATAAAATACAGCAAATGCTGATATGAAGGAACCCTCACATCTAGAATATTCTTCATAGATCTGTTTGCGAGGGGCAATGCATTGCTTCTGTTTCACTTTTCATTGGAATTTGGAAAACAGAGATTTGGGAAAATATGATGCAGGCCAACCTCTTTGCAACCTTGCATGTCAATCGTCATAAACTATTTGTATAGAATCCATTTATGCAGCATGTTCATAACAGATATAACTCTATGGACTGGGAACAATCACTGTTGTTTTTCTTCTTAAAGGTTATATCACAGAAGAACATCATTAAGTTCTTCCTCCCTGCATTTTCAGCTTATTAGGAGGAAGCACATAACCTTCATATATATGGGATTAGGCCATCATGATTAAGCAGGATCTTGAGCAGGTATTTTCGTTTTGATTTGGATTATCGTGGAACTAAAGTTTTTTCTTGCTATGATAATGCATGTCATATGTATTTCTTTTTAATGTTAGCTTATCTTATGAACTGCAATATTGATAGTTTCCTTCTCTGCTTTTACCATTGAAGTGGGGGTGGGGGAAGGGAGGAGAAAAGGTACAACAAAGATAGTGTAATTTAGCAAAAAGAAAAAAAATTAGAATAGCTTACACTCTGTCTACGTATCTAGTGAAAGGTCCAAATTTAGATATTTCCTCTTTAAAGTCTCGAGTGCTACACTCCAAACAAACAAACCAAAATCTTCACAGATATGATGCTGCCAACCTAGATCACGCCTAAATAAATTTAAGGAAGAAATTCATCCACGTTTTAAAAGCAATCCTAGGACTTACCTAAATGTTAGAAATCCTACTTCATCTTTAAATAGCTAAATAGTGTCGTACAAATAAGTTTGCTGTTGTTTCTTAGTTGGAGAGCCACGGGACCCATATCAATAGAATATTTTATGACACTATAAACCTGCAATAGTTCACTAGTATCAAGTCTCACATCATATAAGAAAAGTTTGGCTGGAACTTTTGATTTTCAAGAGTCTTTCAAGAAGGAATATCTTTCCCTTTGGATGTGGTTGAAATCAAAGTGCAACATGGGTGCGACTGAAGAAGTCTAACAATCTGATAGAAATGGACAAGGTGAGGACCTCAGGACCATTTAAAGTGGAAGGATCGGTGAACATTGGACTCCTCTTAATGGCCTTACAAGTGGTATTGGAGTTGAATTGATTGGAATTGGACAATCATTCGAGAAATGGTGGTTGAGGAGCAGTGGTACAAGCAGGTCACCAGCCTTGTGGTGACTGGTGAGCAATAAGATATGACATTGGCTCTTAAGAAAAAAGATAAGCTACGATCATGGCCTGATCCAATTGACAAATGGTAAAACACTAGCATATTGGTCAAGATGGGTTAGTGTCTAGCATAGAATGTAAACACATTGGTAGGTATGTGGCAACATACGTAGAGAGGTTGGTGCACGCAGACATTGAATATTCAGTAAAGGTTTATACAAAAAATGTGTGGCTTAAGATGTGGTGTTAGGCCCACTTACATAATTTCTGTATAAGTAAATTCAAAACAAATCTCCTTAGGATTTTGGACTAAAGTTGATAGCAAAAATCTAGGGAATGAGTATGAACAGAAATAAGAACTTACTAGGAACCTCTATTAAGAAGTGATTTTTAAGTTTAACTCAGTCTTACAAAACCGATTTTTAAGATGAGATTTGCATTCAGTTATATATTGTAAATTGATCTTATTTCTAGTTGATTTGAGATTTTCAACTACTTCTCTTCATGATGTTGTTTTGGTTTAAGTTCATTCACTGTAAGTTGGCTTCTCTATGTTACTATTGGGGAAAAACAATTGAAAATTACATGCAAACTAAGAGTTAATGAAGGCAATGGTAGATAGTAGATAACAACAGAAGAGCACACTCCCACTTTGTCTGTGATCTTGCAACATCACACGCTGCATTGACTATGACAAATGAAGTTAATGAAATGTTTGCTTGAATGTAATTGTGGCAAACATCAAGCACTTTGTTTTCAATGCACATAGACATTGTTTTCATATGTGGACAATATTTATAGATTAGACATTTCCGCAGGTTTACCAACAGGAGTTTCAACGAATTATGAAGGTTACAGGCTTGAGTATCATACAATTTCGGATCTTACAATGCTGTGGAACGTGCTTGATCGTCCAAAATCAAAGAGGTGAGAGAAACACACGTTCAAAATCAACTCATTGCGCTTTTCAGAATTTCAATTTGAAAGAGTTTGCATCAACAGTATGCCACTTGTTCCCTCGTTCAATGTATCTCAGGGTGTTGCATTATCTACTTGATTGTGATGTAACATATCATGATATAATTGTCAACATTATTTTGAAAACTTTCTTTTGAATATCGTTGCATATCATAATATGCATTTTAAAAGAAACATTGCTGACAAAAGCAAACAAATATTATTTCTTAAATTTATTTTTGAAATACTAGAAATCACCTCATATCAAAGGTGTATCTGTATTGATAAGTAATTTTGTTCTTTTAGCATTAGTCAGAAACTTAGTATATATGAAAAAATCTATTGACAGACATCAACTTTAGATTTAAGATTTTAAAAGATTAGTTTTTGACTTAGATACAGGGAATATTTTGGATTCACCCAAAAAAGACATTATAGAGAACCTAAAGCACTTCTCTGAAGTAAAATCATTTTCAAGCTAATGCTAACATTCAATTAAACTCTACTTTAGTTGGATCAAACAATCATATTCATTCTCTTTAACATTTTTAAACGATTATTTGATACTGTTCTGACATTCTGCACAAGATTATGTTGGTTAGAAATTATTGTAGTGAAGGACTGTAGTACATTTGTGTAGTTTGGTTTTACTTTCCTACATTACCAAAAAAGAAGTTAGGTTATTGAAAAAGAAACGTTTAATTAGTTCTTGAATTTGTTAAACATAGTAGATGTGTTTATCTGATTACTTTATGATTTTTATGATAACACAAATCTTACATTAACTAGATATGGTTTCAAAAAGTACAGAATATATAAAATTACCTTCTTACACATAAACCACAACAAAAAGAAGAAAATTTCCAAACATATAACTTATCTCATGCAATTATATATAATAGCTGGTCTATTATACCTTTTCTTAATATTAAAATAATCCAATTTAAATTACATTATAATTTTATCATAATAAAACTATATTTTTATTTAAAAAAGTACGGGCAAAATTTCATAAAAAATATATAATTTTAAAATTATACCATCCGAACCCATTTGATTGTGATATGGTCTATTGAACCCAAATATCGTTAAATTTTTTTTAGCAATATGGTTTTCTTTATTTCCATAATTTCTTCTACTACCTTTTAGTTGAATGATAAAAATATACTTTAAAATCCTTATTTATTTTTTTAGAATTCACAAAATAAAATATATTAAAAAAATTCATACCATGTATTTAAAAATATTATGAAAAATGGATAGAATAAGAATAGTATATTCTAGAATCCTCGTTATATATTTTCCCATCATATGGAAATTCTTTTAATACATTTGTAATAACGTTTTCGGAAAGTATAAAAACATTTTATTTTTGTTTTAGAGTGCTTAAAAAATAGTAACCGGTCGAAAATCGGGTTCAACATAATTTTAATTTTTAAAATGAATATAATTTAATATAAACAAAAGAAAACTACTATTTTATTAATCATTATTTTTTATATAAAATATATAATTTACTATTTAATTTAATTTATAAGTTTTATATCTTGGTTTTTTATATTTTAAATTTAACTCACGGTTAACTTTTTTTTTTTTAGTTTTGGTTGAAATATTATTGTTTCGAGGATAGGATTTAGAACAATTTTTTTATAGTATGTTTTAATGAAATTTTCTTGTTAGAGTAATATGTTCCTCAATCTATCAAAGTATGTGCTAAAAGTATTCCCATGCTAAAATGATCAATAAAACTATTAATATTATAATAAATGTCTTATATAAGTCTTCACAATCGTAAATTGTGTTGATACCTCACAAATTATAGTGTCAATAATGTTTATATTGTAAATAATGTTATTATATTTTATTGAAAATTATAATTTATTTGGTTTAGACATTTATATATAAACTTGAAAATTAAAAACTTTAAGAACTGATGTTTTATTTTTAAAATACGCCAACATCATATGATTTTGATACTATATTACTTTAATATTATGATTTTAACCATACTTCCACTATATATAAATTATTATTCTATAAGCTTATGTCTTGGTTCAACAATTTGGACAATTTTAAAAACATTGATAGACTAAACTTAAATAATTTGACTAAATGGGGAAGAGCTTGAATAGTTATCAATCAGATCTTGTATTATAAATTTATAATCTCATTATTTTAATCAATATAATGAAACTCCAGAAAATTAAAAAAAAAGTAAAAAAAATAAATTATTACTTTTTTTCACCAAAATTGAATAAAATTATTTCTCAGAATATTTACATCAATGACTTTTACTATCTATATATCCTTTTGTTTTTCTGCATAATTGACTCATTGATTGTAATCTAATTTTAAAATTTGGAAAGCAGAACTAAGACATAGAAATGAAAATTTTGTAAGCACTACCTATGCTTTATTGATGAATCTGTAAGCAATTGTTCTAACTGCTACATCTCAATCTGGTTTTGTTTGGAGAATAAATTTCTTCCATTTCCTTTCTTTTGTTATTCAATGGTTGGTCATTCTCTTCTTTAGTTCTTGATTTCATCAAATGTGGCTTCAGCTTATTCACATCTGCTTGTTGAACTGGTTTCAGAAAGAATTCCTCTGCTCCTTCTTCCAAACATCTGATACAAAAATAAGATTTTATGTTGAAAATGGTATCAGAATTTTTATATAAAAAGTGATCAATCTTTCCAGTTTTTCTAGTAAAAACAATTCCAACAAAAGATAATCATGTAAATTTGATTTTGTTTTAAGGTCAAACATAAAATTTAACTATATATATTATTTGAATTTGAAATTTATCAAAAGGGTTGGTTCAACATCCTCCTCACCTGTTGATCCTTGATGGCACATTCTCAGAGGACGTAATCACAACTGGTATGTTTTTAAGTGATTTAGATTCCTGCAAATCAATCAATTTAATGTTATTTTTTCAGATCAAACAGAAGAATACACAGACTGTCAAAGAAATGTTGTTTGATCTCAGATTTGTTTCAAAATTTGTGAAGTATTACAACTCATATGTCAGAAGAGATTCTTCATTAAGAAAAAGGAAAATTCTTCGAAAATTCACATAATTTGATTTCAAGATATGATGAGATGATATACTTTTAAACAGCTTCCTAAAAGGAAAAACCAAAATTAAAATTCCTAGTGCATGGTTTGACCAATCTCACTGATGCAATGTAAATAAACAGAAAACTGTGGCAGAACAGCCAGATTAAACTTGTTAAGAAATTCTCAGAAAATAGCCATAGAATCATACCTTGATTTTTCTCAGTAGATCATAACCAGTCATTCCTGGCATACAGTAATCTGTTATAATCAGATTAACATCCACATCCTGCATGAGCAATCAATCAATGATATTAATTCAGACTTATTCACAAAATATATATAATTAATTGGTTAGAGAAATGTTTGTACCTGATGAATTTCTGATGCAACAGAAGATTCAAAAGTCCTGAATTCATCTTCAACCAAACCAAGAAACTTTAAGGCCTTGGTAGCAGAATCAACTGTAGTAACTGTGATTTCAACATTTAAAATAACATAAATGATTGTATGTTGGTGTGAAATGTTTCTCTTATAATATTAAGAAAAAAAAAATGCAGATTAAAAGAGAGAAAAAGTACCATTGAAGGAAGAGGTTTTCAAGAGTCTCTCAATCAACATTCTGTCAATGAGACTGTCATCAACAGCCAAAACATGGAACTGAGTCTCTAAAGCCATAGCCATAATTGATAACTGAAAAGAGAATATAAAGAAACAGATGAAGAAAAGAAAATAGGAACAGAGATGAAGATTAAACTGTGGTGTGTGATGAACAACAAGAGTGTGACATTTTAAATGGGAAGCTATCATGATCAAGAAGATACACAATCCTCATAGAAAATCTGACTGTTTGGAAAGCGATATCCCACAGATTTCATTCAGAATCTCAAGGATCTTCCGACTATTTTTGAATTTTTCAATTTTTAAATTTTTCAATTTTTGAATTCAGCCTGAAGCAAAGGAGGTGGTGAAATTTTACCAAATTTAAAAATTGGACTTCTTCGTTATTATTTGGTTTGACCCTTTTGGCAACTTGGAGTGAGTTGTTTCTTAAATTAATTAGAATAATTATATATTAACAACTTTTTTACAATAAATTAGGTGTCACTATTTTATTGGTCCGTATATTTAAAACAGATTAATCACAAATTATTATGTGTCACTATTTCATTGATCCATATATTTGAAACAGACCAATCACAAACTACCACATATGTAATCATAAAAAACTTGTCAAAAAATTATTAATTTTTTTTTTCCAATTAATTAATTAATAGTATTAATAATACTTCTATTCTCATTCCATTTGGCTTTTCATGGTACCTAAAAGACATTCTTCATGGTCATAAAAAATCTCAATACCATATCCATGCATGTGCTTCAACTCTTTAGTGCTTCTCCCTTAACCTCAATCTTATATATGAAAATGCCATCATTTTTAATTTAAAATTTTAAGAGAATAAATTTATAAGACTTTTATTTTATAAAGTGTTTGACTTTTATCATTTTTTTAATATAAGACTTAAATTTATATTATACATTTATTCGTTCATTCTTCATGCTTTAAGTAATCTTTCTTATATAAAAACACAAAAATTTTAGTAAGGGTTAATTTCTTTTTTGGAAGGTTTTTTATACATGCAATTGAATATTTTGAATGAGAAAATTTATCAAAGATTGTAACATTCAATTATAAGCAATATTTTATAAAAGATTTGCGACCACAAATTCAATTAGAAGTGTGATTTCATGTAATATAATTATGGCTACGTTAGTGGCATTTTATTTGTGATTTCTTATAATATCAAGGATTGTGATCAAAAGTGATTTGAAATAGCAATTTGAACTTTGATTGAAATAGTATGTATGTCAATATTGGTGTTATTTGATTTTTATTTCAGGTATTACAAATGTGCATCTTATTTTTTGAAATTTCAATTAGGAACTTTAGATATCTCAATATTCTAATTTGTCCTCCATATTCTAAGTTTCTAATGAGATCTATTTTATTCTATTTATCATTTAAAATTTGTTCTAAACTATAATTTTAAAATTAAAAGGCCATTTCAAGATATATTGGTTTATGATTTCAGTGGTTGACCCACAATTAAACCGATTTCAATAAATAATATAAATAAATATAATTTCTAAATATATCGTAATAATTATGTAAATTTATTAAATTACAATATATTCAATTAATAATAACAAATTTGCATACAAAATGAAAAATTAATATGATATAAGAGATATAAAAATATAAATTGATGTATTATCTACGCTATTATATAAAGATAATTTCTCGTTTTGGTGGAAACAATTTTTTTTTCCTAATTTATCTTTTATTAAGTAATTATTTACTAATTTTACCATTTAAGTGGACTTTTTTAAATTTAATCACTTTTTAAAATTCAACCTTTTTTAAACTCAATCATTTTTTAATTAAAATATCTATATTATTATATAAAGATGATTCCTCTATATTATCCTTTAGTAACTAATCATTTACCAATTTTACTTTTTAATTGACTGCTTTTTTTTAAATGTTACATTTTTTTAAAATTCAATGTTTCTTTTTCAAATTAATTATTTTTAAACTAAAATAAATATTTATAATAAAATATTAAATACAAAATAAATAAAAAATATCTACAATAAAATTATAAAAAATATTTATAATTATTTTAATAATTGTAATTTTATCATTTTTGTTATGGTAAGTTTTATAAAAACAATACTAGTTCATAAAATATTATTAAATGTTTAAATATTAAAATTATATTCTTAATATCAGTTTAATGAAACGATCTTTAACCTGTTTTTGGCCAACTTTACTGTTAAAATAATAAACTATTAAGTTATTGAAATTTAAATTATGTTTATTTGCGTTACGTGGGTCAAAATCAACGTTGTTGTTCTTTTGCTCGAATGTCATTGACTTTTCAACCATCGGTTTCAAAGTTTTATTCTTTTTGGTGGCCCAATATTAATATATTAATATTCATATAAAAAAATACATAACTTAAAGAAGATTATGACTTATAAAATAGTGGCAGATGTTATTAAACAGTTCTCAAATTAAACATGGAATCAACTAAACTTTTAAACTTTTAGTAGTATGAAGTCAAAATCAACTGTTGCATTATATTATGTCACAGTTTCTGTGTTATTTTATTCGACCAACGTTAAACTTAGTTTAAACTTAACTTATTGATAGAAATTCAAGCTGTTTAGGAGGTTATTGAATAAAAACAAATGATATATAAGTAAAATAATTTAGAAATATATTGTTTAAAATTTTAGATTAAAAATGGTATTTTAATTTTTTTATATGAACTTATTGATTCATACACTATAAAAATACGAAATTTTATCACTAGTTATTTTTAACATTATTGAAAATCCATTAAAAATAATTTTTTTGTGATTCCGTAAAAAAAAGTGTCAATAATAATTATTGATAATTTTTTATACAATTATTATAATTTCTCGAGATTTTAGGAAAATTGTTGTTATTTGTATAAATTTTATGAAAATTACCATTATTTACAGAAGTTTTATGGAAATCGCTGCTATTTGTAGAAGTTTCGTAGAAACCACTATTATTTGCAAAGGTTTTTGAAACCATCGAAACTAATTGAGATTTGAGAATTGTCGCAACTTACAAGAATGTAATGCAAATATTTTTAGGATATTCATTTACCTTTTTGAATAAGATGCACACCATGTGTTTGATTAATGCCCCGACTTAGATAAAGGAGATATGGTGTGCACAATTGTGATCAAGGGTAACTGGGGTAATCTGTTGAAGGTGAAGAGTATCTCTGCTTTCACTTCTTTTACCATTCATCAAGTACTATCGCAACTCTCACTCTATGATTAAGGACTCTCTCATTCCTTCCCATTCTTCAAATGACTTGACTTCGTCCCAAATTTTAGTCATTCCTTGCAATGTTCATGGGTCATGATTCACATCCTCATCGAACATAAGCATTTTAAAAATACACATCATATGCTTAAAAAAATTGCAAAGAGAGATTTTCTTCCATCACCTTTATTTTTGAGCACTTTGGTGAGGAAACCGCCACCATTTACAAAGGTTTTATGGAAGTCGCTGCTATTTGCAGAGGTTTAATGAAACCGTCGCAATTTATAAAGGTTTTTCGAAACAAGCGAAACTAATTGAGGTTTGGAAACTGCTGCAACTTACAAGGATTTAGAAAACCGCCGATACTAAACAAGACTCCAAAACCGTTGGAAATGCAAATCAATTCTTTTTTGTATTATTTAATTTATTTGATTATTTAAAAATGCATTAATAAACAAAACATACATTAATTTATTTGAAACTAAAATTGAATATTATATGTAAAATAAACTATAAACATGTTTTGATACAACTAATTGTTCAACAACAAATAATAACATTATTCAATAGTAAACATTATAGAGAAGCATGTTTAATAACAACGATTAAATTTATTCGTCCTATTACATTCATAAAATAATAGTTAGTCAATAATATATTTAAAAAAAATAAGTCATAAATTTAGCAATTATTACCGGTGAAGGTTGAAATATGGAAAATTGTGAAAACAATTGACCCTGGTGATTTTGAAACATAAATGTCATCATTGCCTTCATTTCATTGACTTTTGATGTCAAGGAAGATACCTGTAATAGAAAAAACTAATCTAAAGGTAAGAAAAATGCTAGTCAACAAGTTAATCATAAAAGTAAAATATTCATTAACTTGAGTTTGTAATTCAACATAAGAACGAGAAGCTAAAAATGATCCACTATGACAACGAGCCTTAACTCCAAAGACTTTACATGGGCAAGGACCTAAACCTAGACTATGAATGCGTCCACAATGCTCTTAGGTTCCGAAAACATGAGCTAATGAATATGGACTGGATATTTCTTTTTATTGAGATGATGATATTGTGGATTCATATGCTTCAATTTTTTTCTACATACAACGTTTAATAAAAGGATAATCAAATTGTTTGCAATATTTTTAGCAACTATAACAAAATAGAATAAGAGTACAAAACAAAGAAAATATATATACAAATCCAAAACAAATTTATATACTATTGTAAACTCATATAATGTAACATTGACTTTTGAATACTAAATCTATGGTATAACCCATGCATTTCACGATTGTATTGTTTTGCTTATAGTTGTTTCTGCAAGCTGAATAATGAAATACCTGAAAAGCACTAGAGGAGAATGAGGGGAGGGGGGGGGGGAGGATTGAATAGTGTTATAGGAAAACTTTTTGCCAAAAGTTAGTTTAACAACCTTGTCAAGGGTTAAATGATTTATATAAGTTTTTAAAAACTTAAGTTAGAAAGCTTTGTTCAAACTAAAAGTTTTGAAATAAATATTTTTCAATCGTTTAGTTAAATCTGCTGCAGTGTAATATAGGTTTCAAGACACACACACACATATATGATTTTCAAATCTTGTCGCAATATAATCAATTATGTTATTTATGTAATCTGTTATGCTTTCCTCTTTATTTTAACAAATTATCCTATGTATGTAATCGATTATTTAAACACTTAAAGCCTATTATTGATTCATTCAGTAGTCTTAAAAAATTAGGCTATTTATGTAAGGGATTAAACTATGTTCTTTGTTTTAATCGATTATCAAACTTATGTAATCGATTATTTCCACATTTAGCCATATTAGTCATCCATTTGTCATCCTTAACAGATAATCTCACTTATATAAAAAATTATGGTTTGTTCTCTGTTTGAATCAGTTATGCAACCTGTATAATCGATTATAACATAATATTTTGTTCTTGTTAGCTTTCTAAGTGATCTGGCTAAATCTTAACAGATTATATACCTTGTTTAATCGATTATTTATACCAGAAATGAGATTATCAATATGTTTTAAGCATGATTCATTTAACATTAATGGAATTAATCATCTAGCACAAACATGATCAAGATAAAACATTTTTTATGTCATTTGTTGTGTAAGAAACCATTAACCATTCATTTAATTGTTCATCATAAAAAACTAAGATATAAAGGGTTTAAGCCCCTATCAACAAAAACGTTTAGCAAGACCAAAGTAATAAACACAGTTATTTTATACTAGTTCACTCCACCAAGCTACATCTTAACAACACTTTATTTGGTAATTGCTCGTTTGGTTCAAGATCACATTTAGTAAGATGTCTTTCAATACATGTTTTTGGAACAATGTTTATATCTTTTAGCATGTTTACCAAAAACATCATTTTGGACATCATACTAAGAGCTCGTTTACCATTGTTCAAAGTATAGCACGAGTAGGCTTATCAAGACTTTCATATAGCACAATGACACATTTTGTGAGGAAAACGTGTGGTAGTGTGTCTACTCATATATTAGTGCATTTACTAAAGATTTTCTTAAAACATTTAGATTTCATAAAGCTTTTACATAAAACGTTTATCTTTCAACTATATTATTTTCCTAAAGATAGCACTTTGTCATATGCTCATTTCATTTATTATTGTTTGTTAAACTTTAAAACATATAAGGACGTTTAGACAATTCAGTCTTATAGACGATCTTGTCTTAACAAAGAAAACCATAATAAGGTGTTTGTGAATGACTTGAAAATAAAAATAACTCATATGTTGCTTGTGGTATGATCAGGACTTGCAACCATTAATAATTTGGGCCAAATAGGGGAATCTCTTGGTTACACAAGCCATGAGATAGGTTCCTAGGTTTCTTTGTGGAGCATTTATAATTTTCTTAGTGGATTTGGAGCATGTTATGTATCGGATTATTATTTGCACACAAGAGGATGGGCAAGACCTCTATTCATGGTGGTCACTTTAATGGTGATGATCATTGTCCTTGTTGTGATTGTTTCTGGACTTCCAGGTGCCCTATATGTTGGTTCAATATTGATGGGTATTTGTTATGGCTCTTAGTGGTCACTAATGCCCACTCTCACTTTTGAGATATTAGCCGTTGTAAATATTGATGGGTGACGATGTGCTTGTAACTTTTCTTTTGTAGATAAAGTGAAATAAGTGAAACCTTCAACTGTTTTACTGACTGATGAGAACCAAGTGGTTATAGTAGAAGAGCAAATGTTTGGTTCATCATTAACACAACATAATCTATTGAACACAATCTCAATTCCATCTAAGTATCTAGAACAAATAGTTAAACACTCTTCAACCATGTACCCTTCGGCTATTGAGCCTTCAACTTGTGCCTTATTACACACATAAGACTTCAATTTTCCCAAGTACCTTTCAATAGGATACATCCATCCATATTGGACAGGTTCTCCAACCTTATCATCTTCTACTAAATGTAAAATCAAATGAACCATCACTATGAAAAAAGGAGAGAATAACATCTCCATGTGACATAATGTGAGGATAACTATCTTATAATTGGACAAGTTCATCTATCATAAAAACTTTATTGCATAATTGTATAGAATAAAAGCATAGATCAATCAAAATAGAGGAGACTTCTTTAAGGAGTGTCTTTCTCATTGCCAAAGGGAAAAGTTGCTTCATCAAAACATGCGAGTCATGACTTTTTAATCCCTTAATATTACGTTGTTTGACATCAACTCATCCACTAATGTTACTTGAGTAACCATCAGGTATAGTTATATTCTTCAAAGTTTTCATAAACATATCCTTATTTACATTTGAAAATGTATATATAGCAAGAAGATATCTATCATTCTCATCAGGCCATAAATATGGTCTAATACCTGAAAGTTGTAAGTCCTTTCTTGCCTTCAGATTGTCTTTACATTTATTATTTATACTATCATTTAACAATGTAAACACTATATTGTCACAAACATTTCTTTTTCAATGTGCATAACATCTAGATTGTGGTGCAATAAGTTAGCTACCCAATAAAAAAGCTCAAAAAAGATACTTTTCTTTCACTATTGTAGAGTGTCTACCTTGTAAGATATCATGTCCTATGATACCTTGTAAGATTGCCACTGGTTGACTTTTATTTTCAATAGTTCCATCAAACCTCTTACGAGTCAATCTAAACCTATGGTCTTCCATTTAACCAACGACGATGACTTATAAAAAAAATTCCACATTTAACAAACTTTTTAGGAGTTGTATCAAAATTACATCTTGGACATACCAATTCTATAAGTGTGTTCCACCCTGATAAGGTTCTAAGTCCTGGAAAGTCACTAATAGCCCACAATATGGCTGCATACATATGAAATACTTCATTACCATATGAATCAAAAGTTTTGATGCCAGTGTTCCACAACTTCTTCAACTCTTGTATTAATGATTGTAAGTATACATCAATATCGTTGGTCGGTGCTAGCTTTCTAGGAATGATCATGGAGATAATAAATGAACTTTGTTTCATACATATCCAAGGAGGAAAGTTGTATGGTATGAGTACAACTGGCCAAATATTGTAACTAGTGCTCAAGTTGCCATATAGGTTGAACCTATCAGTAACTAAACTGAATCTCACATTTCGAAGGTCTAAGGCAAATTGAGGGTGCATCAAGTCAAATATCTTCCATGCTTTAGAATCTCTTGGATGTCTTAAGATGTCTTCATCTGTAGTTTATGATGCATGCCATCTCATATGCTCAACTATTTTAGATGACTAAAACATCCTCTGTAATTAAGGCTTCAAAGGAAAATTACTTAACACCTTTGTAGGAAGGTTCTTTTGCGTATTAACAACAACATCACCACCAATTGTACTTCTCTTTTTTGTCTTACATCTCGATATCTTACATTTCTTACAAAAATATCTATCTTTGTCTTCTCCAACATACAACATACAATCATTCAGACAAGCATCAATTTTGGTGTAATTAAGACCAAGCTTGTTAATAACCTTTTTGGCTTGATAAAATGAATGTGGAATTTTAGCATGTCCAAATGCATCTGCTAGCAACTTTGGTATCATGGACATTGCTTTCTCACTTATTTTGTATAAATATTTAATGTGATGCAACTTCATCAATAATGAAAGTTTCGAATATTTATGACATCCTTCGTATAAACTCTGTTGTCCATCTTGCATTAAGTAAAAAAAATTTGTACCATCATGACTCCTAGTATGACTTGACGTTGCACCTAAATCTCCATCATCGACCATGTCATTTTTAGAGCAATGATGCACAAATACATCATTAACCATTTCACACATGTTATCAGTAATTGGAACTCTTCCACCATCTTCTTCGACCATGACACCTATTTCATCATTTACTCTTCTCTCCCCGTGTAGAAGCCAAACTATATACCTTTTTGGAAAAGGTTTAACAATTAAGTGCTTATATACTACTTCACAACATTGCCACTTCTTAAAATTGCATTTCTGACATAGACATATTATCTTTCCCCTAACATCACTATTACTGAATGCGAAGTTCATAAAGGTATTCAATCCTCCCATATATTGACTTGTATTTCGAGGTATGTCTATCCATGACTTGCCCATTAAAACGAATTTTGTTCATGGCAAGAGGATTGGAAGGTTAGAATAAGTGACCATATTACATGAAGTTCAATATATTAGAAGAATTTACTAAATTGGTTATAAAACTAATTCCAATACCAACTTAGTTATAAATTGAAGAATGAAATTGTCTCACTTTCTTATGGATCTGAAGAATTGAACACTAAGTAGTTCCCCTACTTAGTTATAAAATTCTTAAGTGGAGGAAGTATGCAACACTAAATAGTATACCTACTTAGGGTTACAAATAAACCGTGAATGAATAAAACAATAAGTAGTTGATAACTGAGTAGCACAATTATCAAATTCCACTGGTTTTAAACCAATTTCTAGAATGCCAAGAAAACATAAATTAAAAGACTAAGTTGTAATAATAATAGTTTTTTACTTACATGGACACAACCAATGTGTTATAAGCTAACTTCTTCCTAACTCTGGTACTTCAATAGTTAATCTGGTCATTCAAAACAAAAGTACAATTACTACATGAAATACCTTGCATGAAAATTATTCAGAGTTATTCCAAAAATATATGATAGTCAAATTCACAACAAAACAACACCTATAATTCATCCATCACCTATACTTTAAGGACAAAACTATTCATTTATCATGGCTAACATACAATAAGATACTTGGTAGGTGTAACACTTTCTTTGACATCTATGTAGTAAATTAGTAATTTAAAAAGCAATTGAAATTACCAAGTTACATAACTATATATTTTTCTTCGTTTACTCACCCTAGTTTACCATGCTACTCACTAAATAGTCAATAAATAATAGATAGGATAAATAACAAGAAAAAAAGGATAATGGGATAATTTACCTATTATTGAAAGAAAGGGTTCACACCGTTATTTCTTTCTTAGCAAAACAAAAAAATCAATGTCAGAATTTTCGATTGAAAATGATATTTTCATCTCTTACGAGCTTGTTGATTTTAAGAGTAATGCAAGGTGTATTTTTTCTTACTCTATAAAAGAAAATTACGGATAAATATGTATTCAACACTGAGAAGAACAGTGCCGTGAAAAAGTTAAAATAATCTGCCGGAAACATGTGCGGATTTATTTTCCTATGAAAATATTTTCTGCTTGCATTTGGATTTTCTAGTGAAAAGTTATTTGCAGGAAATAGTTGTGAGCTTTTAACAATTTTATTACATCTATGTTAATTATATAACTATTTTACGAATAAAAATTTACAGCAAAACCCTTAGAAATTGTTGATTATTCCTAAAACGAATTATTACGAAGAGAGAGTGTAAAAGTAATAAATATAAGTGTAAATAGAAATTATATTTGTAAATGTAACTTTGTAAGGCTTGTGGCCCAATTATCGTGTCTTCTTTCAGTGGTAAGAAAATAAGTGTGGCAAAAATTCCACTCATTTTCTATCTTCCTTCTTTAAGCCAAATATATATATATTTTATATTTTTTTTCTGATAAAGGAAATAATTTTAAATTTCAAATATTTATGCATCTTTTCAATTTTAATAAACACAAACAGAAATAATTTAGTCAATGCGAAATTTAAATTTATTCTTTATTTTTAATTTCATTTCAATATCGAAACTCTCATTTCTAATTATCTTGATAACTTTATTAAAGAGAATTTTTACAAGTTTGCATTGCATTTGATTGTTATATACAAGTTTTTAATGATATACGAATAAGATTAATTAAATTTGATTATTAGTTTAACACGCATTTTACGTATTAGAATTTCACTTTAGTATAAAAAACCAATCAACATAAAATCCAACACAATATCTTTTGCACGTAATACCATGAAAAAGAAAAAAAATTCTCATCTTCAATTTCAGGTGATGATAAGGTTATGTGTAATGCAATTAAATCGGATTAAAACTTGCATATCAATCTAACTCACTATAAATTTGAGTTAAAACTTATAGATTAATCTAGCTCACTACGAATTTTAGTAGGATTAGATTTTAAAAAAGTTATAAATTTTGATACTGATCAAAATTGAACTCGACTCAGCTACGTTGAATATGTGATGAGCCAAGTTGGTTTACCAACTCACTCATAAATTTTAAATTATATTAAAAAATTGAAAATCATAAACCTAAACCTTCCTATGTTGTAGATTTATGCATTTAAGAATCTAATATTATAAATGAATAAGTGACAACAATGATTTAATGTTAAATAGTAATTTGTTTTGTATTTAGAGTTTAACATGATTTGAATTGTATTGCTTCTTTTTGTTTGTATTAGGAATTTAACATAATTTTATATTATATTTGGATTGATTTTATTTAGATTTCAATTTTTTTTATTAAAGCAAAAAATTATAATTAAATGAGACATTCAGCCAAATTATTTAATCCACCATTAATCAGACTAAATTCAAATTTTTTGAATTTATTAATAAGTAAATCAGGTTGGATTAACTCACTAAATAGTCAACTAGGATGGATTGATATACTAGTTATTTTTAGAAAAGAAGAACAGAACACAATTTGTCTTGAATCAAAATCTAAGTCATTATTAGAGAAAACATTATCTATTAGTGATAATCCTTCGAGTAGTTAGTGGTATACTAATTGGAATACAATTTCAAGTTTAAGCTTCCAGTGATGATTTTTCTCTGTTTTTTTTTTTCTTTTACAAAAAAGGCTTCAATCTTAGTCATGATTTAGTGATTTAGCTTAAAGAAATTAGTGATTCACTTCATCATATGGATTTGAGAATGATCATGTTATTGGGTTTGGGCCCAACGGTAAATTAATGTACTGGCTTGTGATGTAGAATACAGAAACGAGATAACTTAATATGGTGATTTTTAATAGATTTTAAGTAATAATATAATAATACATCCAATTGAGATTTCATATGATAAAATGAAAAACTAATTTCATAAATATATAAAAAATATAATTACCATATTATTTGTAGTCAACTTTCTTGAGTTGGCATGAACAAAAATTCCATGAATTTCAATTTATGAGTTATCATGTATAAGAGATGACGTCAGATTCATCCAAAACAATAAATTTGTAGACTTTTTCTTTTATTTATTTTTCATACAATGTTTACTTTTCAGTTATTTCTATTTAACGTGGAACTCTTCATTTCATATATTTACAATTTTTACGGGTATTTTAAAATTAAATATGTTCTTTTATTACACCATTTTGTTTAATCCTTTCTAAAGATAATTAAATATTATTTGTTTATATTCTAAAGATAATAACTAACTTTGAACACATATATAAGGATAAGGTGAGATATTTCTCTCTTTAACATTTATGTTAATTTGATTTTATATGACTAAAGAATGTAAGGATTGATAACAAATCATGGTATTACATGATTGAATCAAACCTTACCAAAATGAGGAAGACAATTTGCATTGCATTGTAAACGTTATTCCATGTTTGGTCTGCATTAACTAATAATGGATTTGATATTTTTACTTTCTAGGCACCAAAATAGAGAAGAATAAAATAAATATACAGAAATGAAAACGCATGAATATTAAATCACATCTTCACTCACTCTGACACCTCTCCACTATTAAGATTTTTAATATACTTTTTTTTTTCTTGTCAAAGTTTTGAAAAAGATAATGCAAAAATCTCGATGGTTGCCTTCAATGAATGATCTAAAATTCATCATCCAAATTCTAACCAAAAAACATAGAGTTTAAAAAAGAATAAACGACTTTATTTAGAAGTGTTTTATTATATTGTATCATATGGTAAAATAGTGTTATGTATCATAGGTCATATCTATTCAAACTATACTATTATAATTACAAAGAATTGTGTTGGAAGTTTCACATCGACTAGAGATAAGGTCAATTTATAATATATAAATGAGATGTAAACATCACCTTAAAAACCAAGTTTGTGAAGTTGAGTTAGGTTTAAAAAGTCACTTCTTAATAAATTGAATCACCTCCAAAGTTCTCAACAATACTAACTTTTTTTTTGTAAAAGTTTATTAGTTTTCATTTAAGTTAAATTAATCATCTAATATTTTTATCAAACCATTAAAAAAAATTCATTTACATGTTAAATTTTAAATGAGTTGGAAGTGAATAATTGAATTTGACATCCTAGTGCATGTCCCTCATAAACATGTCACTATGAATCTATGACATTTTTCCATCATTAAGTTGAAATATATTCACTAAATGCTTGCCACCAATTTGTGTTCTTCCTTAAAAGAAAGAGCACAATGAAAATACTTTAGACCTTTTCAGATTTCATCAGATTGCTTAGGTTGGATATTGGAGGAAGTATTATACATATATGTGAACTTGGATAATTCACCAAAAAATCCCTAATTAAGATATGAGTTTTCAAAATTCTTGTTCCAAATTAAAATAATTTCATCTCTTAAGTATTACTATCTTTGTCTTATTTATGAGAAAAAAAATCATACTATTTTTATTTTCAAATTGTGATTGATTTTAAACATTTCTTTAAATATCGTAATTTTAATTAGTTGTTGACCTTGTAGTTTTTATTTTAAGAAACAATATTATTTTCAAAGAATATTAAGAAGTTAAATACAGTTAAGTGATTTTGTTATAAATAACTATAGAGGTAGACCGAATATAAATATATATGCATATGTATAATTAAATAATATTATATAATTTACTTTAGTTTTCAAAAATGAAATAATATTATATTATAGTACGATTTTTAAAATATAGTTTAATAATTTTATATAACTTAACTCAGTTAAATATTACTTTAGTTCAATGAGTTTTCTCTATTAACAATTTGGATCATGAGGTTTTCAACAAATTTTTTATGTTTTTCCTATAGTTATCTTAGGATAACCAATAGCATAATACTAAAGTTTCTCGAAATTTTGTTATAAATATTTCATAGTACTATACAATAGATTTTTATTTTTTATAAATTCTTTTATAGATATTTAAAAAAATATATTCTCATGCATAAATTAGTGTGGTGACATGACACTTTTGTCTATGTGCTTCTCTAAGGTCTCTCTCACTTTAAGAAAACCAAAAACAAAGATGATGATAGTGCATGTGGATGGTGCATGAGTATGGTGCATGGGTATGGTGCATGGGTATGGTGCATGGGCATGATGCATGGAGGGTTTGTTTCCTCTGTGGAGAACTGCACGTGGCGAGTGACGTGACATGTGACGATTGGTCTGACACGTGGCAAAAACACTCACGTGGGAGTCATTATAGTGAAGAGACTGCACTTTGCTTTTGTACAGACCTTTTGGCAGAGAAATAGGTCAACGCAGTTCAATTTCTCTCTCAATTCATTGTATGATTCATTTTGGAAAAAAAAGAAGGATAATGGGTTTAATTTGATTAAAAAGAAAATTAAAAAGGAGAATTAACATGACTTTAAATTTGTTATAAAATCACTTTAAATTTAAAGTTTCAGGGACTGTTTTGGACAAAAGTGAGCAAGCTCACTCCTCCAAATTAATTCGAAATATATTTTGACCATTTCTTTTAGTATGTAGAAAAAAAAACTAATTTCTTCATATAATTAATTTCTTCATACCAAAAAGTCCTATAACCCAATATCAAGAAACATTCAAACCAATACCAAATTTCAAATGTGACAAATATTACACTTCATCATCCAAACATCATTTATAAATTATCTTAATTACAACATGTTTAGTCAAACATAAATCTTCGTAACATTGTATACATAAATGCATGAATCATAATATAAAAATAAGGACACCATTAGTTTTCCTTAATTACCTGGTTTGGAAAACTACTACAACTCTATAAAGCACACTATTCTAGCCTCAATTCAGAGATTTCTAAAATTTTTTACAAACCACATAATCATGATCAAGATAGATCATTAAGATCACTGATCGACAAAGAACTAGATAGATATATTAAGTGAGACAAACGAAGAATTCTATATGCATATGTCTTAAACTAAGAATTAAAGAAAAAAAGTTGAAACTAACTTATTCTATAAGAAAAACTGATCCGTAAATAATGGAGAATTCATCGATGTGATCTCCTAGGCACCTCCTTATCGTCAAATAGATATCTCAAGGGTTAGAAATCTTAAAGAGAAGGAGAGAGAATTCAAAAAATGAGTTTTAGAAAGATAACAAGTGTTTTAGATAATGAGACGTGTTTATGAAATTCTATTTATATTATTGAATTATTTTAACATCAAAATACCCAGTCTTATTATTTTAAATACCTATACTCTAATACTTTATTTTCTAGGTTCTTATATTAGAGAGAATAAAATATATAAGATGAAATAATTTTTTTTTGTGTTTTTTTCTATAAAAAATATTTAATTAATATTTGATAAAGTAAAAAATAGATATAAGTATATCCTAACTATCGGAGAAAGATATGAGACAAATTTTCTACTTGTTGATATAAGTATGAGTTTTTACTTTCGGTTGTGAGTTTTTACTTTCCGTTGTGATTCACTTGTAGAAATGAAAAAGTAAACTCTACTTTCAATTTCATTATTGTCGTCTCTTTTAATGATACAGTGAATGAGAGAAACTCCCAGTCACTTCTATAAAAAAAATAGTTAGAGATAGAAAAAAAAGTTTATACACCCTATTTTTATCTTTAAGAGGAAAAAAAAGTTTCTTTTTTTCCTATCGACTGTAATAAATTTTTCTATATTTTGTAATAAATTATGTCTCACTCATGTATAAAAACTTGTCACGATACATTGAAATAAAAGGTATAAGTTTATTTAATAATGATAAATCATATAAATAATAAAAACTTTCAATCATATACCATAAGAATCTTTCCTTTCATGGTATATTATGAATCAACATTCCTTTTAGTAAATTTTCATGATATTGCACCTCCACTCAAAGTAAAAACACATCCACTAGTTGATTTTTTGTCACCAAAAATAAAATTCAGATTGTATTAATATATCCTTCAATAAACTCAATAAATTTCACATAATGAACATCATAAAAAAAATCACAAATAATATCATCGCACAATACTAGAGGTATCATAAACAAATTTAGTCAATTTATCCTTTAAAGGAAACATTCCTACATTCAGTAAAAGTACTATAAGAAATTTCACTCACTTTAGAATACAAAAATGATAATTTTTTTTTCTTATAAGAGGTATATTAACATTTGCAAGACACTCCACACTTTGAAATATTTTAAATATGGTTCTCCTTTTTTTCATAACTCATAAGGAATTTAATCACAACAAACAAGGTGTTGAGAGGGGAAACCCTCTCAAGTTTGGTAAATTGTGTTTTTGGTGATGAACTTGTTAAATGTTCTTTCTTAGGTTATTAGATTATTAGATTATTAGATTAGGATTAAATTCATGTAAAATAAATTCTTGCTTGAATAGAATAACAAAATTGCATAAACTTGGTGTGGTATTATTAACTTAATTCGATTAAGTATAGTTTAAAACCAGTTAAAATGGATCAGAGGCACACTAGGGAGATATTACCTGTTTGAATCGATTAAGGAATTAATCTAATCAATTAAAACAGTGAGCATAGCCTAATCGATTATGAAAATAACATAATCGATTAAATGCATCAGTTTTGCATCTTTTGCTTTATATATGAGTGTAATTCCTTTTGTAGGCACGAAAAACATTCTCAGAACCATCGTTTGTGAAACAAGAACACTTTGTGAGAATTCTTGGAGGAGCCAACATAAATTGTGGAGATTCAAAGGTTCAAGCTTTCAAGAGTGAAAGGGAAGACCAAGGAAGTGTCTAGATCCTGAATTCTTTGTAAGATCTACACTAGGGGTGTACCGGGTTTTGTTTTTCTGTAATTCTTTGTGAATTATGTTTACCTTTGTTGTTTCTCATTTCTATCCAATGTGGGAGTTGGACTCGCACTTGCATTCCTAACAATCTCCCCTTCAAGGGTGAGTCCCTTCCACATTGGTACACTCCCCCTCTAGCGGAAGCATTCCTATCCAACCACAACCATGAGTAGCCCTTCATACCGCTGTTCATCTTAACGTTACCTGTAACCCTTTGCTAGGAAGACTTTTGATATAGGGATCATTATACTCGTCTAAGCCGGTCAACAAGACTGATCATCGGCTCTGATACCATTGTTGGTCTATCAAGGAGGAGGTTCACCGGGGAGACACAAACACCAATGAGATCTGAGTCCAACCATATAAGGAATTGACACCACTCTCTACCTAAAACCTTAAGGCAATGGGTTAATGGGTCTTTCATCTCTATATAGTACTCTACTTTCTTATTTCTATCCAATGCGGGACTTGGACTTGCACTTGCCTTCCCAACATAGCCTCACCCTTAGGAGTGTGTTATTGATTTCTAGTGAGAGTGAGTATAGCCTCACCCGTAGGATTTTGTATTATGTTATCTTGACACTTGTTATTAGTGAATTTTCTTCCAACTCGGGTTATTGGAAGAAGACTGGATGTAGACTCTTGAAGAGTTGAACCAATACAAATCTTTGTATGATTTCTTTTATTGTTCTTACTTATTAATCTGTTAATTCTTTAGAAGGCTGAAAAGTTAATCTTTAACATATTTTATACACCTAATTTTTTCAAGAAGGGTAAAACCAGTTTTAAACCAATCTAGCCCTTTCTTGATTGAGATAGATTGATCCTTCAATTTTAACATAATGAATTCTATTTGGGAACATAAAAAGTAGAATACAAACCTTCATCATATATATTGCTAACATTATTATATATAAAAATAATATAATTCTAGTGTCATTACCAAAAATAACACAACTCAAATGTCAACCCATTTTATGTTATGTCACTATCAACCTTTGCTACAAAGTTTCTTTATTCCAAAGCTTTGTAAATCATACTCATATTTGCCTATACACATTAGTTAAATCACCAAAGCTAAAAAAATATCATTCACTGCCAAAACATGAAATAAATCAGTAGACCCAGATATTAAAACCACATAAGGATCATTTAATACAACACTAACATGTCAATTTCTCAAAAATATATTTTTGATCTCTTAACTTTCAGTGAAAATTGGAATTGGTCCATCTTCAAAACTTTGAACTAATTAAGTTTCTCATCTTTAAAACTGTGTGAATTTAGTCCTTTTAACCAAATTTTGCTGAGTTTATTTGATGTTTCAAACACATTTCTCAACTATGATTGAAGGAAAAATATGTCAAATAGTGTAAACAACTCAAATGTTATCATGAAATGTGTTTGAAGCGTCAAATAAACTTAACAAAATTGGTTAAAAGGACTAAATGCACACATTTCTAAAGTTGAAGGACTAAATTATGTCAAAGTTTCGAAGATAGTCTAATTCCAATTTTCACTGAAAGTTATGAGACCAAAAACGTATTTAACCATTTATATAATTATACATTTTGGATTCTTTATTTTCACATTTTTGCCTTAAATCAATGGAAGACTTAATAATAAAATTAAGAGACCTCATTCTTCCAATAGAATTTAAATTTATGTGACCTAGTCTAACATCTCAATATCACAACTTTCAGCATTTGTAATAATCAAATAAGAGTTACTATATATTTCTTTTGAAGATAAAGGCATAAGCCTTAATTAAAAAAAAATCATCACAAATAGATCCTTTAACAACAAAAACAACATTTCTAGAAATAAAAATCCTATTATACTAAACAACCATTTAGTAATAAACAAAATATTTTTTCTTTTATTTTTGGTATAAACAAAATAATTTTTTATTAGTATACACATAAACATTAACAACATAGTCTATAAATCAATTGTTTGAATTAAAAACATAATTTAACTCAAAGTGAGTGACATGATATCTTTCAAATAAGAAATCATATGTAATAACTATAGTAATAATATTAACTTCAGGTTTGTAATTGAATTGCAAATTCTAAACAAGCTTTAGAAATAAGAACGATGTTTTTTTTTTATTATTTGTGAAAGGGCCTTTATCTTTATGGTTTCAATTTTTTTTTCTATCTCTTCAATTTTGTAATCCGTATGATCTCCACTATGGATAATTAATTCTATTTGTTGATATTAGATGTAAAACATTAAATTCTTGTGTATAATTGTGTTATTGATATATACATGCTTTTCAAGTTTATGTTAGTATTTGATTTCTATGTTGAATGTTTGATGTGAATTGTTTCCATAATTGATTTATGATTTTTGAGGTGTTGAGAAATATCTTTAGAATCTAGATTTGAAATTGAATATCTAATGGATGCTATTGTATCGTTGAATAGAACTTGGTTCATTAGTAATTTTATACTTTTGAAATTAAAACATGATTTTACTTGTTGAGGATTCAATGAATTAAAACATGATACTGGAGAGTTGATTTTGACTTGAATATGAAATTAAGATGTTTGTAAATATATGAGAATAAAAAGGACTGGATAAAATTTAATATTGACAATTGTAAATAATTTGTTATATTTTTTATTGCAAGTATATATTTGTTAAAAGTACAAAAAGAGGTTTTCGGACTCGGTCTAATTAAATAATTTAATGCAAGAGTTGTTTATTGTTATACAATTATATTAAAAGAAAACAATATTTATCTAATAAGCATAATTGGTGTACTCTTAATTCATTTTAATTTACTAAGTTATTAAATAAGGAATTTTTTTCAAGTACTCGTCATTTGGTAACTTGGGATATTGAAATAATAGCTTTTATGGTTTCTGAAATTTAATTTATAAATAATATTTATAATTTAAAAAAAGTAATGTGATATGTATAAACTTTTTTTTATGCTTTTGGGTGCACATAGATAAAAAGGTGTGGGAACAAGGTGTGTCTCTTTGCTCAATTATCACTTGCTTTGCCACTTAAAGGTATCCCTTAAAGATGCTCCTGCTAGGGTCGCTTTAAATTTGCCAATGTCAGATTTGATTCCTTTATATTTTATAGTCTGATTATTTTAATAAAGATAATAATATTTTTTGAAAATATTTTTTTAACAAATATTTTAACATCATTTACGTGTCATTATGTAATTGATTTATATTAATGTTTATAATTATTATTATTAATTATAAAATAATTTTAAACCAATTACAAAATAACACGTAAATCATATTAAAATATTATAAAAAATATTGTCAAATATCATTGTCTTTTTAACAATTATGAATAAAAAAAAGTTAGTAGTTTATATTGTGGTAAAATATAGGCTAAGTTAACCTTAACTTATTTTAAACTATACTACATATAACTATATTTTACTATGCATTATGTATAATATATCTATTTTAAGAGATATTTTTAGTTTTTGAATTTGAACACAAAATTTGAATTTATCATTTTTAAACTTTAATATATTTTAATTTTTAAATTTAAAAATAAATAAATATAGTATTTTGTCTCAAGAGTGTTAATTTTTTTTATCTCAAAAGTGTTAATATTTTTTATGTATTAAATAATGTTTTTTGCAGACATTTAAATTAGAATATATTAAATAATGAAAATAGTTTCAACACGTTAATAAAATTTAACACAATTAAATTAAAAAATTATTTTTATTTATTTTAAAGTTTGAAAACCAAATTATAAATTAAACAAATTTCATTTTCATATTAAAATAAAATTTATGAACTAAAACCATATTTAATATTTTGTTAACATCACAATTAAAAAACATATAAAAAAATAACGTATATACGTATAAACACTTGGTAGTGCTAGTTTTTTCAAGCTTTTTCTATAAATGAATATTTATCTTCTTATATAAATAAATAAATAAATAAATAAATCCTCCAACTTTTAGTCTTTTGCTTTATCCATTGCCATGCATGGATTAATTTGAGAAAATTTTAATATGACACTGTAAATAAAAAAGTTGTGACAAGAATTAGGAATGATAAGGTTTTAGGAAAATTACATGAAAAACGTGTTTACTGTATTTGTATAATAAAAAGTCATTAAAAGTCAACATTGACTGTATAAACACTTGGTTTTTTTTATGATTAAACTTTGAATGGATAAATACATAAAATTTATAAATAGAAATTAGAATATAATTTTATTTTATTTTATTATAGTTTTTGTTTTATTTTTTTTTCTGAACTCTAAATTTAGAGATTGATAATTAGATAATGCTTTTTTTTTTCTGAATTTTAAATAAGTGTTATTTATTGTCAGACACCAATAAATAGCGTTAGATAGCGCAGATATAGATAGAGCTTAAAAAGCGCTATTTATGACAAAAAATACTATCTATGCACAATTTTGTAGTAATGATATGTTGTGTTAGAATGTATTCCTTTAAGAATAATAAGCAGCATACTTTGATTTTGGTATGTAGATAAATGTTTTTCTTCTCCTCATAAGTTGACTCTTAAGAAAAGATAAGACACTGAGATTCATTTTTTAAACTTTATCTAAATTGTTGTCAAGTTATAATGTGTTTCATTTAAATTACATCACTTTATATATATTTTTTTTTATTATTAATAATATTACAATAACATGACTATTTTTTATTATTGAAAAAGAAGTTGATGTCTTTAGTTAAAAAAGTAGTTTGTCTATATAAAATTGGATAATTATATTTTGACAATATTTTTTTAATAACATTTTAATATCATTTATATGTCATTTTATGATTGATCTAAAATTATTTCATAATTAATAATAATAATCATAAATATTAATATAGACCGAATGACATATAAAAGTATTAAAATTTTGTCAAAAAAATATTATCAAAATATCATTATCTTCTAAAATTAAGTCGTACTTTCGAGGACTTATGTTCAAATGATAAGAAAATATATTTTCTGATATATTTAATAATCCTATTTCAAAGTCGAGATCAAGAATAAGTATGATAAGATTTCTCAAAATAAATAATACCTCAAATAATATTACGTAAAACTATTTACTTATTCTAACAAGTTTAATCCTAATATTTAATTATTTTAATATTTTATAGGTATAGTTTGAAACACACAAATAGTTTATCTGATGTCATCTTGATTCAAACATATCAATCACATAATTCTCAAGAAGAATGGTACACATAACATTTACCAACACATAATGAAGTGGTTCCACACATTATTTCTCCATTTATCCATTGATAATGTTGTAAAAATTCAATTCTGCAACATACTTCATTCAAAATCATTAATGTGGTTTATGTCAATATGTTTTCATTAAGACATGAAAATTGATCCTACCAAGTTGTCCACTTAGGCAGTGATAAGGGGCCATTTTCAGAATTAAATTATACATTAACTCATGATTTTATACAAAGCTTTAAATATTTATAACTTGAAATAAATATAACTAGATTTAACTAAATTACTCTCTCTCTCTCTCTAAAAATATATAGAACATGATGACAAACTAAATCCTCTCATTGAAATCCAAGATAAACTAGTATTTATTGGAACTAGAATTGTTATCTAGAGTTAACTTTGATCTTGGAGTTGGTGTGGTTGGCAAGTCTCAGACTCCGGGTCTATATTTGTGGTCAGAACCCTGATGATCACTTGTGTAATGACCCTCATGAACTTTTTTGTACACATAAACCTTGGAAATCCACACATAAAGACACATGTTAACAGCACTCAACGCTGCCAAAACCCAGTAAAAGTTATCAAGATGTGCCCTATTCAGATTGTTACCAAGCCACTTCTCACCATACCTTGATGTGATAGCTTCAACAACAACTATGACAATGTTTCCTACAAAACTACCAACCCCAACAATGCTTATGTATGCTGCAGCTCCCAAACTCCTCAAAGCCTCAGGCATTTGGTCATAGAACAACTCTTGGAGTCCCACAATTGTGAATGCATCAGAGATTCCAGTGATCATGTACTGAGGAAGCAGCCACCATATGCTGATTGGTAAAACTGCTTTGGGGTCATCAACTAGGCCATGCTCCTTTGCAACACCAACCCTTTTGGCCTCCACAAGTGCTGACACAACCATGTTCAGAATTGACAGAAAAAGTCCAACCCCAATTCTCTGCAGCACTGTTATCCCAGTGGCTTTCCCTGTGAACTTTCTTGCCAGTGGCACAAAGACACGGTCGTAGAATGGCACTGCAAACAGGATTGTGACTCCAACAAGGCCTTGGAGTGATGCTGGAGGGATCTGAAAATGTGGCCCTATGGAACGTACCATTGTGGCACCTTGCTTGATGAAGTATGTGTGCACTTGAGCTTGCACAACTGTGAACATCAAACAGCTTATCCATATTGGAATCAAACGAAGAACAAGCTTCACTTCCTCAACCTGTGTCACTGAACACAATCTCCAAGGATCTCTTGTCTTGCTTTTGGAATCAACTTCATCAATCATCGCTGCCTTGTCTAAAAATCTGTTTCAGTTTCATCCAATTTCGTCTCAGCAATCATGTGGTAATCGAAAGTGTCAACAAAAACACAGGGAAAAAGAAAAAGATTGTCCTAGTTCCACAATCAATTGTTGGTATCAACTCCAACCGTAGACCAAACCCATGTGGCCCCCATGAGTTTTCGTGTTTCAGAGTTGACTCCAATCAGATTTTCAGTGAGTGATGGGAATAATTCTTGTATGAGTGGTACAACTAATAAGATACTCGTAGAATGCATTGAATAATGATAAAGTCTATGTTTCTTTCTTTTTTGTAGTGGCCAAGTCTATGTTAAAGTCTTGTGTTGAAACATGGGTGATGGTTAATTTAATATTGTTCCATGCTTTTTGATTTGTGATTATAAAATACAGTGCTCACAGCGGTGCTTGTGTTAAGGATACAAAAAAAAAGAGAGAGAAACAGAGACACCTTCTTAATAGGCTTAGATATGAAAAATGAGGTATGCATGTAAAATGATAGTATTCACCATGTGCGTGTGACAAAGGATTCCACTTTTTCAAGCATTTGATATGTAAAAAAATATCAACACCTAAATGCTTCTTTGATTTATTATACTTATTCTCCTCATCTAACAAAAAAGAAGTTCAACTTAGTTGCTCATTAACTATCATCATAATAAAATGCATGTTCTTTAAACTTAGTTCACTCTTCCCACAACAAATTCATCATCATTCCTTCCACCTCTACTTAATCATAATCCACATGAAGAAGCTACTTAATTGTTTTCAAATGGGCATGTGTTTTCAAGGAAAAAAAAATGATTATTTCTATGAACTTTACTAAATCACAAATCTTATTTAAGAACCCTTTTGATTTAAAGGTGGATGTATAAAAAAAGTTATTTCTAATCATATAAAAATGTCATCTTTTTTGTTTATAGAATAATGTGGAGAGTTCTACAAGTTAGAAGAAGTGGCACCCACCTGTATTGAGGAGTCTGGAGGAGAGTGTGGATTTTTGGTTGAGCATGGAGATGATGGGGCTCATCATGCTCCTTCTCCACATAGCAATAATTGTGGTGACCGTGCGTGGAGTGCACGCGCCACTTACGGGAGGCGGCGACAAAGACTTGGGCCAGCCTGGTAAATGGGCTCCCTGTTGGGCCTTCCTTTCTGTACCTTTTGATTCCCAACAAGAAGAGTGCCAATGCCAAACCCAACACCCCTGCCAGCACTCCCAGCCCCACTCCCCACCCAACATTGTCCTGTTTCATCAATTCCCAACTCACATCATCATTCACAATCATACATCAAAACATCATCAAGGAACATACCATGACATCATAATATGTATTTTAGAATTGAAGATTAAGTGTTATGTATTATGATTATAGATAAGCATCACTCACGAATTTAGATTCTCTGTTAATGTGTTTTCCATATGTTGTATCTTTAAAGTATAAACACTGATTTTAATATATTAAAATATATTAAAAAAATTGAATATACCAATATAAGTGTATTTTTATACAACCCAAAAAAACCATCATAATCCACTAATTAGGAGAGGATTTCTGTCTATATAAAACGAAACATTCTTGGTAAAATATTAAAGTCATGGAGCACTCTTCCCACCTTTTTTACAATGAACAATGCATTTCACTTATAACTTTGTCCAAGGGTGGTGCATATAAATGGAAAAGACTTATGTGAGGAATATGTTCCCATGTTAGTGAAACTTGATATTCTAATAAAGAAATGCGTGTGATCCATAAATTCTCTTCTCTTTTGGGTGTTTATCCACTATAGTACTATTCCATTTGATTTAGCCTCACACACATATAAAATAAATAAATCAATCAATTTTATATTGCTTCTTTCATTTTATTAGTCCCACCTATGACCTACCTTCCAAACCATTCTTTTATAAGAGAAAAATAATGTTATTCAATGTCAACAAGGATATTATATTGTACATTGCATGGCCATCTTTTTCTTATTTGTGGATAATGACTACTACTACTAATAATAATCAAATGTTTTAGAATAGTTTAATCTTCAATCATGGTTTTTTCACAAGAAACAAATGCGGAACAATCAACCCTAGACTTCGAAAACAACTTTATCCTAAATAAGTTAACTATAGTAGTGTTGTCAAAATCTAATGGTCCATGGAATGGACATAAGTTAATATCTTACGTCTTAAATATTGATTAAATCAGTAAAACGGTAAAGTCATATGCAAAACTAGGCTAATAATCAAACATAGAAGATATGTGCTAAACATGGTTATATTACCAAATACAATTAAATAATTAATCACAAAACAACAAATTAGCAATAGAGGAAATCCAACTTTTGTCATTCGACAGATTTTTTAAAGACTTTTTTAGCAACAATTTGATTCTCTAATGATTCTTTTCAGTTAAAAATATTTCCAAACGAGATAATAAAAGTTAGAACATGTTTTTATCAGCAAAAGCTTAAGATAATTATAGTAATAATATAACATTATTTCTAATTACCCTTAATTTAGAAATGCAAGAATTATTCTTAAAAAAAACAATTTGGTGTTACCAATATTTTACATAATCAAATTGATGCTAGGTTTATTTTTTTTTGCCATGAATGATGAAAAAACCAAGCTAGAAATGTAATACATCAAATTAATGTTTAAAATCATTGAAATGTCCTTTTAATCTCTAAAATTTCTAAAATAACCCGATCAAATAGCATCCACTTTACCCTCTAAATTTATAAAAGCATATTATATATTTTACTCAATTAGAAACAATAAAAACAAATGAATTTGACTAATTTACCTGAAGATATATGACAACAAAAACAGAAGCAGTTGAGCCAGCAACAATTCCTAGATACCACCAATTGAAGAAGGAACTTTTGGTGTCTTTCTCTTCAGGTGTGTCCTCCTCGAATTGATCGGCGGCGAAGGTCTGAACACAGGGTTTGTGACCTCCGTCGCCGATGGCAAGGACATAAAGCGCCAGAAAAAATAGAAGCTTGTGTTTAAGAGCAGTCACCGAAAGGGTCAAGAAAATCATGCCCTGTAGCACATACATGATGATGATGTGAGGATAACATATGATATTCTTCTTCCATCAACGATGGCTAAAACTATGCATTAAACTAATTGACAGTGCATGCATGGCTGACATGTATAATGTGGACAATCACAGGAAATATGCAAATCTTGTACGGAATATTGGAATCACAATTGATGTGCTCAAGCATTTGAGTGTTCCATGGAAGTGGAAAAGTGTGTTCCCATAACAACAAATAATACCCCACATAATACTCACAATTAACATCTCAATAATTAAGTGCTGAAACTTTAATCATGAACAGTGTCTTATGCAAGTAATGTTCACCACCTTTCAATAATTTATTTGGTTAATGGATTTCCATTATATTATTAATTATTTTGTTAATTACTCAAATTATCTTTCAATATATATATATATATATATATATATATATTGTAATTTAAATATGATTCAACTCTATAAAATCCACTTATAACTTATTTATATATTATAAATATGTATTGATATGAAATCTTTTATAAAAAGAATTCACTAGAAAGTCACTTGTGTTTATATTCATCAAGAAAACATACTTACATCAAGAATCAAGTATCTCCTAAGTTTCAAATTTTTAGTTTTTATATTCATCCAAATGGTGTTCTTCTTCTTTTAAGTTCAACTGGGTTTTCATATTTAACAAATGAATGAATCTCTGTTACTTAGAATACTAAGAATTTTAAAAATATATATTTATGGCTGTTAAATTATATGAATGGTTTTCAGAGAAATATTAAATTTGATCACAGTGTTCAATGTGCAATGAAGTTTGTGATTAGAAGAAAACAACCTTCGATAAGATGTAAACAAGTAGTTGTCATGTGATATTTATTATAACTGTACCATGGTTATAAATTTATTAAATAACTGTTTTATTATAACTGTACTCATGTTTTTAAGTTTTCGATACAGAATTAATTATTTTATTTATGGTTTAATTAATGCATTAATTAAATTACTTTACAGTAATTGCATGGTCATGCAAAGCACTACGAAACTTGATATTCTTAAATATTTAATTAGTTAACTCTGAGTTGTTGTCTCTTTGTTATGTTTATAAGTTAAAATATATTGATTTATGCTAATTTTGATATTTTAAAATATATTAAACTTTTTTATTATATTAAAATTAGTGTAGTTGTATGACATATTAGGAATGCTACAAAAAGATTTCACAAAGAATTTACACTCCAAACATGACATAGAATTTATAACTCTAAAACCATAAGTTTAAATTCCAATTTTATGAAAATTTCTTATTAATATACACTAGTATAAATTAATATTTAAGATCTTGAATCCTAAAAATAAAAATAAAATATTTTTTAGAAATATATATTTCTACCACCAATCAAATAAAACATTAATTAATAAAAGTCATAAAATTTAAATTAAGATCTTATATGATAAAAAAAAGAAAAAACCTTAAAAGTGATAACAATTAAAAAGATTATTGATATATCATTTCCATTACAAGAGTGAATAAATAAAGTATTTTAATTTCTTTTTCATAAATTCCATTATCACACATCACTTTAATTAATATTGTATTAGATAATCCACTAATTTAAAGCAGAAATATGTTATTTTATTTTTACAACTAAAAATCTTACCTAATACGTAGATCATATCAGATAATGTAATTAAGAGATATTATAAGATTCTGAGTCATAAATTTGTAATCTATAATAGAAATATCCTTTAAAGCTTAAAAGATGCCACGTATTTGTAAGAAAGGAAAAACATTTAGCCCCTATATTAAATAGTTTAATTTAGTTTCTAAAATCACTAATAATCATAATTAAAGCAATGTTAGAGACATTTTGGATATTCTATTCGCATAAAGAAATTAAATTTTTTGGGGTCACATTCCAAAATTGTATAAGAAAAAACAGAGTCCAAACCAAAAGAAAACAACACTATAGATAGTGTTATACCATTTTTTAATTAAAATAAAATGAATCTTTTTCATTTTATTTTTTATTAAGAAATATATATATATATATATATATATATATATATATATATATATATGCAACAACATCCAATGCAGAGAACAAGGAAAAAATATTCAGTGTCCTTAAAATAATAGTTAAGGAATCAATAAATATTATTTTGTTTCATTTAATTAATTTTAGAAGCAACGCACGGTTCTTTAAAAAAATATTTAACTACAGAAATTCCTATACCAAAATATTCCTTATAAAATTGACTTTATAAAAGGAATTAAATGTACTTCCTATAAAATATAAATCTCTAAATTAATATACGTTTTTCCTTTGAAAAAAAAGTACTACTATCATAGACAAATTTTAGTAACAAAACAATCTTTGACCAAAATATCTTTATCGTGACAGTGTTGTAAACTCATTTCTAGATTCGAGTGACATATATCAACAATAAAGAAAATAAATTTATTAATTTTAATATGTAAATTTAAAAATAAAAAGAAAAGAATTATTTAGAATTATATATATACACAAATAAGACATGAAATTTATTTGAGAACACTTGATAAAAGAACGCGTTTACGAGATTCTGGTGAAGGAAAAAAGGAAATAGTAAAAAATTGAGGTGATATTTATTATGGTTCCTGAACGATGTGGGACCATAGACGTAAGTGAGTGAAGTTGCAAAAAGACAAAGTTGTTGCATCGTGAGCACATAAATTAGATTCCACCCATTTGGCAAGAATCAAGCAGGGAAGAAGAGAGACATGACAATGTTTTACCCAAAGCAATTGAACTTGTTGCAACAGTGAAAAGATTAAAGCAAGCAAATGATGAAAAAGAGGTGAAATTGTTTTTTACTTACCACAAGATAGATGAGCGAGGACAAGAGAATGGTGTTGAAGCGACCCAGATAGGAATCAGCTATGAAACCTCCAAGCAAAGGGAAGAGGGAAGAAGCTCCCACCCATGTGTTCACATCTTTCGCTGCTTGCGTGATGGGTTCGTTCAGAACATTCGTCAGGTACTGGATAAGGTTACTCGCCAATCCTTGGTACGCAAATCTCTCAGCAAACTCCACAACTATACCCAAAACATAGGTCGATCGAGTCATGAAATCAAGATCAAACTAGTGATCATGATGAAAGAGAAAAACTGTTTGTGTGAGTGAGTGAGTGAGAGTGTGTTTGGATTCGTTTCTCTTGTTTTCAGAGTTTGATGGAGTTGAAACTGAGCAAAGATGGTTGAGTTTTGAAAATTTGAGGTTTGATGTGATGTATGTGCAAGGTGTTTGTGTTAGTGTGTGTATGTGTGTATGTATGTGTGTGTGAAGAGATGGAATGAGAAAGTGAAAATGGGGGATGAGAGACTCACATATGATGAAGATGGCAGCATTCCAACCACCCTTGTGGTGTGAGGGATGGTGGATGAGGGAATTGGTCTTGCTGTTGCTGCTGCTGGTTCTGGCATCAGCCATGGCTGAATTGAATGGTGAAGAGAAGAAAGTGATGAGAAAATTTTGAAAGGGGTTTGGAGAATGGTGTGAGGGGTTGAGGTTTGGGGAGCCTCCATGAGGAGATTGGTGCTTATATAGGCTCAATTGTGGGTGTGACTGAACACCACCACTCAAAAACTCTGCTTATTTATTGCTTCTCTTTGCAGTACACTCCATGGATGAAAATTGTATTTTTAACAATTTTTTTTATAAAATTTTTACAAAATTGTTGTAATAACTCGTGTTCGTTTTAAATATACATATCAATAAAATAATGGTATATGATTTATTATCAAAAAAATTATTAAAAAAAATATTAACATTTCATAGTTTTTTAAGGAATTCTATTTTGAATCTTTAACAATTTTTTTAATCTTTTTTATAATAAAATATATATTATTATTTTATTATTTTGTTCGAATTTAATTTTAAAAAATTATTTAAAACAGAGGAATCATAAATTATCACGACATCGTACAAATTGTCAAAAGTTGTAAAAAAAGAATTTTTTTCTATTTTCATCATTTCTTTTTCATTTTTTTCTCACTATTTTAACTTGTGATTTTTTTAAGAAATAAAATGATGAAATAACACATTTAAGCTTTTTTTTTGGGTTGGCTGATCTATTTTTCCAAAAATAAACAAGTTTTTGCTTTTTTAAATAAGTAAAAAAATTGAATCTCTTCTGTGGTTGTTTTTGAAATCGGATCATCCTAAAAAAGTAAATACTTTAATATTTTGAAAAGGAAAATACAATATATGTTAAAATCTTAAGTTAATAATTTAAATAGATATACACTTAAAATATTTTTATTTTAAGCTGTAAAGTAGCTGTATTTTACTTTATAGATATCTTTCCTTTACGGAACTATTTTAATCTCTTTCATGTTTTCTTTTTCAGATAAATATGGTAATTTTTAACTCTTTTCCAGTTCATATATTCATTTAGTAATAAAAGTTGAATCAAGTTTTTAATCTTTAACAACGCAACATTGTCACTAATAAATAAATATTAATTGAAATTTAAGAACAGTAAGAGTTATAATATTATAAAATATATAATTGTTTTTTATTGTAGATTTACAAATACTTTACATAATGTATTGATATCACTCAATATATGTTTATAAGTATTTCATTAATATATAATATTTTATCTTTTTAATTTTTGTTAACGTAAGACTTAAAATTATATTTAAATTTTCAACACTAATATATACTTTAAAAAGAATTAAATGAATTTTCCATTTTTAAATTATTATAAAGGATTGTTTCAAAAGTGAGTTATAAATTATGTTGTTACAATATTAAAATATTATTTTTAACAAATAATATATAAAATTGTATACTTTATTAAGAAATTTTGTTTGATATAAAAATAACACTATTATTTTCATAAAATGGAGTGATTAAATATTATATAATTCAGTTTAAGATAAAAACACATTTTTTTAATGTTTAGTTCTAAACCTAGACATGAATTAAAAGTCGTTGTCCTAAATTTTTTACATATTTTTCTTTTCAAAATTAAAAAAATGTATATAATTATCTTAATTTAATTATATTAAATTTTTTTAACATATTAAATATATTTTAGGTTTAAATTTGTATTGTTTATATTGTTTGAGATAATCCAAATATTAAAAAAATTAATGTCATTACAAATTAAAATATATGAAGTTTGAAACATAAACTAATTTTCATTTTGTATTTAAGTTTAGTTATTAAAAGCATATCTAATTCTAATTGTTTATTTAGTTTAAAGATAAAAATATATTTAATTTTTAAAAATTATTAAAAAAACATTGGTTATCCGTTAATTGGATAGTCAAAGTAAATAAAAAAATAATATAAGAAAAATAATTAACGCAAAAAGGTTGTTATTTGACCTAAAAGTTAAGTGTTTCTTTTGTGGAGGAAGCTGCACGTGCCGATCTGGTTCATGACAACACCCACGTGGGAGTCATTATAGTGAAGGGACTACACTTTGGTTTTGGTCAGACTTTTTGTTAGACAAATATATGTGAACGGAGTTGAGTTTGGTTTGGTACATAGGATAGGATCTATATTCATTCTATGTTTTATTTATACAAAAATATAAATTTAAAAACATAGAAAATAAAAAAATAATTAAGAAAAATCATTTTAATCTAAAAGATCACCAAAGAAATTTCATGAATTATAATGGAAAAACATTTTTAATCATACTTGTTTATGTGTAAATGAAAAATTCGTTCAATAGTACAAAAAATCATTTTAAAGACAAATGTAATCTACCATTAAAATTCAAATACACATTATGCTAAATTATCTCAAAATAATTGTAACATATTCAATAAATCTAAAACCATCTTGTTCATTGAAGTGGAAAACTTTCGAATTTCATTTCTTGTTGTGTCTTACAAGGGTACTTTTTGTGGGTGCATGTGACATGAGTTGAATAAAGATATTATTGTTAACATAAGTTTGTAGTGACATGTTTTCTTTTGTGAATCATGTTTTTTGGTAGTAAGTCAATACTTCTCTAATTTTTTTAAAAAGTTTAAGAACACAAAATCTAAGATGATGGGAGCTAACCATTTATGAAAGTATTTGGTTTTGATGATATTGGTAATTATAGATAAGTTGGTGTTTTTTAGAGTTGTAGTTATTGTTTTGAATTAGTTAGATATTATTGTATTGAAGTTCTTAAATTTCACTTAGTCAAATTAATAATGAATTATTGTTTTGATTATGTTAATTAGCAAAAGTAGTACAAAACTGTATTAAAAATTGTGTAAAATTTTGATTTCTTTTAAGTTTAATTTTGTAATTTTGAAATGGTACAAATAGATTTGATTTAATAAGGTTTAAATCCTCATTTGGTCATCGTATTTGTGTGTTAGTTTCAAGTGGATTGAGACCGAAAAAAAAAACGATAACCCACTTGAAACTGACACACAAATACGATGACCAAACGAGCATTTAAACTATTTAATAATATATAAATGAGTCCAACGAAACTTTTGAAACAATTTTTGAATGACACTCATTTCATTAGATTCACAACGAGTATTATAACAAAATATTTTAGTATTATAAATTCACATTTATGTTTATTTATACAAAAACACAAATTAAAGCATTTATAAAATAAATTATTTATACATGTAAGAAGTTCCGCATCAATTAAAGATAAAGAGTCAATTTATAATATATAAGTAGATACAAACTTTATTTTACAAACTAGTTTTGTAAAATTAAGTTAGACTTAAAATTATTTTTTAACTATACAAAATGTCTTGTTATATATTCTCATTATTTTTAAAAATTTCATTCTTTATTTTATATTTTCTTACCCTTATGATATTTTTATATATAATCTTAAACTTATACTTTATATTGTCTTTACACATATGATCTTTATAAATAAACAAATATATATAACTTTAAACTTTTTCATATAGGATTATTAGGAGAGACATATAAAAGGAAGCTAAGTTGTTTTGTGACCAATAAAATTAGAGAATTTTGTTATCCATTTGATCCAAAAAGAAATGATAGAGGAGAACCATATTCACTCATTTTGTTTTCCTCGTAATTTTACTCTTCTCGTTTCATCACAAACAAACAAAATGTAATGTCACATTTAACGACAACAACCTAAGATTCTTGCTTTTAAATCACGTTATCTTATAAGGCTATAGTTTTATAATTATAGTTACATTGCTAGACTTTTACTACTTACTAATATTCTCTCTTACAATATGTTATTAAAGGGAATCAAAATATATTCATTCATTAAATTAAAAAAAAAAATCACTCTAACACGTGGGATGACACTAATATGCTTTTCATTTTTTATTTGATAGCTTTTACTTTATATATCATAACTATATATAAGATGGAAATATTTCAATGTGATCACTCACCTTAATAATATTATCTTATCAAATTCGATGAAGAAAATATTTTTCCAATATATTATATATATTGATAACAGTATACCACACGGTCTTATATTCTCTCTACAGTGTCTGATATCATTAATTGAAACCACTCGGTTGGGCTGCGTGACCTGTTTTTTTTTTGTTTTCTGTTATTATCATTTCCTATAATTCCCTATTTATATCTTTCCCTTTTTCTGTATTTTTTGAATCAATCAATATACTTTTCCTTTCTCTGGTTTATCTCTTTTCTTTCTTCATTTCTTTTAAGCCTTCTTTTCTTTACTGTGCTGTAAATCTATGATGGTATCAGAAGTAATTTCTGCTGCTCTCTGATTTCTGCATCCTTATTTTTGTTTCTTTTCTCTCCTACAATGGTTACCACTGAAGCCAATACTCCAACCCAAGATTTTACCCATTCATACCTTTATCTTCACCCCAATGAAGACCCCGCCATATCTCTTGTCTCACCCGTACTCAACAACACAAACTATCATTCATGGAGCAGATCTTTCGTTACGGCTCTTTCTGCAAAGAACAAGGTGGAGTTCGTTCTTGGATCCTCAATTCAACCCGCAAAGACTGATGCTACGTTTCCCACTTGGTTCCGCTGCAATAGTATGGTGGTTTCTTGGCTCTTACACTCTGTCTCTCCCTCCATCCATGAAAGCATCATTTGGATGGACAATGCCATTGACATATGGAACGACCTGAAGAACTGCTTTGCCCAAGGTGACCTTGCAAGGATTTCCTCATTACAAATGGAAGCCACCACCTTGTCCCAGGCGAACTTTCTGTCACCGAATTCTTTACCAAACTCAGAGTCATTTGGGATGAACTTGATAGTTTCCGCCCAGATCCCGTCTGTATATGTAAGTCCAAATGTTCTTGCACTGTTTCTTCGATTCTTTCTCAACGGAAACACGAAGATCGTGCAATGCAATTTCTCCGAGGTTTGAATTCTCACTATACCAATATACAATCTCACATTCTTCTTCTTGACCCTCTTCCTCCAATTTCCAAATTTTTTTCTCTTGTTATCCAACAAGAACATCAGTTCATGACTGATCATGTTACTACTACTATGAAAACCACTTCATTTTCTAATTTCCCTTCTCAACCGAATGGTTCTACCACCATTACTTGCACCTACTGCAATCGGGTTGGTCATCAAGAAAACACTTGCTTCAAAAAACATGGTTTTCCCAGCCAAGATCACCGGAATGCCAAAACCACAAACAACAACAATCGAAAGATCTGCACATATTGTCGTAAAACTGGACATACCATAGATGTGTGTTTCAAGAAACATGGATATCCTCCGGGCCATAAGCTTTCCGACAACAAGCTCGGCCAAATTCATAATGTTTCATCCGCTCATGATGACAGTCAACCGAACGGCTTAGATCACGATCGTTCTTCTACCGAGACCATTCAAATAACACCCCAACAATATCATATTCTTGCCGACCTGTTCAAAAAATCTGAATCTAATGCTCCCAATGTGCACATAAATCAAGTAGGGACACTCTCCACTAACACTTCTCAAGGTAATATTGTTTCTGCTCTTCACGCTCATTCGGATAATACATGGCTTCTTGATTCTGGTGCAACCGATCATATTTGCATTTCTTTAAAATTCTTTTCTTTTTATCAAAAGATTACCCCTATTTCCATAACATTACCAAATGGAAAAATTATCCATGCTCATTACAAGGGCACTGTTCGATTCCACTCTAAATTCCATCTTTACAATGTGTTATATATTCCTGACTTCTCATTCAATCTTATATATGTCTCACAACTTATTACTAACCTTAATTGTACATTAATTTTTTCTCCTTCTGGCTGCATTATGCAGGACACCCAAAGTCAAGAGAAGATTGGTTTGATTAGACATCACAATGGATTATATCTCTTTGACTCATCTGTTTGTAAAAATGATACTAGTTGTAGTCCTTTAATATGTTCTATTCAGACTCCAAATCTGTGGCATGCTCGTTTTGGCCATCTTTCAAACATGCTCATTTTAATATATATTTTGCAAAACAAACATGCTTATATAACAAATGACACTCAAATTCCCTGTGATGTGTGCCATCGTGCTAAACAAAAGAAACTTTCTTACACTGCTAGTACATCTCATTCATCATGTTCCTTTGATTTACTGCATATTGACATATGGGGACCCAACACTACTTCTATGAATGGTTTTAAATATCTGTTAACCATAGTTGATGATTTTTCCCGTTACACTTGGATTATACCTGTGTTAGATAAATCTTCTGTTAAAAACCACATTCTTACCTTTCTTTGCAATATAGAAACTCAGTTTAACAAAAAAGTAAAAACAATACAAACTGACAATGGCGTTGAGTTCAATATGCATGATCTTTTCTCAAATAAGGGCATTAATCATCAAACTGGTTGCATTGAAACTCCTGAACAAAATGGTGTGGTAAACACCAACATATCTTAAATATCACACGTGCCTTACTTTTTCATTCACATTTACCAACTGTCTTATGGTGTTATGCAGCTCAACATGTTGTGTTTTTGATCAATCAGATCCCCACACCTGTCTTACAAAATGATACGCCATATGACCGTCTTCATGGATCTTCTTGTGACCTCTCCATGTTGTGTGTCTTTGGTTGTCTCTGCTATGCCAACACCATTACTGCTCACAGAAAGAAATTTGATGATCGTGCTGTTCCTGGAATTTTCTTAGGTTTTAAACGGCACACAAAAGGTTATCTTTTCCTGAACCTAAAAAACCATAAGGTTTATGTTTCTCGTAATGTTGTTTTCCATGAAAATGTTTTTCCATATAAAAATATTCAAAAAATCGACAACTCTTTATCCTTCCCATTGCCAACTAATTACATCCATAATTATGATCATCTCCTACCGTTCGGCCCTTCTACTGCTGATATATCGTCCGACCATCCGGTTGCTAATATGCCGCTCGGTTCTCACAACACATCTACAGATATCACTCACATCAATGATACTGGTAATGATACCTCTGAAAGTGTAAGACGTTCTTCTAGACAACGAAAGACTCTGGCTTACTTAAAAGATTTTAAAACTAATAACATTGTTCGCTACCCCCATCAAGAATTATCTTTGTTATGATCGTCTTTCTAGTCATTTCAAGCATACAATTTTGTCTATCTCCTCTAATACTGAACCAACCTCTTATTCTGCTGCTTCTAAAAATCCCCAATGGGTTACTACCATGCGTGTCAAACTTGATGCCCTACAGACTAACAATACTTGGGTCCTAACGACCTTACCCCCTAATAAACTGCTATTGGTTGTCGTTGGGTTTACAAAATTAAATATAATTTTGATGGCTCGGTCGATCGATATAAAGCACGTCTGGTTGCCAAAGGATATAACCAAATAGAAGGATTGGATTACTTCGATACCTTTGCTCCTGTCGCCAAGCTCACCATCGTTCGGCTCCTTCTTGCCATAGCCGCCACACAGAGTTGGTCACTAAAACAGTTGGATGTTAACAACGCTTTCCTCCACGGTGATCTTCATGAAGATGTCTATATGAAAGTTCCTCCTGGCCTTACCATTTCCACCCCGAATCAGGTTTGCAAACTGCAAAGGTCTTTATATGGTCTTAAACAAGCTGGCCGACAATGGTATGCTAAGTTACATACTTTCTTATTGTCACATAATTATACTTGTTCAACTTCTGACAATTCTCTTTTCTTGCAACATAATGGAACTTACATTACGACACTTCTCATTTATGTTGATGACATACTCATAACTGGCAACAATGATGGAGAAATCCAACGCATCACCAATCTTCTTCATTCCACTTTTTGCATAAAGAATCTTGGTGATCTAACTTACTTTCTCGGCCTTGAAGTCGCCCGCAACTCCAAAGGCATCCACCTTAGCCAACGAAAGTATGTCTTAGATCTTCTTGCTGAAACCGGCATGCTTGACAATTCACCTGTCCCTACTCCCATGGTTCCAAAACAATCTGCTACTAATACCGATCGGTCTTTGAATGATGATGCTGCTGCCTCCTATCATCATCTGATTGAGAAACTTATCTACCTTACCACCACCCGTCCGAACATTACTTTGCCGTCAATCACCTTATTCAGTTCATGTCTGCTCCTACGACTGCCCATCAACAAGCCACAACTTGTATCCTACGATACCTCAAAGGTACCCCTGGTGCTGGTATTCATTTTCCACGTAACTCTACTGTTCAACTAAAAGCTTTTTGTGACTCTGATTGGGCCACCTACCCTAATACTCATCGTTCGGTCACTGGATTCACTGTCTACCTTGGCAACTCTCTCATTTCATGGCGTTCCAAGAAACAACCGACTGTCTCCCGTAGTTCTTCTGAGGCTGAATACCGATCGCTCGCCAGCACTGTGTGAACTACAGTGGCTCACGTATCTGCTTCATGATCTCAACGTTGCTTACACGACTCCTACCTTCATCTACTGTGACAACCAATCTGCCATACAAATTGCATCCGATCAAGTTTTTCATGAACGTACAAAGCACATTGACATTGACTGCCACATTGTTCGTGAAAAGGTTATAGCTGGGCTGATCAAGCTTCTTCCCATCTCCACCACTATGCAAATCGCCGACATATTAGCAAAACTGTTACCACCTCCTTCCTTTCAACTTCTTCGTTCCAAGCTGGGTCTCCAAAATATTTACGCCCAGCTTGAGGGGGGCTGATAACAGTATACCGCACGGTCTTATATTCTCTCTACACCGTCCGGTATCATTAATTGAAACCGCTCGGTTGGGCTGCGTGACCTGCTTTTTTGCTGTTTTCTGTTATTATCATTCCCTATTTATATCTTTCCCCTTTTCTGTATTTTTTGAATCAATCAATATAATTTTCCTTTATCTGGTTTATCTCTTTTCTTTCTTCCTTTCTTTTAAGCCTTCTTTTCTTTACTTGCTGTAAATCTATGATATATAATTATTTAACTAATGTTAGGGCATCATGTATACATGTATAATAAGTTGCAATTTAATCAAAGTTTGGATACTTTTTGTTTGATGAAGATCTATGGTACTTTTAATTTATAATGAGAATCTAGATCTTATGACTTTTGATGAGATCCCAAGTCATTGTACTATGTGAGTAAATTAATGTATTAAATATCTAAGGAGATTGATCACATTCAAAATTTATCTTCATGAATTGCGAAATTTAAGTTAATATATTGAAGAATTTAAGATGAATAAAAGAGATGTAAGTTAAAAGGTGATTTATTTTTGGAGTTACATGTTTTCCTTATTGTGGTAAAATTTGAAGAATATGATACTGAATTAACGAATAAAAATCTTTGAAAATCTAAATAAAAATAAGGGTACATTTGATTCGGTGAAATAGTCATATTTGTCTGCATTATACAACAGTGATGATTCTTTGCTTTGTTCTTTTAAAACATTGAATGACAATTCTATTTTATTTGGGTCCTGGATTACCCAAAGACAAGCAAAAAAAATGAACATGAATATTCTTCTTTAAAATTAAAAAGTGAGAATTTGTCACTTTTTTTGCAAAAATAAATAGTAATAATCTTATAGTGCTTGTTTAGCTTTTCTTGTGTGCTAATTTTCATTTTATATTTAATTAGAAGTTTATTCTTAAGTGTTTGTGTATCAAATGTAGATAACATGAGAATAGAATAAAATAGATTATATATGAATTAGCTAATCAAATGATGGAGCATTCCATTCAATTCCAAGATATTTATTCATCCTAATTTTCTTAAAATCGATTCCGAGGACCAGGAGCATGCACTGCCAGAAAAAAAAAATGAAAAATTAAAGTTCAAGAACATCTCTCTTATATAATAATGAATAATCTATGCATGACTAATATTAAAAAATATATTAAAAAACGCTGTATGATTCTTATAGTAGTTATCTTATAAATTATACTAAGATTATTTTCTAATCAATATAAACGCTGTAAATAAATTTATTAATTTTATAGTAGTTATCTTATAAATTATACTAAGTTTATTTTCTAATCAATTTTTAGATATTTTTACCTTATTTGATAACCAAGTTGCATAAGAAGGTTTATATATATATATATATATATATATATATATATATATATATATATATATATAAATAATGGAGGTTTGTTACAACCTACTTGTATGATTCTTTTTATAATGATATTTATATGAAATTTTATGAAAGATTTAATTTGTATAACAATTAAAATTCTAAAGAAAATTATTCAACAAGTCTCTTTATGGATTAAAAACAATATGTGGTATAACTATCTTAGTGAATACTTGTTAGAAAAATGGTATAAAATGATCCTATTTGTCATTGTATTTATATGAAAAAAAAATCAAAAAATGATGTCATAATTATTATTTATGTAGATGACATAAACATTGTCGGAACTCCTAATGAGTTTACAAAGACAATTGACTGCTTAAAGAAAGAATTTGAGATGAAGGATTTTGGAAGAACAAAGTTTTGTTTGGAATTACAAATTATGTATTTAAATAAAATGTTTGTAGATCGAGAGGCTTATATAATGAAGGTATTAAAAAGGTTTTATGTGAATGAGTTACATCCATTATGCACTCCAATGATTGTGAGGTTGTTAGTTGTTGATAGAGTCGTTTTTAGTCCTTAAGAAAATGATCAAGAATTTCTTGGTGTAGAAGTACCATATCTTAGTGTTATAGGTGCACTAATATATCTTGCTAGTATACTTGACTTGATATAACATTTTTTGTAAATTTGTTAAACAAGATATAGTTTTTAACCTACAAAAAGACATTGGACCAAAGTAAAACATATACTTTGTTACCTTAAGGGTAGTATGAATATGGGTTTATTTTCTCCAAATGATTCAAAATAAGATCTAATGCGTTATGCAGATGCAAGTTATTTATCAATTCCTCATAGTGGTTGATCACATACAGGATATTTATTCACATGTGGTTACACAACAATTTCATAACGATTTGCGAAACAAACCATAACAACAACATTGTCAAATCATGCATGAATTTTAGCATTACATGAGGTAAGTCGTGAATGTGTTTTATTAAGGTCTATGATTCAACATGTGTGACAAATTTATGGTCTATCCTCAAGAAAAATAGAATTAACAATCATATATAAAGATAATAGTGCATTGTTCAATTGAAAGGGTGGTATAGAGATTGAAAAGATTCATTCATGTGAAAATCTGATAGATCTATTTAAAAAGTTTTTGTCAAGGAGAACTTTTGAGCAATTGATTCATAAGATTGGACTCAATTGTCTTAATGATGTAAGTTTAGAGGAAGAAATAAAATATGTGATGAAATTTGTACAATTACGTATTACAATATAAATAACTAGTATCAAATATTATTAATTTAACATTCTAATTTAGTAGATTTATACTACTAACTAAAATATTACAAGTTAGGTATATAAGCAATAGACCATCACATAAATATAATATATATTTACAATCCTCCATGAATATTAACTTTTTAGAATATATAAAGTTTTTCAACAAATGAGGATCTATACAACATAAAACTATATACTTATGCATCAACTTTACTCTATTTGACCATCATGCAGTCACTGCTTCACAATCCTCTTCCCTGCATTATCATGTGCTCACTTATAACATGCAATCATCACAAACAGATCAATTACAACCAAACATAAAATATAGGGTAAACTTATAGTACTTTATACCATCGTATATTATAACATCACAAAGATTAAATAGACACATCAATTCACACATTTTACATACCACATGCATTATTATTATTATTATTATTATTATTATTAACCAATTATATTTTATAATTCTAACATAACCTATTTTATAATCAATTTTCGATTTATGTATTGAATTGAATACTCATGGAACTTGTTATGTAATCATGAATAAAGTATCACGACTAACCCAAATTTACGAAATCTAAATCATAATTGACAGTGTAAATTCACTTATAGCATCTCTAAATAAAGGGATCCTTTACCCCTATAAGCCCCACTATAAGAACTTCCTTTGACTATAACCACTTAAACTCCATTCTCTATATGAGTTTGTGAGTTTAGTAGAGTTAGGATTACTTAAATAATGGATTATCTACTCAATGTATAACACTATGATAAGTATTATAACATTCCTCCATAAGAAATTAAACAATAATCACAAACATCATAATCAAATCATTTCATTGCTCTATCTTGTTGTTATCCTCTTAAAATCATCATCATTCCATAGTATAATAATTTCACAAAGATTTCTCCAAATCCAACTCACACATAATCTATTAAAATTAATAGACTTACTCAACAAGTTCACTTACTCGCCTAGCAAGCTACCCTCGGGAAAGCACTTGCTCAATGATTATGTATCTCGCTAAATAAGTTAAGCATTCGAAAAAAAATATAGATAAATGCGTCTAACAAGAAAAATCCCCTAATGACCAATTATCCTTTGGCTCTTTGCCAGACTCGAATTTAACACTCGCTCAAGGAAAGTTTGGTTTGCATAATGAGTCAGCATAACTCATACACACAAATATGCATAACAGAGGGCTCTAGGGAGTGTTCTCGTCCTTTATTCAAGTAAAAAACAATGCCAATTCTTTTAAAATAACTCATTAGAAGTCAAGGATACCATCCCACATATTCAATCCCAATTTCACAACTCAGAGATTAATTTAAACATTCAAACTTAGATTACTTATCCAAATAAAAAACACACACATCAAGGAGAAACAACAAATACAATTGTAACAATTCACTAATGAAATCAAATATTAGCATTCATCCACAACTCACACATCCACCAAATCAACAATTCAATCACAGATTATCATACATTCAATTAAGACAATATAAATCAAATTGTATAAAAATAATATTAGCTTCTCGCACTTGGTGTAGAAAACACTCTTAACTCAAAATTGCTCCTAAAACTGTATTTCTCACAAGATGCTCTAACTATCAACACAAACATCATATCACATATCTAAACATATCGTTAGATCACAATTGCATAGAGATTCACTTTGAGTTATTTTGAGTCACATGCATGGATCCTAGAACCATGTGTGTAACATCCCAATAAATATAGATTGAAAGCTATAATTATTTTAAGGAGTTAAAAATAATAATAATAAAGAACAGTGGTGAATAGGCAACAAAAGAGAAAAGGAATATGAACATCATATAGAACTTGAAACTGTACAGGAAAAATATAAGTCTGAGTACAATTTACAAGATTAGATCGAACGACCGAACGGCACAACAAAAGGGATCTATACCGAACGATTGTACAAGTAATTAAAACTATCTAAATATACTAACCAGACGGTCATACATTATCTTCTGGTTGCACGGTCTGCAAGGCTTCTTCCACTGAGTCTTCGAATTCGCCCTCTGCTCACATCCATTGAATGATCATTGTAGTGAAGAGAACAACCGATCGGCCAACGACCGAACGACAACATAGACAAGACAGGAAAGATAAGGGTAAGCTTATGTAAATTTAATTAATCAATTTCCACATACATTTAATCATGAAAACCGAATGATACAAAACAACCTTTCCAAACATACAATCATCATTCATGTACAACAATATAAACCGAACGTATAAATACTTAAGACCGACCACTTTAGACACTGCCCGGACGGTATGAACCATGTAGTTATGACGCTTGTGCACCCGGGTGGACCTGGCTGGGATACACTCAACAGACCGCCACCCGAGGTTAGTCTAATGGGGCTACCTCGGTATAGAAATACCCTGAGGCTAAAGGACCTCCTGCCATTCCCACGAATGAGTTACCCTCCTCTACATGAGGAGGAGTAATCACGGAATATCAGGATAAGCGACAACTTAACTTAGCCATGTTCATACTTTACCATTCAATTTCAAACATGAGACACTCCTCCTTGGAATTCTCTTAAACGATCATAACACTTCTCATCCTTCTCATTTCATATCATCCAAATCTCGTAGTCTTATTCAGGAAATACATTCTTTAATATATATAGAAGATACTGTAAGGAAATGACCGAACGGTAAGATACTAAGAAGAAAACTGAATACTAATTAAGACCGAGCAATTCTTATATAGATAATTTATGAAAATGGTCGAACGTTCAACAACTAGTTAACTTTAAGAAGACCGAATACTTTACAGCTTAGGCCGAATGCCTTAAAGTAAAAAGGGGGTTCTCTTCAACAAACTGAGTGCCAGTACAAGACCGAACACTCTTTGGGAAATCAAATGTCAGTATAAGACCGAACACTTTTCCAAGGAAATAATATTAATATAAACCGAGTATTTTCAAGACTAACTGCTAGTATAAGACCAAAAACTAAATGACCAAATGCTAGTCGATGACCGAGCACTTCAAAGACCGAGCACTTCATGTATGACCGAGTACTTTAAGTGACTGAACGTTCAGTATAAGACCGAACGTTTTAAATGGTTGATTATATGTACACATACTAAAACTGAGAGGGGGAATTTTCTTGATTTGTTTAGAAAGACTAACTAAGCAAAGTAGTAAAGTTTCAGTATAAGTGTTATAAGACCGATTAATCATCAACTGATTTCCTACAGAGGAATTCAGCCAAGATCGATCATTTTAGGGGAAACCGAACAGTCCTAATGACCCTCGGTTACAGTTTCAGATTTTCACTAAGTTCATAACAGAAAATCAAACATGCAATACACACAAGCAGCATAACATACTTCAAAAATCATCAAGCATATACTCAATAAAACATGTATCAATTCATACAAAACATTCATAATTAAATTTATAAGCTTCCCTTACCTCTAATTCCAGCTATTCTTCTAAGTCCTTAAGCAACTACTTCTATGGCTTCCCAAAATCCAAAGTCGTCCAATTGAAATTCTGATCGGTGCAAATGAAAGGCCTTGTTACCGGGAAGATTCAATCTGAAAGGGGTTTGATGATCGGAGGAAGAGAAAGGTGAGAAATCTTAGAGAGAAGTTGGAGAGTTTAGAGAGAAGGAGGAGAAAATGGAGTTTCTTGAGGTTGAAGACAAGTGTGCATGCAGAAAAGTGGCACCAGTTTTCAAAATTTCACATTAAGTACTGCCACCAAAATGGACGATCGGTCCACTCCCTGCCTGCCACCTGTCTTCCATTATCTGGAAACTCTCATTCTTCCTGCTGCCACACGATTTTTGATGGACGGAGAATTAAATGAAGCTGTCATTTTTGTCTCTCACTCACATGAGGAGGCTAGAGGAGTGTGACAATTGTCTTCCACTAAGGTGGAAAATTAATGGAGTATAACAATGTGTGTCTAAAAACGCTATACTAACTCAAAAATAGAGTCAAAGTAAACTTTATTTAAAATTCTAATCAATCATATCTTTATCATAAATCCACTGGTAAGTGTAACAGTGAAATTTACGAGAAACGGATTTGAAATATTTGAAATATTTTTTAGTGAAATAATAATTCTTATAAATAAAACTTAATTAATAGAAAATTTTATTTATATTATGGTAATAAAATAATTAATTATCATCTTTTAATACTATTAGTACTCTTAATTATTTTTTAGTCCTTACAAATAACATTCTTAATTATTTTTTATGTATATATATTTTTTAACAGGTATATTATATCTTTCAATACTTTGAAGTGAGAAAACCATTAACTTCATCAATTAATGTTGGCATGTGCAAGCGTTTTTTTTTTACCTTAAAAAAGTTAAGATAGTTTTAGAACGGCTATTATTTAGATTTTAGTAAAAGAAACTCGTACAAATGATGAACAGAAAACAAAATGAAAAATTATTATACGAACTTTATTATATTTCATTTTAATTTTTTATAATAAACATTTGAAGGTTCGACCAATAAAATTTAACCGCTCACTCAGTCCCAGGTAACTTTCTGAAAATTGACCTTATCATGGTTCTATCCTCGGGAATCTGTGCACCTCTGTCACCAAACCCTACTTTTTTTTAACCCGTCTTTGTCAAACCAGTCTTAATAATCTTCTTTAATGTAGAAAATTTCTTGATAAAAAAATACACAGAAATTGATTGATCACAAAACTGTATACAATTTGTCTTCATCGTGTGTATCGATACTGAAATACACACTTGTCAAGTACAGTCTGGTATTTTACTTTTTTTTTTCATATCTGTTGTAAAGTTTCTGAGCACCCAATAAGTTCTATTTACTCACAGTATCTTTTATATTTTGATACTTTTCAGCCATCAGTGATGGTGGATTTTCGATGGTTGAAAATACTCATCTTACTAACCCTTATGGAGATACTTCACAACAACAAGTAAGAAAATGGAATGAGAATATAATTAAGAAATTTCAGAAATGTTATTAATTTACTAAACTCAAAACGGAAACATCCATTTAGACGTTTAATATGAAAAGTTAAATAAAAATTATTTTTAGAGGGCATGAGTATAAAATCTTAAAAAATAGTATTTTAGAAATGATGATAGTTTAAAAATAATGATGTTTGGTTATTTTAATATTAAATGATTTTATTATAAATAATTTTGTTATAAACTAATTTCATTATTTTAAAATGTAACATATACGTAGAAATCACTTCTCTAGAATTCTCTATCTTCTTTTTAAGAGTTCTAACTTCTGAGTAATCTCTTTGACAATCAGGAGGTGTCTAATCATCACGGCGACGAGGTATACATTTTTAGCTGATCAATTTCTGTCATAGAACAAGTAGGTTTCGACTCATTTTTCCTCTTTCGTTCAGAATTTGTTTTTGGAAGAAGCAAGTGTCGTTGCATGTGTAATCTTGCTTCTTCTACTCATTCTTGGTTAATCTAAAGTTCTAAGAACTCTTACAATTTGGTGTTTCGTAGGTCAGTTTAGAAATTTTTTGCGTTTCAAGCAATCGACGAGATGTTCTTTAGAGTTTGATAGTTCTTTGTGAGGTAAAAGAAGTTAGAACTTGCTTTGATTATGTTTGTCTTGCTAAAATAGTATCTATGAGAATAATATATTGAATTGAATGTAATTGTGATAGTAGTGTAGTATTTTCTATGTTTAAATAATGATATTTGGTAGTTTGATGTGTGTATAATTGGAATGAATTGATGTTCTATGTTGTCATGAATGTGTGTGATGAGTTGTATTGTTGTTTGAAACTGAATTCGAAGTGTTTGGGATGAGCAGTGGTCAAATTCTTGAGTTTTGGATGGGTGAGTTTGAGAAAGAGAGGCCGAGGTAAGAAAGTAACTGTCTAGGTGTTGTCATGAGAAAATTTGAGACTTGTTAGAGGTGTTGTTAGATTGAAATCTATTATGAAAAAAGATGGTAGTTCATTTGTAAGTTTTGGTATGTTTTTGGTGTTTTGGATTGTGTTAAAGTGCAAAAATTGAGGTTTGGAATAGTGAGATTTTGAATTAGAGAGTCAGAGCTAAAGTGGAGAGTTTGGGATTTATAATGGAGTCTTTTAGGACTTGTCTAGGCCTTTAGTTTGCAATCATCACAAACAGATCAACTACAACCAAACATAAAAAACAGGGTAAACTTATAGTACTTTATACCATCATATATTATAACATCACAAAGATTAAATAGAAACATCAACTCACACATTTTACATGCCACATGTATTATTATTATTATTATTATTATTATTATTATTAATCAATTACATTTTATAATTCTATCATAACTTATTTTAGAATCAATTTTGGATTTATGTATTGAATTGAATACTCATGGCACTTGTTATGTAATTATGAATAAAGTATCATGACCAACCCAAATTTACGAAATCTCAATCATAATTGACAGTGTAAATTCACTTATAGCATCGCCAGATAAAGGGATCCTTTACCCCCATTATAAGAACTTCCTTTGACTATGACCACCTAAACTTCATTCTCTATATGAGTTTGTGAGTTTAGTAGAGATAGGATTACTTAAATAATGGATTATCTACTCAACGCATAACACTATGATAAGTATTATAACATTCTCCATAAGAACACCATAATTAAACAACAATCACAAACTTCATAATCAAATCATTTCATTGCTTTATCTTGTTGTCATCCTCTTAAAATCAACATCATTCCATAGTATAATAATTCCACAAAGATTTCTCCAAATTCAACTCACACATAATCTATCAAAATTAATAGACTTACTCAACAAGTTCACTTACTCGCCTAGCAAGCTACCCCCGGGAAAGCACTTGCTCAATGATTATGTATCTCGTTAAATAAGTTAAGCATTCGAAAAAAATATACATAAATGCGTCTAACAAGAAAACTCCCCAAATGACCAATTCTCCTTTGGCTCTTTGCCATACTCAAATTTAACACTCGTTTAAAGGAAGTTTGGTTTGCATAATGAGTTTGCATAACCCATACACATAAATATGCATAACAGACAGCTTTAGGTAGTCTTCTCATCTTTTATTCAAGTAAAAAACGTCAATTTATTTAAAACAGTTCATTAGAAGTCAAGGATACCATCCCACATATTCAATCCCAATTTCACAACTACCCAAAGATTAATTTAAACATTCAAGTTCAGATTACTTATCTAAATAAAAAGCACACACATCAAGAAAAAACAACAAATACAATCATAACAATTCACTAATGAAATCAAAGATTACCATTCAACCATAGCTCACACATCCACCAAATCAATAATTCAATCACAAATTATCATAATTCAATTAAGACAATATAAATCAAATTGTATAAAAATAATATTATAGCTTCTCTCACTTGGTGTAGAAAACACTCTGAACTCAAAATTGCTCCTAAAACTTTATTTCTCACAAGATGCTCTAACTACATACACAAACATCATATCACATATCTAAGCATATCGTTAACTGCATAGAGATTCACTTTGAGTTATTTTGAGTCACATGCATGAATCTAGAACCATATGTGCCTCAAAACATTATACTAACTCAAAAATAGAGTCAAAGTGAACTTACTTTATTTGAAATTTCAATTGGTCATATATGTGTCGTAAATCCACGAGTAATTATGATAGTGAAATATATGAGAAATGGATTTAAAAGATTTGAAATATTTTTAGAAAAATAATAATTCTTAAATAAAACTTAATTAATAAAATTTTTTATTTATATTATGGTTGTAATAAAATAATTAATTATCATCTTTTAATACTATTAGTACTCTTAATTATTTTTTATTCCATACAATTAACATTCTTAATTATTTTTTATGTTTATACATTTTTTAATAGGTATGTTATATCTTTCAATACTTTGAAGTGCGAAAACCATTAACTTCATCAATTAATGTTTGCATGTGCAAGCGTTTTTTTTTTACCTTAAAAAAGTTAAGATAGTTTTAGTCTACGGTTATTATTAAGATTTTAATAAAAGAAACTCTTACAAATTAATTATAATATTTTTAAAAGAAACCATATTTAGTTTATAAAAATGTAACATCTTTGCATAATATTATTTTATTTATTTTCCTTTTCTATCATTGTAACTTTAAACAAATGGTGAACAGAAAAAAAAATGAAAAATTATTATACAAACTTTATTATATTACATAAATAGTATCATTACTCTAAAAGAATACACAGAAAGAGATTGATTTATCACAAATCTGTATACAATTTGTCTTCATCGTGTGTATCGATACTGAAATACACACTTGTCAAATATAGTCTGGTATTTTACTTTTTTTTTTTCCCTTACTGGTAAAGTTTCTCAATAAACTCTATTTTCTCAGTATCTTTTACATTTTGATACTTTTTACTTCTATTTCATAATTTGTCTATTTCAAATATACAAATTAATAAAATAATAATATAATTTTTTATCGAAAAGTTTTGAATATATTATGATTTTATTTCAGAAATGTGATTCAATTGTTTATTTAGTTTTTAAATTCACGATTAAGTTTTAACTTTGTCTCCTTTTAAAAAAATTTAATTTCGTCCATTACCTTAATTTATTAACACCTAACAAAAGAGTCTACATTTTCTTTTTTATCTTCTATGCTCTTCTGGCCCATTCCTTTCTGTTTCTTCTTTGTTTTTCTTAAAATTAAATATACTTATTTTTTAATAATATTTATTATCTTTATACTCTTTATATTCATTTAAAAAACTATAAACTTTTCTTAAAAAAAAACCACGCATTTCCGAATAGTAATTTATAATAATAAAAACAATATAAATAAATAATAAATGGACTGCATGCTAAGAGATATTTATAATTTTTAAACAACTGTTATATAGTATTTAATTATTTATGAGTTGTCTGTTATGTTTTTCTTATATTTTTAATAATATATGTATGCGTTATTTTAATTTTTATTATTATAAATAATTTTATCTCTCTTTATTTTACTTAAATTTAATGAAAATTGTTAAAAATAAACCTTGTATTAAATTTTAGTTGGCCAAAGAATTGTATTTAAGGTTTTATTTTTCATTCATTCTCTAATGGAGCTATATACGGTGAATCTGAATTATTACACAATTCATTATTCTTCATTCATCAAATTAAACACATGTTAATCACTACGACAACAGTCTGTAAAAAACATTTATTGAACTTATTTGTTTTAGTTTTTTTGATCGTCTAATTATTTTTGTTCAAAATTTAAGGTTATTTTGATCTAATTAAATTTAAAGAAGATTGATTGGTTTATTTATTCGAGTCTTAAAAAGAGGTTTTTCTTATGTAGTGTTTATAATTTTTTTTTTAAAAATAAAATAATTATTTTATCAATTTCATTTTTTTAATTATCCCTTATATAAAATTTTCAATTTGATATTTTTTTAATTTAAACATTTTTAATTACAAAACTATTTAAAAAATAAATAACAACTATTTACAATAAAATTATAGAAATTATTTATATTTAATATGATATTAATAATAATAATAGTTTTATTATTTTTAATTATCATAAAAAATTGAACAGCAATAAATGTATTTCCACAAATAAATAAATAATATTCTAATTTAAAATATCTCAATGTTATATTATTTTAATTAGATATATACTTATAAATCTATACCTATATATAAATATATAAAGTGAATTTATTTTATTGTCATTAATTTTTTAATTTTATCTTTTAAATATATATATTTTTAAATTAAAATAATTATTTTATGGCTCAAATAATTTTTTTTAATTTAACCATTTTTCAATTATAAAACTACCAACAAAATAAATAAAAATTATTTATAATAAAATAATAAAAAATATTTATATTTATAACAAACCTATAGAAAATATTTTTTAACATCATACAAAAAACACACACACGACGCACGTGTTTTTGTATTCACTAGTAACTAGGGGTGAGCAAAATTAACTAAATTGTACTAAACTATAGTTAACTGCATCACAATAAACTAAAAAAAACTGAACTAATTAATATAATATCCAAACTGTATTGTTTTATAGTTCAATTTTAAAAAACTAAACTTATATAATTTAACTGATAATTGAACTATACTATCCATTTACTATTTATTCAAACATAAGCATACTATGATTAAAAAGCGGTAGCTAAATATATATCTAAACTAAACTTTGCATTCAAACATAAGCATCAGTTTGAAAAAGCCGTAAATAAAATATATAATCACAAACTTTAAATTGTGGAATTGAAGAAAAAATTATTTAAAATACTATTTATTTTATATTTAAAATAATAAAATGGTGATATTGTTTTATATTTAAAATAATAAAATAAATAGTATTTAAAAAAGAATATCTAGTTTATTTGTCCAATTTATACACTGTCTTAATTGGTGAATAATTAAGATTATAAAAAAAATTAATATGAAACACAATGAACTTTTAACATTTTAATTTAACCACCAACTGAATTTGTTAGGTGAATTAACCTATAATTTAAATCCAAATTAAAAATGTACTGTCTTGATCTTTATTAATATTGTTAATATATTAAACAATTATTTAAGTTCATAACCTTTCAATACTTACAGGAAATTTATCAAATGCATAACAACCAACCGTGGAAAAACAATTATGTAAATGCATAACAACCAATTGTGGGAAAACAATTATGCAGCTGATAATATGCTTATAAATTTCCGTTCAGTTATTAGTTAACTAGTATAAATTCAGTTTCTAAAAACTGAACTTTAAATAGTACAGTTTAAATATGATATTAAACAGTTCAGTTATTTTTAGTTTATTAAAAATATAATTAATTGCGGTATAGTATGGTTCAGTATGATATGCTCAGCCCTACTAGTAACTATATACACTATAAGAACGTAATCAACATGTAAAATATTAAAAGCAATGGTATCATAAATTTATATATGAGTTTGATGGTTTTAAATTTAATTTAATTAGATTCAATAAATTTTTCGAATCTGTTTAATTTTTATTTATTGAATTGTTAAGTAGATTAAATTCAAAAAATTTATTTTTTATTTATTTTTTTCAAAATTTCGAAAACAATCATGTAAAAATTTGATTAAAAAAATTATATAGTTCTGATAATTAAAAAATAAATTAAATTGATTGTTGGAATGGAAAAAAAGTTTAATAAAATAATTAAATAACAAAAAAGTAATTAATATATCACCAAACATTTAAATAATGTTTTACAAAATTAACGAAATGAATTTAATTGCAGAATAAATACTTTTTTAAAATAGGACAAATTTGAGACTTAACAATAAATTTTAAATTAAATAAACAATTAAACCATCATTTAATTTACTAAACTCAAAACGATAACATCGATTTAGACGTGTAATAATCATGAAAAAGTTAAATAAAAATTACTTAGATAGGATATTTTAGTTTTTAGTTAAATAAAAAGTATATCTTTCATGTTTGATTGCTGTTTTTTAAAATATAACATTTTAATCAAATTTTTCTGAGAAACGTTTTTATTGGAGAAATTAAAAACTAACTTTTCCGAATAGAGATGAATTCTTTACTGAAGAAAATATATCATATTACTTTTATTAGATCGTTCAATATGATAGGAAATTAATAACTTCGATAAATATTTTTAAATATATTTTTCATTGTCAAACAAAATTTCATCACTCCTAATCATAATTTTTGAATTCATTAACTGTTATAAATCATAATTAACACATACAAAAATAATTATGTTCTTTCAAATAAAAGTATAAAAATAAGTTTTAACTAGTAGATAAATCTAATTTACTATGATTTGAATTGAGTTACTAATTTTTGTTTTTTTTTAATTTGGCTCAAACTTGATGGATTTAATCAATAAGTTAAATGAGTTTAAGTTAGATTAAGATTTGGATGACTCGTAATTATCAAGAATAATTCTCTTTTTTTACCATTTTTTGATAACCTTTTCAATACTATTATTTATTAATTTTAATTATATATTTAAAATTTTATATTTTTAAAACTTTGAATAATTTTATGTAACCAAAACAAAGATTAAAACAATTAGATTCAAGATTTGCATAAAACAAATGGAGAAAACAATAATAGTGAAAATGTCTACTGAAAATCTAAAGAGAAGAAGAATATTACTCTTATTAATTGGTTAAACATCAATTTATTACAATCAAAATTGAAGAAAGAAAGAATATAACTAGGACTAAAACAAAACAATAAAAAAGAAGAACAAAATATACGAAAGGGAGAAGAAGAGAATCTTATAAGAGAATAAATTAACCATTTGTTGTCTGCCTTTAGTTTCTCATTCAAAATCCTTTATTAGGACATTTTTTCACCTTTTCCTTCTGCATTTTTGGTTAACTGTCTTAGGGAGTTGATTTATTTTTTCCTTCTCCCTAATGTTGAACATTACAATTTCCTTCAATGAGAAACAACATTATCCTCAAGGTTGAAATGCAGATAAGGATTTTTGATATCTTGTTCAGATTCCCAAGTTGCTTCAGTTGCGTCAATATGCTGACATTAGATCAAGAGTTGTTGAACTACTATTGAACCTTGCAAGACTGTTCGTTTTGTGAGGACTTTATAAGGTTGTAAGTGAGGTTCATATTCATAAGTGGTAAGTGGTAGAGGCAAATATCACTAGTTGTTGTCAACACGAAATTTTTTTAGGAGTGATACATGAAATACAGATGTAGTTTAGCAGTCTCATGAAGTTTGAGTTTGTAAACAACCTCTCCAATTTTCTGCAACACTTCAAAAGGCCAAAATACCGTAATCTTAGTCTATAATTTTTCCTTAGAGCTACTTAATGTTGATAATAGGTCGTAGCTTCACTAAAACCAAGTCACTTATACCTAATTGGACATTTCTCATCTTCCTATCTACTTGAAATTTCATAAAATTCTAAGCTCTAAACAAGTTTGTTTTTAGCATCCGCAGTAACACTTCTTAAGTTTGTAATGTCTCATGTAAAGCTAGAGGATCACCAGGATGATGAGCATATGGAACCAACGAAGGGGGAAGTTTGCCAAATAAAGCTTTATAAGGAGACATATGTATTACGGAAAGAAGTAACAATATTGAGTCTGTTAGATATATTATCATTATTTTATATTTATCTTTTATTTTTAGTTTGTTTGTTATTATTTCTTATTTGTATTTTTGGCTAGTCCATATTTATTCTATTATAAGTAGAGGACCCTATGTGTATATTTAACACAAGGGAGATTAATCCCACATATAGTTTTTCACTATATTCAACATGATATCTAGAGCCAGGTTCTTTTGAGGAAAAAATTTTACTATTGACTCTGCCACTACACTCGTTGTTGCCGGCGACAACGCCATTAATCGTTGTGTGTGTGGCATGTCTCATCTCTTCTCAGGAAACGATTTAGAGTGTCGAGGTCACTCTTTTCCCTCTTTCAGGTTTGTCGTGCATGATCGCACGTCCCATCTCCTTTCAAATAGTTATTGAGAGCATCAAGATTGCTCTTTTTTCTTTTTCAGGTACCTTGATTGGAGAATCTTGATTTTTTAAGGTTTCTCTCTTCTGTTCATCGTTGATGTCTCTTCTGACCTTCCTTTTGTCACCATTGTGTTTGAACCATCAATATATGCTTTTTCTCTCGTGTCAAAGATGGTTTTTGGTTAGTTTATTTATAACCATGGTGGCTTTTCGATAATGACTTTTTTATATACTGGATGCCAATAATGCATTTCTCAACAGCGATTTACAAGAATATATTTACATGGAGCAACCTTCTAGATTTGTTGCTAAGGGGGAGTCTTCTGGGTTGATATTTCATCTTCGCAAATGATTAAAAAAATTTTGTGTCACTCGAGTGCATAAACAAATATTTTCACTAAGTCTTTATGGATTATATTAGTAACAAGCTTGATACATATGATTTTTATGCATAAGCTTGAGGAGGAGTGTTAGATATATTATCTTTATTTTATATTTATTTTTTATCTTTAGTTAATTTTTTATTATTTCTTATTTGTATTTTGAGTTTAGCCCATATTTCTTCTATTATAAATAGAATATCCTATGCGTATATTTAACACAAGGGAGATTAATCCCACAAATAGTTTTTCACTGTATTCAACAAAGCCCACGGTAACATATGATTCCATTTGCTTGGATGATCAAACACATAACATCTTAAATACATCTCTAATGTTTTATTGAAATTTTTTGTCAAACCTTTATTTAGGGATGATATGTAGAATTCATTTTTAATATGGTGCCTTGAGGCCTAAAAAGTGGTTTCTAAAAAGAGCTTATAAACACACAATCTCTATTAAAAAACTAGTTTTGGAAAACCATGGATTTTTCCTACATTATTAGTGAAATCCTTAGCTACGATTCTACTTGTAAAACCAATTTTCAAAGATATAAAATATGCAAATTTAGAAAGTCTATCCACTACAAACATAATAGTAGAATAATCGCGAGATAAATGTAAATGAGTAACAAAGTCCAAAGAAATATCATCCCAAATCTAATTAGGAATAAGTAAAGGAATCAACAAACCAGCTCGAAGATCATCTTATTTTGCTTGTTGGTAAATGGAACATTCACGGACAAACCTACGAATATCAGCATGCATATTTGGCCAATAAAATTGAGAAGTTATCTAGTAATTCTTGATGGCCCCCAATTTTACTAACGTGAAATTCATAAAAAAAAAGTTGTGTTGTAATTGGTCATTTGAAGGAATCACAAGTCTATCTTTCAGAAAAAAAAAAACCATTTCTTTTCAGATAATTGGAATCATGAAGATGACCATTAAAACATTTATTATATAATTCATGCAAAGTAGTATCCTCACTAAGGAAGTCTTTAACCTTTTGAAGCCATAAACCTCTAGAAGCATACCAAGCCATAGAAAAAAGCCTAGATAAAGAATAAACAACAATATTTTCTTTCTCAAGTTTATATTGAATTGTAAAATCATATCCCAAAAATTTTGGCAACCACTGTTGTTGTTTAGGAGTATGTAATTTTTATTCTAGCAACTCTTTTAAACTCTTTTGATTAGTTTTAATCACAAATCTATGACATATCAAGTAATGTCTAAACGTAGCTAGAACTTTTGTAATAGCATAAAGCTCATGTATTTAGTTGATTGATGTTGCATTCTAAAAGATAATTTCTTGAAAAAATAAGCAATAGGATGACTATTTTGACCAAGGACAACACCAATACCATTACCTGATGTGTTAGTTTCAAATTTGAAGGGTTAAGCGAAATTGGGAAGAACCCAAACAGGTGTAAAGACCATACCTTCCTTTAGGGCAATGAAAGAGTTATTGGCAAGAAGAGACCATTTAAAAAGAGTCTTTCTTAAGCAAATCAGTTAAAGGAGTGACTATTTGTGTATAACCTTTTATGAACTATCTATAGTACCCTCTTAACCCCAAAACCTCACATAAGTGCTTAATGGAGACAAATTAAGGCAAATTTTTTATAGCTTCTATTTTAGACATTTCCATTACAATCCCTGTTCTAGAAATTGTATAGCCTAAATAATTTATTTCTTTAACTCCAAAAGAACATTCATATGGTTAGCATCTAATTTTTTTTCTATTTTTAAATGTTCAAAAATATATCCAAATGATGCAAATGATCATGTCGATGTAAGTTGTAAACTAGTATACCATAAAAAACACATATTTACATAATATTCCTTTAAAAATATCATTCATGAAACATTGAAAAGAGGTTGGAGCATTAGAGAGACCAAATGGCATCACCAACCATTCATAACGTCCATGATGTGTCCTAAATGTTGTTTTATGCCCATCTTCATATTTTACTCTTATATGATAACAATGAGACTTTAAATTAAGTTTAGAAAAATAAATAGCCCCAAACAACTCATCAGTTAATTCATTTACGGTTGGTATTGGAAAAGTATCTTTAATGGTGATAGTATTTAAAACCCTATAATCAATACAAATCCTCCAAGATCCATCCCGTCTTTCTTTTCAACTAACTAGATTGCGATAAGAAAGGGATTTTGCTAGGTTGTAAGTAATAATAAAAAAACAAAATCTATTTGTTGTAATTTGAACAGAGTAGCCATAGGGCATTCAAAAGTACATGGATCGAATTAGACCTCTAAGGTTGAAGTAAGGTCCAACCATGAATTGATGGCATGCATCATGTGCATCATTTGGAACTAAGGAATAACATCTTTCTCGAAATGCATCGCAAAAATGTCGATGCATTTGGAGTCTAATGTGTGATGATATGGAAAGAACTTTTATGCTTTTAATATCCATTCTAACACTAGCATCAGACATTCAAAATGGGGAAAAACCCAAAGTGATATCACACGGTTGTAATGTAGCTACACTAGAAGACCCATGAATGCTAACATGTGAGTTTGGAACATTAACGTGCTAAGACTAGTGAAAAATCAAAGTATCCAAGGATCGTTATAATTGATCCAAGTGTTCTTAATTAATAGAGTGATTTTGATTCACCAATTTACGCAACAAATGTTTGCTATCTCGTGAAGCTTGATCTGTTTGATCAATCAAAGATGCAAAACAACAAATCTCCTCATTATGATGCGTAATTTGATTTTGCAATTCTTTAAGACATACGTTCTCAACCATTGATGATGATGAAAACACCAATGTAACTGGAAAGGAAAGATTGAAACAATTAGATTCAAGATTTGTAGAAAAAATGTTGAAAATTTCTTCTAAGAATCTAAAACAAAAGAAAAATGTTACTCTTGTCAATTGGCTAAACATCAATTTATTACAGTAAAAATTGAAGAAAGAAAGAAATAATAGAACTAGAACGAGAACATAACAATAAAGAGAAAGAACATAATAGATGAAAAGTATATGAGAATCTCATAAGAAAAGGCATTAACTACTTGTTATTTGTCCCTTTCCCATTCAAAATTCTTTAACAGGACATTTTCTCACCTTTGCCTTGTGTTCGATTAGCCATTTTAAAGAGTTAAATAGTTTGAACGCTTAATTTATTTGTTTGTTCAATTATAGAACTTGATGCTTTAATTTTTAATTATTATCTTTTTAATAGATGAATATTTTTATTGTACTTTTACACATACAAACATCCACTTTTTTATATATTATAATAAATATATAAAATAAATTAAGAGAACAATTTTTTTTAATGACAATCCACTTATCTTATCAACGGATAATTAAACTAACTCCTTTTTAGCTAAACACAATATAAACCAACTCATATGAACCGAATTGATTCATTTCAACATTTTCACTTCCAAATACCTTAGATAAAATAGAACCTCACACTAATATGTTTAGTAAAGTTTGATTATTTGGTTAGTCACTAAAATTAATTATTAAGAAACCAATCTCATTTATCTTATTTTTTTTCTGTCTGAAATCTTAACTTTTTAGTATTTTTCTTACTCTTCTCCACCACTTCATCCATTAAAGAATCCACATCCCTCTTTTCACTCCTTTTAAAACTCTAACCCTCCATTTTCATCTCAAAATTTCAAACTCAAATTTTCTTGTCTCACTCTTACTTCATTAATTTTCTTAATACCCCATCATCAAACATAAAATTGGTCACAGTTTTACTACGTCAAATCAACATTACTTGTAAACATAAGTATGCCTTAAAAGTTAGGGTGATGTACCCAATTTTCCTGAACATTGGTAATAGACTACACCTCCCAGCACAAAGCTCTACTACTAATTCGACAACTCACATTGAATGAATTCATTGACTTGAACAATGACATGAATTGAGTGGTGGTGGCACTGTGAATTTCATGGCAGAGATAAAGGCAAAGAAAGAAGTGTTTGTGGGCATGGTGTGATGGGTGGTGTTTGGCAATGTAGAAAGGTACAATGAGTGGGGTTAAATGCTTCTTATTCATTACTTATCTTCAAGGGTACAACACAACCTTATAGAGTTCATAATGTACAGAGGCTATGAATCGAGTGCTTGGTTATAGCATGAATCATGGTTTATGCTTCTTTTTTTTTTAAGGGACATGATGGTTTATACTTTATAGAGGCTATGAATAATGTTGAGTTGGATATTGGTTTCACCTTATGGAGAAATTATTAGATTCCAATTCTTAAGGATTGTGACATGCAATTAAAGTTTATAAATTAAAATTTAGTATGTAAAAATTAGTTTATGTTGAAGTATAAAATTTAATTCTGAGTTCTCATAGCCGAAACCTTTGAAGAAATAAATGAAAACATAACATAATTAGAATAAATGTGACTTGTTAATGAATAAAATATTCATTTTTCCCTAATGAATGTCTTCCATAAAGTTACACTTTTAATTTGTTAGTTTTCAAATGAATATTTACCAAAGTCATATCAATTATTTTCGTATTACATAATTCTTAATAATGATATATGTTGTGTTATGTTTTTGGAGGCTATGGCTCATAATGTTTTGTGTGTAATGACTTCAAGATACATTTTTCATGGGGTTTAGTTTGTTCAAGGCAGTTTTGGTGATGGATATCATTTTGAGTATCAATGAATTGTCAACAAAAATATAGAAGTTGTTAACAATGAGTTTGATGTGGAAGGTGATGAAGATCGTCGAGGGAAAAAATTGTTATTGTCAATGAGTCTATGTAGATCCCCAATAGTAAGGATGATCAAATATATCTATTGATATCATATTTGATGTTTCTTTCAAAACATGAAGAAAAAGAGATTATGTTGAAGCTTTATTATGGATCTCTTTAAATGTAAGACTTCAAGTGAAGAGAAAATATGTTGGTTATGAGTATTCACCAAGTTACACAAAGTAATATGAAGAAAGAAACAAGAGAAAAGTAATGTAAAAGTAAACCACTAATATTAGAGTTGTCATTAACTCAATTAAATTCTTGTGAATATAGGTATTGAGATGTCAAATCACAATTAAATTTAATATATTTTTTTATTTAAATTTCATTTTATGCTCTTTGGAAATATAGTTTTATTAGATTATTTTCTTATTACATTATTGTTAACACTAAGTGATTTATCCCATGTTGAACTACTTGAAAATTTGTGGATAAAAGAAAGTTATGTGAGATTAAAGAAAAACTTAGGAGGCATTACATCTTTTATAAAAATAATTATGATTCTTTCTTAATTATGGTGAGAATATTCTATTTAAAAATGTTTAAAATATCTAGTTTGCTTTAAAATGAAGTCCAAAAAGGCATGAACTAGACTAATTGGTGGTTAAATTAGTAATGAGATAACTATAACTTGTAACTCAATGTTAAGATATATCAAATATTTTGTTAGTTATAATTTAGGTATTATTATAATTTGTGCAGAAATCATTCTTTTTATATGATATCAACAGTCAAACATCGATATCATCTACAATATAAGAATAAGTGCTTCTTTTTTCATTGAATGTTTTTGATGGCTCATTCTGATAAAAATCAATCAGAGAAACATGATTCTGGGATTTCCGCGACTTCCAAGAGTCATATTTCTACTGTTGCCGAATTTGTGACCAAGTCAGGTATATCTAACTCTACCCTTAATCTTTTTGTTGTTACTAGGAGTATTGATTGGATAATTGATTCAAGTCCTACTGATCATATGACTTGTGATCCTAATAAATTTACTGATTTTCCCTTAATTGTTCTAAAATTTTTATTATTAATGTCAATGGGGTCTCATCTCCTATTGAAGGTGTAGGTATTGTATCCCCCTCACCCTCCTTATCGATTCCTAATGTTTTGTTCCTACATTGAACTGTAATTTTATCTCTGTTAGCAAGTTAACCAAATCACAATTTTGTGTTGCTTTGTTTTACCCAACTCATTGTCTTGTTTAGAACATTCATTCCAAGGAGAAGATTGTCAGTGGTAGAGAGAGTAAAGGACTATATTATCTTGAAAATGTCTCACAACAAACCCATAAAGGAGCATTGCTTTATCTTGCGAATGATCACATACAAAAAAAAATTAAAAGGAAATTGGTTATGGCATAGACGGTTAGGACATCCCTCTTTTGGTTATTTAAAAAAATTATTTCTATCATTATTTCATAAATGCAATATTTTTTATTTTCTTTTGTGAAACTTGTGTTATGGCAAAACGTCATCGTGTTGTGTTTCCTATAAGCAATAAAAAAAACTGATTTTTCTTTTTCATTAATTCACACAGATGTTTGGGCACTGTCCCACAATCTACATATAATGGGAAAAATGGTTTATTAGTTTTGTTGATGATTGTACTAGGATAACTTGGGTGTTTTTGCTTAAGCATAAAAGCGATGTGTGTCATGTGGCTCATTCCTTTCATCATATGATCGTTATACAATTTAACACATCTATTAAGGACATTCGATCAAACAATGGAGGGTAATATTTTAAGATTGAATTAATAGAGTTCATGAACTCTAAAGGCATCTTGCATCAAACTACATGTCCTTATTCACCACAACAAAATGGTGTGGCTGAGAGGAAAAATAGACATATACTAGAGCTGAAAAGATCACTTTTGATAGATGGTAATATCTCATCTCATTTATGGGATGAGGTTGTGAGCTCTACCGTTTATTTAAGTAATTGAACCCCTTCTAGTGTGCTTAACTTTCGAAGGCCTTATGATGTGTTGTCTGATCATTGTATCCTTCCTCCCATAATTTATTTACCACCTCATATTTTTGGATGTGTTATATATGTTCACTTACACCCACATCAACGTACAAAGCTTGAAGAACAAGCAGTCAAATGTGTTTTTGTTGGGTATGGATCAACTTAAAAAGGTTATCGTGCTTACCATCCATCATCAAAGAAATTTTATATTTCTGTGGATGTGACATTTAATGAGCATGAATTTTTTTATGTTGATTCTCCACTTCAGGGAGGCAATGAAAGTGAAGTGCATAATCATGATGTTAGTATGTTTGATATCTCAGATATAAAATTATATTGTGAAGATAAATTATCTTGTGAGGATCATTCTGCAGGAAGTGAATCAATCCTAAATATGAAAACTTCTTGTCTGGATAATACAGTGTCTTCTTATCATAACCAATTGGCCCAATCTTCTCCACAGGTTCAGCTTGACTCTTCAGAGGTACCTTCTAATCCTATCTTTGATAATACTAATTTAGATGAAATTAATCATGAAATTGATTCTTGTCTACGTGAGACCACTAGCACACCAAACACTGAGTCTACTACTGTTCAATATATTCTTCCACCTCGTTCTAACCATGGTCAACCTCCAGCTTAATATGAACCAGACCTCCAAGCCAAAGTTAAATATCTCATTAGTAAATATGTGCATCTCACAGGTTATCCTAGTCATATGCATCATTTGTATCTCAATTATCATCAATTTCTATTCCTAGTAATATACACGAAGCTTTGGCAGATCCTAGATGGACCAAAGCAATGGTTGAGGAGATGGCGGCTTTAGAAAAAAAACAACACTTGGGATCTTGTGTCCTTACCAAAAGGGAAGAAAACTATGGGTTGCAAATGGGTCTTTACAATTAAGCATAAAGCTGATGGAATTATTGAGAGGTATAAAGCACGACTTGTGGCTAAAGGTTACACTCAGTCTTATGGTGTAGATTACCAAGAGACGTTCGCACTAGTAGCCAAGCTTAATACTGTGAGAATACTTTTGTCGCTAGCTGCAAACCAAGATTGGTCTCTTCTACAATTTTATGTGAAAAATGATTTCCTGCATGGAGAAATTTTAGAAGAAATTTATATGGATTCTCCACCAGGCATGACAGATTCAAATGGAATGAAGGTTTGAAATTAAAGAAGGCTCTATATGGATTAAAACAATCCCCAAGAGCATGGTTTGGAAGGTTTACCAAGTCTATGAAGGCTTTTGGCTATAGAGCAAGTAACTCTGATCACACCTTATTTCTTAAGAGAGGAAAAGGAAAAATTACAGCTTTGATTATATATGTAGATGATATAATTGTTACAGGAAATGACCAAGATGAGATTTCTAGTTTACAACAATACCTTGCATCTGAATTTGAGATGAAACAACTTGGAAACCTCAAATATATTTTGGGTATTGAAGTAGCTAGATCAAAACATGGTATTTTTCTATGCCAAAGAAAATATATTATTGATTTACTATTAGAAACTGAGTTGCTTGGAAGTAAACAAGCTGATACACCAATTGAACAAAATCATAAACTCTTTCAATGCTCAAATTCAGCAAGCATAGGCAAAGGAAGATACCAAAGGCTGGTGGTAGGAAAATTAATTTATTTGTGTCATACACGTCCAGATATCACCTATGCAGTGAATGTTGTTAGTCAATTTATTCATGACCCACAAAAGATTCATATGGATGTTGTTGAAAGAATTTTGAGACATTTGAAGTCTACTCTCGGAAAAGGAATTTTGTTCTCAAATAATGAAAACTTAAAGGTAGAAGGGTACACTGATGCAGATTAGGCAGGTTCAAAAGATGATAGAAGATCTATCTCTAAATACTTTACTTTTGTAGGAAGGAATCTTGTAACTTGGAGGAGAAAAAACAACCTGTAGTAGCAAGATCTAGTGCTGAAGCAAAATTCAGAGGCATGGCACTAGGTGTATGTGAACTTTTGTGGATTAAAAATGTGCTATCAGATTTGGGCTTTAAACAAAATAAAGCTATGAGTTTGTACTGTGACAATACTTCAGCTATAGCAATTACTCGCAATCCTGTGCAACATGATAAAACAAAACATGTAGAGATTGATAGACATTTCATCAAAGATAAGCTTGAAGCTGGAATAATTTCATTTCCTTATGTAAGATCAGAATTGCAGTTGGTTGATGTTCTCACCAAAGGAATGTCAAGAAAATTGTTTAATGAGTCTCTATTTAAGTTGAGAATGTGTGATATCCATGCACCAACTTGAGTGGGGGTGTTGATATATACCAAATATTCTATTAAAGGATATTAGGCAATCAAATATTGTGTTAGTTATAATTTAGATATTATTATAATTTATGCAGATTTGTGCACCTATCATTCCTTCAATAGATGAAGAATTATAGGATCCTTATATGATACTTTATTCTTTGAAATAATACATCAAAATTATTCTTTAAACCTTTTATTAAATATGCCATTGGCATTTAGAGTTTTTGACGTCATATATGTATAGGAAAAATCTTTTCAGTTTAGATTTTTAATAATTTAAAAGTCATATATATACCTCATAAAATGAATATCTAAAAGTATATATGACATTAGAGTTGTCAAATATCTAATTTTTTATTTTACTTACAAAAATATCATCTATTATTTTTTACTTTAACTTTTTTTAAGCTAACTTTAATTTTTTTTTACACTCACAATTATATTCAAATAACATATTTATAACTTCTTATGAAGTAATGCTAATTTTTTTTTCTGATCTTTTAAAGAAATTATTACCATAACATATTTAAACCTGAAAATATTTTGTATAACTAAGAAAATAAGAAGAAAAATAATTTTTAAAGAAATATTATATATATATATATATATATATAGTTTCTAAATTATTATAAAAGATTGAGTTTCATCCTCGAACTATCTTATAAAATATTTTCTCTTTATAATTTATAAAATTTATGTAAAATATTATTTCTAATAAAATATGTAGTATATTTTTCATATGATAAATGAAATTTTTTTCAATAATAAACTATAATATAATCATAAGATATTATAATATTTTTTATGACAAAAACTATATTTAATCGGAAAAAAAACTTCTACTTTAATTTAACTTTAAAACTCACCTTCCAAGTTTTGACTTTAAAATACATTAAAGTTGAAAAAAAAATCAAATATAATATAGTAATCTTGACCCCACTAAGTTGGAAAGATTTTGTATAAGAAATTGTAATTTTATTAGTGCACGTAGCTAAAATGGGTTTGTATGTGTTTAACACAACTTCTCTTTGTTGGATCAACGTCTCCATCATCACCCTATCAACCTAAAACAAATTTGATGGGACTTGAAGATCAAATTCAAATTATTCAAAATATATTTTGAATAAAAAAAGGAAAAAAAAAACTATTGAATTTTCCATATTTTAAATAAAGAAACAAAAACCTTATTAAAAGCAATGGAGAAGCGTGTATTCAAATATTTCCTCCTTCTAAAGGTTGGAAATCAGAAAAGGCTAATTAGTGAAAACAAGTTTCTATCAAATTATAATTTTTTTTATGTAATTATACATATACATTTTGAAAAAAAAAAAAAAGAAGCAAAGCCTTTTTAATTCAACATTTTCTTTGTAACTATTTTCACAATTAGTTAATACCAGGTAAGTAATTCCTACGAATACATTATAATTAAATTGAGAAAATATACGAAAAATAATTATGAGAGTATCTAATTAGAAGTTTTACATACGAGATTAATATTTGAGTTTCAAATTATTTTAGTCATTCTGTTTTATTCAATATACAACTTTGATGTTTGGTGACATTTTGTTCTTTTCTTTAAAAAAAACATCTTCAATTTTGTTACATTTATTTATTGTTTTGTTATATTTTAATCAATTAATTTAGTTTTCTAGTATTAAATATGTTGAATTTAGGGTTTCAATTTATTATAAATAAATTATATTAAAAGTATTTCAGTATATATAATCGATGTCAATGTTTAATGTTTAGAAAGTTGTTTAAGGGATTCAAAAGTTGTTTCTCTGAACCATTTGTAGGACATATCCAAAAGGTATTGCAATATCAAAGTCAATTTAATGTTTGAAAGTTCAGATATTAATGATGTAATAAATACAATTACATATTCCTTTACTTTAAATCTATATTTGTAGATTTTAAAATAAAACTTTGATTTACACTGATTTAAACAAAAATCTAATTACGGTTCAATCGGTGATAATCATGTTTTATATTAAGTTATTCATTTTTAAAACTAATTATCCTATAATTGACATATTGATCAAATTTTGTAATTGTCCATTTTTTAATGATAATCCATTCAATACTGATAATAATTTACTCAAACACCTAATTAATAGTTAACTATCATATATGAAAGACTAAACAATTATACTTTACAGAAAGTAAAAGAAAATTTACATATTTTTTGGAACAAACAAAGATCAAATATCTCTATTTTAAAATGTGAGAATGAAAAGACTAAAAGTATATATGTATATAAGATATTTGTCTATAAGATGTTTATATTGTGATATCCATTTTGACCTTATAATGATGAAGATTAAACATATAGAGAAAAAATGTTATGATATTAATGGTCCACCACCACAATAATCATGGATCATGAAAATAATAGTGTCCTATTTGTGCAAACACTAGGCATTATCTACTATACCTACAATAAGGTTTACAAATTTCACCAATTCATTAAATAGGGTAATGACTATTTATATCAATGTTTTTAAAATCACATGCTTTGGTGTGAGAATAATAATATTAATAATTATTACTTTGATCTTTTACTAGTAATAATTATTTCAAATCGAACTTTTGAATTGTGTCATTTCATCATGACACTATGGTCATCAAGTAATTATGAAAATCTTTACTTTTTAAAAACAGTCAATGCATGAAAGCTTTTCTCCCATTTGTTGCTGTGAAACAAACTTAGTGCTTTCATTGATTTTTAACAAAAAGTATTATTATTTTAATTTTCTATCCCCAATTCATGAATGTAACTTTCTCCATTTTACTTTTAAGGTTTGGCCGACTTCTATATATATATATATATATATATATATATATATATATATATATATATATATATATATATATGAAATAAAATATAGATTAATATTTATATTATATAATATTAAGGAAATAATTAAATTAAAATTATTAATCATATTACTTTTACAATTCTATACAGTAATAAAATATTAAAAAAAGCTAATGTGGACAGCAAAATAAAATAATTTAATTTAGATTTTAGTTTACACAAACTAAGAGTTATATAAAATTAATGTCTAAACTCACAAGTGTTGAATCCATCTCACTTCTCAGTTATTTTTTGTTAAGAGAATTTTTTTAATAATTTTTTTACAATAGATTACTTATTGGTTTGTATATTTAAAATAGACTTATGATATATTATTATATAAAAAAAGTTGTTAAGATATTTTTATAAAGATATTTTTATATATTGTCTTGTCATCCTTAATTTTAGACCTAATGATATTACAGTGTGTCATGTATGACGTGCGTTTAATCTTTGATCTTGTTTTTTTAAAATAAATAAATGGAGATTTTATCGTTTGACTCGTTACATTAATTTTATTACTCATCTTTTCTTTTTATTGCTGTACTCTAAACTTTTTAATATATTTAATTATGTTAAAATGTTTGACAGCATGACATACCGACATGTTTAGATAAAAAGCTTAACAAAATTTAAAAAAAGAACAGTGAAACAAGGTGGGTTTGTAAAAAAATAAAAAGAATAAACATATCAAAGTGATATCAATTTATTTATTTATTATTTAAATTTCATGCACATCCTGAAAATTATAAAAAGAAAGAGAAAATATAGTGATGAAAATGTCTAAAAATGATAAAATTTACAAAATAATCGAGATATATATAAAATGCAGCATTAATCATTTTAGTTTTTGAAAAAATAATATATTTGAAAAATACAATTATTTATGAATTATAATACTCATCATTATAACTATAATAATTAAATATATTTTAAGTCTTCAGTCTCTCACATAAAATTAAATTTTATTTCTGTTTCCTTAACACAATTTAATTTTTAAATTTAAAAAGTAAATAAATATAATATTGTCAATAATATTAAGAATTTGTTAACCTGATAAACAGTGTGTATATCCATATCAAGAAATGAGCACACATGTAAACAAATCTTTTAACAATATTTAATCAGAATAATTATATTTATTTATTAATAAAGTTGAATGATATTAATAAAGAGTTGGTATTATGAATTGTGAAGAATATTTTGGAAAGAAAAATCCATATGAAATATATTTGTTTGGTGGTGAAAGTTACACAGATGCAGAGTTGCATGGCCACCAATATAATGAATTGAGTTTAGGGTTAGGCTTTAGTTGTGGACGGAGAGAGTTGATCTCCCGACAGCAGCAGTTGCGCAACACTACTCAAGAGTGGCAATAAGTCAGCACCTGAAGGGCAGGCCAAATCTGTATAGGGTCCATTTTTTTCACATAATGGGATGTCCAAGTTCACTTCTGCAACAGTTTTTTATGCATACATACACATATACATACACACATTGATTATCCAAAGGTTAGTGAGTGAGAGAAAAAGAGTGTCTGTTTTTGTGCTCTTTGACAAAAATGGAATCTCTCAGTGAAAGCATCACCAATAAGAAAAGGACTTTCTAGGCCTTTGTGGGAAATGTGTGCCCTAGATTCAATGACTCCAGGCTACACAATTTAGTTGGACAGAGACACATTATTTTTTAACCCTTTTCTACCCTTTTCTTTCCTTCCATATTTTTTATATATTTCATTTCAATTTCTTGCATCTTCAAATATTATACAATCAATCAATATGTATGGTAGTAGTGCTGTCCAAATGGGTTAGAAATCAAAGATCAGTCTGGTCTAGTATAAAAAGTTCGAGTCAGATTGAGTTTGAAAAAAATAAAATTTATTTATATGAATCAATTTTCAATTCAGCTCGCTTAAAATCTGGGTTGGCTCACCAACCTAGCTAGTTTAATTTAATTATTTATTATTTTATGTTTCAATATTATTAGGTAACATTTTTTTATTGTATTATAAATGAGAATAAAGAAAAAGATGTTTCAAGAGAACAAAATATTATAAATTTATCCATTCAAGATTATAATCTTATGAATGGATAAATGACACAAAAATTATCAATATGATAAACTTATTTATTCGCTTTTTTAGTTTGTTTTTGAATTACATTTGAGTTGTATGTTAATTTTTATTTTATTTTATATTGTCTTTTTGGAGTTTAATATCATTTTAGAGTGAAATTATTTAATTTTGAATTACAGAAAATTTATAATTTTTTTTAGATTTAAAAAGAAATTGTAACTATAAGTGAGTCAATAAGTCAGTGAACCAACCCGTTTAACTCACCAACCCGTGGTGAGTCGGTTTAAATGAGTCAGTAAGTCAGTGAGTCAGTAATTTTTTTCAGTTTGCTAATAAATGAATCGGATTAAATTGACTTACTAAGTGGTCAATCCATAATGGACCGGGCCAGGTTGGACTAGATAACCAGTTTTGACAGCACTTACAAAGTATTGTTCATTTTAGAATATAAAATTTTGTTGCAGATTTGTTGGTAAAAAAATCTTGAAAGATCGAAGTAAAAGTGTATATTTAAATTGACATTAATACTTAAACGATAAGAGAGTGATGAATGTAAAAGGAGTGAATAGTATAAGCACTGATATGCAGTGACGAAATAAACGTCCAAAAACAGACCCTCGTGGTGTATTATGTATGTCAGATAGTGAGTTTATGATAACTGTCTTAGAAACATGTTACATGTATGATTTGGTGATGGTGGAGTAATTTTATTTTTTTATTTTTTTATGGAGAGACATTGTATGGAAACTAAAAGGAGATTTTGGAGGAATTCACATGGTTTGCAAAAAAGCATTAGTGTTTTTGTAACAGATTACAGTGACAGATAGAGAAAAGTGTGGTGGAGGCAACAGCTACAGTTCATGTGATTCTCGAAAGTTTTTGGGAGGATTTGCAGATGTGATATATCAGTGAGAGTAACACTGATGATTGTACCTCAAAGCTGCACGTTTTTCTTTTATTCTTAACCTATGCTTATGAACAATTAAGATTCATCATTTTTGCATAGGGTTTTGATAAGGATCTTTTATAATGTAAGGAAAATTAATCACTTCAATAAAAAAAAATATATTTGAATAGAGTAGTTCAATTTCTTTTGTGTTTTAAATAAAGTTATTTAATTTCTATCATATAAAAAAATTGTTTTGAAAAGAAACCATATATATAAAATTTTCACCATTTTAAAAATTCTTTAAATGTGTTCACTAAACTAACCCTTTAAATTGTATCCTAAGTGTAGCAAGAAAAAAATTGCTATTTTACAATCAAACATGTTTCGCAGAATTATATAATTTATACCTTTCTTGTCTTTGCAAACATTCCAATAACTAAATTTCATTTCTTATTTTATATTTTAAACTTATCTATTTGACGTTCTTCTGACAGATTTAGTTTAGAAAATTATTCATTTGTTATCTATATTTATCTGTAGTTATATATATATATTTCTTTATTAAAGTAATTGGAGTTTAACCATCAACTATTTAAGAGTCAATGATAAATGATAAACGAATTCATATAAAAGATTTGAGAATACCTTCAATTCAAATATTAAAACAATGAGTATGAAAGCATTTTTCATATATATTATTCATCTCAAATGATGTTAGACTTTTAACTATACATCTGAATTCGTCACAGTTGCAATTTTTTGTGAGCATATATATATATATATATATATATATATATATATATATATATATATATATATATATATATCTTTTTAGTAAAACATGGTTTGAAAAAGAAAAAAGAAGGTGCACGATGAAAGGAAGAGAAAGTGTATAACTGAAAACAAAACGAAAAGCTTTGAGTGAGTGTGTAAAAGGAAGATGGACCACGACCTATATACTCTTTCCTTTTCAAATTTTCTGCATGCATAGAAACCTATGAAACATGGTTTTAGTACGGTTGTTTCCTACTTCCTATGCATCACTTTTCATGTTAAAAGAAATTCCACCTTATCATCACAAAAACAAACTTTGCTTCAATTTTAATTAGGGTTTCTGTAATATATAAATTGTATTTTTTTTATTTTATTTTTAGAAGGAATAACGCTTTGTTTTAAATGAAATGGCCTGTGTGAGGAATAAATTTATAAATTAATCATATAAAGTCAAAAGGTAAAGATTAGTTAGTAATTAATAAATCACATAACTACTTAAGGTATCAGTGTGTATTTTCTCTGAATTTTGATAATTGATATAAGTAAATTTTATTAACATTCACCCACTTATTTTTGGAGAAAACAAAAACGTTAACAAGTTTCATTTAGAGTATATTTTATGAAATTTATAGTTATAATTTGCTAACTTATTCTTTGTAAAAAGTTAATATAAGTTAGCAAATCACGTCTTAGGTGTATTTTAGAATATTTTTTAATACATATTATATATATACACACACACGTTTGGTTTGTTAAAGTTTTTCTTAAGATGTTACGATAGTTTAATGTTTTCATTTAACCTTATTTCAATCTCAGTCTATCTATTATTTAAAAAGGAAAACAAAACTAATTATCACTTTATGAATATTCGGAACTAGCAATGATTTTATGCGTAAGGTTGGATGTAGAGTAATTTTATAAAATTTAATTGGAATACAATGACAAAATAAAGACTGTTACCTGATTGATTTTGATGGATTTTATTTGTGATGCTTTATAATTGAGTTTTTTTTTTCTAAATATTTGGAAAAACAAGACAGTGAAAAACAAAAATAAAAAATTGGGCAGCCATGGCCCCCTTAGAGTTAACCTAGTTCCCCTCCTTATTTGTTACATACATATATATCATTTACCTTAAATTTTAAATATTATTTAATGTAATACAATGCAAATTTTATGACCATAAAAAATATGTTTAGAGCATCAATATTCTTCAAACAAATTCGAAAACCACTTTAATAATTCAAGCTTGTCATAATAATAACTCAACCCTTATCACTAAACTACCAAAATATTAGCCATAATCCTGCAATCTCGAATTCACAGAAAACTTATCAATACCCAAAAATTTAGAATGGTAACTTTTGCTTCAGAAGAATGAATGGAGTGAAAAACTTATCAATACCCGAAAACTTACATATAATACCATAAATTCTGAAAGCATTATTCCTCAATTAGATTTAGATCTTAATCTTGATAAAAAAAAAAAAAAAAAAAAAAAAAAAAAAAAAAACACCATACATCTAACAAAATTATTTACTTAGCAGATGGTGAAAGCTCTAAATCTAACTTAAGATCAACACCAAAAAGTCAATAATCATAGTCCATAGCTTACCTCTTTTAGGAGAGGCTGAAACGCACAATTTCTCAATCAGCTTGTAAAGCCTGTTCTCCAAGTACAATTTCTCAATTTAACACTTGCCAATCTCAATCAAACGGAGAAAAAACATAGACATCTTGTCTCAGCATTCAGAGTAATAAACATTTAGCAATAATTACCAGAAAATAACCCCTGGCTGCCATATTTCCCTTGGTGAAAAATTTCCTAGTGGCTGCAACTAAACCATTGTAAATTATCAAATACATTGTAAAATAAAGCTACATTTTAGTACATTCAAATTATTCATTTATTCACCAATAAAAAAATCACTAGCAAATATGTTGGCTAAACCACACTCGTTGTTAACATTTACAAGCACACCAACCTAAAGTTGCAGTTTGAATCCTTCAGCATTACGAACAAATGTAACAATACCTATTATTCCCCAGGTTTTCTGTCGGGCACACTCGGCCCATTTAGTGCCGGTAGCGTCTCTATGGTAGTACACTTATAGACATTTGTTATGATAACCTCCGACTAGAGGAGAAACAGCACTTCTTCCAATTGTTCCTACTGAATATAATATAGATAAAATGACGGTTAGCATAAATACAAATATGAATGAATAATCAAGAATTCTATGGCAGGTATGAAGCTTGGAGAACAGGAAAATTCACAACTTTCTGCTTCTTGAGTTGAGAAAGTGAAAAGAAACAAGTCATCAATCACTTAGAAAATTGAATGAACAAATTCCATCAGTTTTTGATTCAGTTATATTTGGTTTAACATGTTTATACAGATAATTAGTGCCAAGACAGCTACGTTGTTAGAACATCATCACCGATGCAAAAAGCACAACGGATAGAAAGCCACCAAGTATTACTAAAAACGATGTCAAAAGATCTATTGAGTTATGCAGTGGAGAAACAGTTAAGTGACAAAATTGAACTAGAAAAGAATTTATCAACAGCAATGGATATCATCGAAGGACTAGGTCAATGCAAAGAGAGATAACCTCAGTCTCCTCAAAAGTACCTACAGAAACACAATACCCTTTACTCGTCCTCCCTAGCGACCAGTGTTATTATCAAGATAACAGAAAATATGGACAACTCCAAAAATTCTTCATGAAAATATTTCTGAAGTCAGAACAGGTTATGGTGGAAGCATAGTAGAAAAAGAAATACAATACATACATACAAATAATAAAAAAATGCAGAAATATAATTGTAATGAAAAATAGTGAAACAAAACTATATAATTAATAATATTGGCAAATTCAGAAATTCAAATAACAATAAAATCAAATAGAAAAACCCCAAGTTCAAGTTCAAGACTGAAGATAACAACAAACCATAAAACAAACTTCTAATCATCTGGCTTTTCTTCATTCCAAATCTAACTATCTTTAATGTTATCAAATGGGGCATATCCCTCCTCTTCCCCCTTCACATCAAGTCTTAAGAAAGTTTGTAATTCTTCAAATTCTTTAAACTCAGAATGAGAGCCATCAAGATTAAATTCGTGTTGGAGCTGAAGTTGCACCTGGATATTTCTTGGAAGCATGGGAAGATCCAATAGTAATACCACCACTTGATAGTTGCTTTCTTTTATTGCTTGTTTTTCTCCGTGTATAAATTATTGGCTCTCCAACACATGAAACTTCATAAAAATTGCCCAATTAAGAGTAGGATCTTCATCAAAAACCAACTCATTCCTCTCATCTTCATTATCATTAGCATCATCCACTTGTCCCATTAACCACTCATCAATGTCATACAATATGATCAACTTCATCTCAAATGTTGTATTTTTGAGCAAGCTATTTTATTTATTCTTGATGTAAACCAATCATACAATCGTTTCCAGTCACTCCTATTTCTCCTTTTTGAATGAATCTGTGTTTTGAATAAGTAAAATGTGAACCAATTTCCTCCCTACTTTCTAAAAAGAAATGAGTGATAAAGAATAACTATTACTTGCTCAAATACATTCCAATTGCACTCACATCCCACTAAGCTAAATGTCAAGATTAAAATCTTGATTGCTAGTGTAAAACCCGAGAAAATAGTATTTTCGAAGTGGTAGTAGTTTAAAAATAGTGAGACTCGGTTCTTTTAATATTAAATGAGTTATATATAAATAGGTTTGTTATAAACGAGTTTCATTATTTTAAAATGTACAATCTCTCTAGAAACCACTTTTCTAGAGTTCTCTACCTTTTCTCTGGGTGTTCTTGCTCCTAAGTCATCTGTTTGACGATCAGGAGGTATCTAAACAATCACGGCGTCAAGGTCTACAATTCTAGCCGATCAATTTCTGTCACAGAGCAAGTAAGTTTCTACTCCTTTTTACCTGTGAGTTTCGGTCCATGATCATGCAAAGAAACTGTTTTGCATGTATCAATTGGTCTTCTTCCTTTGTTCTTGGTTGATCTAGAGTTCTAAGGACTATGTTCGTTTCTAATTTGGTGTTTCGTAGGTCCGTTTAGAGTTCTTTGTGTTTCAAGCAATCGGCAGAACATTGCTTGAGTTGAGTAGTTGTAAGCTAGAACTTGTTTTAGATTATTGTGTTGATCTAAATTTAATATATATCTATGTAGGAAAGTGAATTGCATGTATTTGTATTGGTTGTTCTAGTGATGTTTGAATGCTTGGTGTGATATGTTTAGATTGTTTTATTGTTATAATTTTGTGTTTGGAGGTTGTATTGTGGTTTGAAATTTGATCTTAAAGTGAAGGGAGTAATTGAGAGTGAATTATTTGAGTTTCAAGCTTAAAATGGAGGTTTTGATAAGTACTTTGGTGAGATAGTGGTTGGATGGAGAAATCTGGTATGGCAGGTTTGTTTATATGTCAATTGAGGTTTGTTAGCACAATGAGTTGATATAAATCTGATAGGGAAATTGGTATGGGTCAATGCATGTTAAGATGTTTAGGATGGATTAAATTATATGTGGAAAAATAAGACTGATTTATTATTCAAATCATAAAAAATACATTCTCAAACCATCTATTTGTAATAATCTAGTTCTCCTAAAAAGGAAAATAGGGAAACTAGGAAACCTAGGAAAAAATAAAATAAAATATTATGTATCTATTTCCTCTAATTAGGAAGATTCTACAGATATTATCCCAGATTACAACACTCCCCCTCAAGTTGGATCATACGAGATTGTATGAACCAAGCTTGGAATAGACAAACTCAATTGTAGCGAACATCAATAAACCAACTTGGATTGCAACGGACGAAGGCGAACTAGCACAATGAAACTTCAACTTGGACAACAATGGACGAGGGCAAACTTCAACTTGGACAACAATGGACGAGGGCAAACTTCAACTTGGACAACATGGATGAGGACGAACTTGCACCATGAAACTTCAACTTGGACAGCAATGGACGAGAGAGATTTCCATCAAAAATGGATGATGACTTGCAGCAGCAAACAACAAAAAAAACTGCAAGAACAGATGAAAGGCCTGCAGTGGCAAATAGCAACAAACTGCAGGGATTGGATTGCCATCAATAGTCGCGAACAGCAACAAAACTTCAAGGGACTTAACTGCCCTAAACAGCGACAAGCCTTCAGGAAACATCTGTCCTGCAGAGGCAAACAACAATAGACCTGCAGGGACTACACTACCCTGCAGCGGCTGGAATTAAAAGGCTAACAGCCATAAATCTGTAGGGACTTAACCACCCTAAACAGAAACAAACCTTCAAGGGACTTAACTGCCCTAAACATATGGGAGGCCTTCAGGAAACAACTGTCCTGCAGAGGCAAACAGCAACAAACCTGCGGGGACTACACTACCGTGCAGCGGCTGGAACTTTCTCCTCCTCACGACTGAACAGCAGAACGTGAAGGTGGAAGAACTGGTGAGAACCGATCCGTACGAGGGACAAACCTGAATCCCATAACTTTGAAAGAGTCAATTCAACGGTCAGTCTCAAAGAACAACTCTCAGTGAGTTGTTATAACAAAGCATTGGCAAAAACCAAAAACACCATGGCATCAAAAAGGCCAAATACAGGTTGGAGGTCCAAAGTTCTCTGCTGGACTACTCCTAAATAGTGATACTTAACACTGTATCACAAAAAATACGGGCTAAACTCTAGCCCAAGAAGGAAGTTCTCTGCAGGGGCTGAAAAATATTATGGCTTCTTCAGATTCCGAGGAACACACAAAAACATCTTCTCTGCAGCATGGAAAAGAAAAGGAAGAAGCTTCGTCAGAAGAAGAGGATGAAGAATCCTCCGGAGAAGAGGCAGAAGATGACGATCTTCCACCACCCATCACCAAAACCAACGGCTAGTGCACTTAACAGAAATAGACTCCCCTTTATGCCACAAGCCAACGAGACATCACACTTGCAAGAAAGAATCACATAATTGTAACCAGATGGAGGAGACAGGCTTGGCCACAGGTGTCGATGCATTCGACAGCACAAGCGGCGGATACGTCGGCAAGAAGCACCCATCAGTGCCACACAAGAAAGAGGAAGAAGAAATCCATTGGTGGTGGCAGAAATCCCGTGAAGGCAGAGAAACCCATCAGAAACGAATTTGATGAGAGGGAGAAACACAATGGGGGAGGAAAGGTCCTGGTCATGAAACGTGAGGCGAAACCCATTAGTGGAGGCATAAACCGAAACACAGAAGGACCAAATCAGAACCCAGACACGAGAGAGAGGTCCGACGGAAGTGTGCGGCGAGATGACGGAGATGGTGTGAAGACAACGAAGATGACAGCAATGGCTGTTATGGATGGTCAGAACAGCGAGAGGAAGGTCCGTAGAGTGGGTCACACCAAGGAGCAGAGACTAAAACTCAGATATACTAAAATATAGCCCAAACGAGTCGTCACCGACCCTAGAAATGGGCTCAGGAGGCTCCGGCGACACTGTCTGCGGCGGCGGCGGCGAGTGGGTCTCGCCAGAGGTAGGCGCGTGGGTTGCACGCGCCGGCAACGTTGGCTGCGCATGGAGGCGCGTTGAGCGGAGTCCGGTCCTGACTCCAGCGGGGTTGGCCGTCGCTTGAAGAGACGGTCCAGATCCGCTGGTCACAGGTCAGAACTGTGACGGTGGCCGGTGGCAGGCGGTGGACGGTGGCCGGCGACGTACGGATGCCGGCGACGGACGGTGGACAGCGGCGATACACAACAAAAAAAGCAGCGAAGGCAGTAGCCTTAACCTTTCTTGGATTATTCGAAGAAGAGACTTTCGGTCCCAAAGGGAATGGGTTAGAATCCCACTCTAAGGATACTCAAACAAACTCTATATTTGGCAATACTAAAAAAAAGGCCAGAATTTGACTAGGGCAATTGAAGCCCATTAAAAACACGGGTTAAAGAAGAGACTTTTAGGAGCTGCCGGCGGCCATGGCAGTCGGCCGCCGGCAGACAACAAAGATAGCGGAAGCGGATCAGACAAGCTCTGATACCATGTGGAAAAATAAGACTGATTTATTATTCAAATCATAAAAAATACATTCTCAAACCTTCTATTTGTAATAATCTAGTTCTCCTAAAAAGGAAAATAGGGAAACTAGGAAACCTAGGAAAAAATAAAATAAAATAAAATATTATGTATCTATTTCCTCTAATTAGGAAGATTCTACAGATATTATCCCAGATTACAACATTATATATGATTTTTATATGAAATGATTTAAACTTTTGATATATTGCTTGTGTATCTAGCTTACCTTTGCTTTTTTATCGTTTGTTGTATGTTATTTTCTCTTTTGCGATGGTCACCTAATGGTGTGAACTTAAAGAGTCGCCTTTTCAGTTGTTCCAACGAGAGGTGAGGGTGAAACAGATGCGTAGTTAGATGAATTCTACAGATGTAGATTTCTTCCTCTTAGTAGGTTGTTTTATCTGGTTGATCTATTATCATATATGTTGTTTTCTCTTTTGCGATGATCACCTAATGGTGTGAGCTTAGAGAGTCGCCTTTTCAGTTGTACTAGCGAGAGGTGAGGGTGAAGCAGAGGCGTAGTTAGATGAATTTTACAGATGTAGATTTCTTCCTCTTAGTAGGTTTGTTTTATCTGGTTGATCTATTATCATATATGTAATGTTTTATTTTAGTAATTTTATACTATTAAAAATGGGATATTACAGTTAGTTTTTGCAAGTTTGAAACTGCTTGACCATAATTTTTCCACCATTGAGCTATAAAATCAAAAACAACTTCAAAATTAAACACTATAACTTAAAGCAATTCAGAACACTCACAATAACTTCTATGAAAGTGTTTGAGTGTTTCACTAGGAGTTATGGTTGTCCTATTTTCTTTGGCAAAATCATCAGTATAGAATCCACTTCAAATGAATGGGGCAAAAAGATCTAACAATCACATTTATCATATCCTGAAAGCTCTTCAATCTAACAAGGTTAAATGACAGGCATGTTTGGGGCCAAAAAGAAGGTCACGTGCTTCATTCATATTAGCTTGTCTTAGTTTCTCTTTTGTATTGCAACACTTGGATTTCTACAAAACATATCAATCGCCCTTTTTTACCACCACTCTTTCTCCCCTTAACATCACTAGCTATAGAAATTTCAACTTCATCTTCGCTCTCATTATCACCATCAGCCGCATTATTTATAGAATTTATACAGGTGACTTCTTTATCACTAAATAACTTCTAAAGGTCTTCTTTCACTTTTGCTGGAATCTTGGTGCAAGATGTGAAATTGTCCTTTGTCATGTTATTTGGATCTAGCAATTCCCTCTTTCATAATTTTTTTCACAATAATTATCAGGAATATCAAAATATTAAATAAGAAAAAATATCAGCAACCCCAAGAATCCTTCATGAAAATATATTAGAAGCCACAATGGGTTATGGCGGAAACACGGCAGACAAAAATAAAATACAGTATATGCACATAAATAACTAAAAATGCAGAAATATAATTGTAATTCAAAAATAATGGAAAATAATAGTCATATAATTAATGAAAATTGCAACTCTAGAAATTCAAATAACAATACAATCAAATAAAAATACCACCAAGTTCAAAACTAAAAATAGGTGATAAGGTGTTAAAGGGGTTGAAAAGAGGAAGAAAAAAATAATTTGGAGAGGACAGGTGGTGCTGAACAAAGGGCAAATAGAAAGGGAAAAACGGACTTTGTTGTTATACAGTTGGGGCGGGACAATGGCTATATTGTAGAGGGATAGCAGCAGTGTTGTAGTGGGACAGCGGTGCTGCTATGATAACCAAACACATTAATGGGTGAAGGAAAACCTTTGAAGCTGAATGGAAGCCTTCACATGGCGGTGGCAACATGAGATACGTTGTGGAGTACATAAACCAAGTGGGGTGCAATGTGGAGTACATGAACCAAAGGAGGCCATGACATGGGCGTGCGACTAGTTGCAAGTGGATCTGCAATCATCTGGATGTGCAACCCAATCTGCATTATGAAAGGCTTGAATAGTAAGGGATTTATGAGGAGTGAGCAGAACAATCATGAAGACCATAGTATAAAGTGTCTTTTAAATACCAAAGAATCTGCTTTACAGCCATATCCATTGAAGTGGTGTTGCCACAAACTGACAAACCTTGTTCACAAGAAAACATTCCAGGTCCAGTAAAAGTAAGAAATTAAAGAGCTCCTACTATTGACCTGCAGAAGGAGGGACGAGGCAGTAAATCAAAGCTCTGTTTGAATAGTTTTTAGCCTAAAACATAGGAGAAAATATAGGCTTAGTTAGAAAGTGTATTCAAATTGAACTCAACCCTACAAAACTGACTTTTAAAGTGGGTTTGCACCCACTTATGTACTATAAATTATCATATTTCTAGGCGATGTGAGATTTCTAACACATCAAAGATTGGACATCTCGAACGTGGAAATACATATTTATGAGTGATCCCACAACATCAAGCACAATAAACCCAATAAACCTCAATGGGATAGACTTTGATACCATCTTAGAAAGTGGATTTAGGTCTAAATCAATTCTATAAAATCGGCTTATAGGACAAGGTTTACACCTATTTATGTACTATAATTTGATCATATATTCAGTCAATATAGAGCCACCAACATTTGGAATACTGTATTTTGGTCTTGGCAAGCAAATCTGATATATTTAGATAAGTCATAAGCAAGGAGCCCTCAGACTGAGGGCACACTTCTATGCCAATAAAGTAATCAAGATTACCAAACTACTTCATCGAGAAAACCATTGTGAAAAACACTGAACATCTAATTGAAAGATAGACCAATTGCACGTAAGAGCAAGAGTAAGAACAATCCGTATAGAAATTGGTTTAACAATTGGAGAGAAAGATTTTGTAAAATCAAAACCAAGTTGTTGATTAAAACCTTTCGCAGCAAACCTGGCCTTATACATTTCAATAGTAACATCAGGATTTCCTTAATCAGAAACACCAATTTACATCCTAAGGTTGTTCTTGTGAGATGGAAGTGAAACAAGACACCAAGTGCTATTATGTAGAGCAAAGATTTTGTCCTTCATAACATAAAATCATTACAAATCTCGACGAGCTTGTTTCGTTATGGTAGATCCTAAGTAGGCAAGAAGAAGGATAGGATGAACACAAGTTTGTAAAGTACCAACTTTGGATCTAGTTTGCATAAGATGAATGTTTAGAGGTTTGATGATTGACTAGGTTCTGTATTAGATGTAGAGTGATGTGGACATCATTGAGGGAGAAAAGGCGGTTGAGGAAGGTTATGAGGATGGAACATATGAGATTTATACAGGTGTAATGGTAGGTATAGGAGATGAGGATGGAGCTTATGGGACCTAAACAGGTGCGACGTTAGGTATGGCTATTCGGGATGGTGAGACTATGGGTATATTAGAAGAAGCAAGAGGGGAAGACTGATATTGTAGTTAATTGGGTAGAGAGAAATTTTTCAGTATAAGGAAACTTGTTTTCATTGAAAGTAAAATCTTTAGAAATCTTAAGTCTATTGTTTGAGGAGGCACTTAACAGATACATTTTGATAACAAAAATAAAGTTTATATGAATTGTATGGTTTAATAAAGGGAAAGTGAGCACATCCAAAAGGTTTGAGAAAACCATAGCCAAGTGCAATCCTGAAAAGAAGTGTATATGGTACACCAAAATTTACAGAAGCAGAAAGTATTTTGTAGATGAGATACATTGTTGTAAGAAAGGGAAGGTCCCAATAGGTCATAGTAAGAGAAGCTTGATTGAGAAGTGTAAGGCCCATTTCAACATTGTGACGACGCTTCCTTTCAATGGTGCCATTCTAATGACATGTATGAGGAATATAGTTCTGAGATTATGAGAAGTGGGATAATCTTGAGAAGGACAAAATTCACCACTGCAATCAGTTTGCACTGCCTTTATTTGTGTCAAATTGCAATTCAACCATAGATTGCAACTGTTGGATAACGAACAATGCATTCAATTTGCATTTTAAAAGAATTACCCAAGTAAATAACAAATAAGCATCCACAAAGAAAATATGATAAGAATAGTTATTAGTAGATGACACAAGTGAAGGACCCCACAAATCACTAAGAATTAATTCAAAATGAGAATTATAAGTGATAGAATGACGAGAAGGAAGTCTATGTGATTTGCCCATACAACAAGCTGAAAATAAAAGATAAACTACTTTTATTACTGAAAGATACATTAAAAGACTGAAAGATAAGACAAAGTACATTGAAATTGGGATGTCCTAACCGTGAGTGCCGGTATGAGCATTACAATTGAAAGTATTATTAGAAGCAAGCAATAGTGTTTAGACTTGGTACAGGAAAACTAACTTGAGATTAAAACAGAGAAATATATTTCTAAAGGGCTCAATGGACCCTTCTCATGTTCTACTATTTATACTGATAAAAAGTTGATACAACAGGGAGATGGAAGGTCAAGGAACTGTCCTAAATTGCTAGGTACAATCATTAGAGATAACCCAACTCACTACTCCCTACTTTAGTCCTTCTGACTACCTAACATAAGTAGACTTAGTAATTATTCTAACACTCCTCCTCAAGCTGGAGCATACAGATTGTATGTACCAAGCTTGGAACAAATAAACTCAATCTGAGGTCCCCTTAATGACTTAGTCAACACATCTGCGAGTTGGTCATTTGATCCAACAAACTTGGTACATATTTCTTTTGACAATAACTTTTCCCGAACAAAATGACAATCAATTTTTATATGTTTAGTTCTCTCGTGAAACACTGGATTTGATGCAATGTGAAGAGCAGCTTGGTTATCACAATACATCTTCATACTCTGGATGTCACAGAAGCTAAGCTCTTGAAGAAACTGTTTCACCCATATAAGTTCACATGTTAGTGACGTCATTGCCCTATATTCAGCTTCAGCTGTTGATCGAGTCACTACATTATGTTTCTTACTTTTCCATGAGATAATGTTTCCTCCAAGGAAAACACAATATCCAATAGTAGATCGTCTATCAATAGGAGAACATGTCCAATCAGCATCACAGTATCCAGATACCTGAAGGCTTCCTTTTTCTTCATATACCCTTACCCAGGAGCCTTCTTCACATACCTTAGAATACGAATGATAGCATTCCAATGGCCAACACATGGAGCTTGCATGAACTGACTCACCACTCCAACTGCAAAAGATAGATCCGGTCTTGTAATAATGAGATAGATTAGTTTTCCAACAAGCCTCTTATATCTCTTCGGGTCTGAGAATAACTCACCTTCTTCTGTTGTTAATTTTTGATTTGGGTCCATAGGACCGTCAACCGGTCTACAATCAATCATGCTTGTTTCTTGCAAAATATCCAGAGCATACTTCCTTTGAGAGATTACAACTCCATCTTTTGACTGAGCTACTTCAATGCCTAAGAAGTATTTGAGGCTTCCAAGATCCTTGGTTTGGAAATGTCTACACAAGTACTCCTTCAATTAAGATATTCCTTCAATTAAGATATTCCAGCAGTATCATTTCCTGTAATAACTATATCATCAACATATACTATTAAGTAAACACATTTCCCGAGAGACGAATGATAATAAAAGACTGAATGATCTGCTACACTACGTTTTAGCCTAAATTTTTGAACAATGGAGTTGAATTTTCCAAACCAAGCACGTGGTGATTGCTTGAACCCATATAGAGATCGGTGCAATTTGCAAACCATACCAGACTCCCCCTGAGCAACAAACCCAGGAGGTTGCTCCATATAAACTTCTTCCTCAAGATCACCATGGAGAAAGGCATTTTTGATATCCAATTGATGAAGTGGCCAATGACGAATTGTTGCCATTGCGAAGAACAGGCGAATGGTAGTCATCTTGGCCACAGGAAAAAAAGTGTCACAATAATCAAGGCCATAAACCTGAGTGTACCCTTTTGCAACTAGCCTGGCTTTTAGCCTATCAATGTCACCATTAGGGCCGACTTTAATTGAATATACCCATCGACAACCAACAGCCTTTTTGCCCGGAGGAAGTGGCACAAGCTCCCAAGTATTACTGTGGTCAAGAGCCTGCATTTCTGCAATCATGGCTTGTCACCATCCAGGATGATCAAGTGCTTCTTTAACATTTTTGGGTATAACCATAGAAGAGACTGAGGATAAAAGGGAATAAAAGGAGGGCGACAATCTGTGATAACTAAGAAAATTATAAATGGGATGAGGGTTTCGAGTGGAACGAGTACCTTTTCTGAGAGCAATGGGCCAACCAGAATCATCTTCACTAGGAGGCGTGGCAGGAGGCGGTGAGGGAGAAGAATCTGAAGGAGGAGATCCACCATTTTCTAGAAGAGGACTACCCATCGGGGTACTGTGTCGGACGATATCAATATGTGGAGAGGAAGGTTCGGGAGGACCTTGAGCATGACTTGGATTGACTGAGACATGGGAGACATTGGACTCAACCACTGGAAGAGGAAGGACCTGGTGGAGGATATGAACATCTTGAACAGACGAAGAGAAGAAAGGTGTATGTTCAAAGAATGTAATATCAGCAGACATGTAGTACTTCTTGGTTTCAGGAGAGTATCACCGGTACCCTTTTTGAAGCCGAGAATAGCCCAAAAAGACACATTGATCGCACGAGCAGAGAGCTTATCTAGCCCCGAAGACATGTCGTGAACAAAACATACACAACCAAAGACTCGAGGAAGGGTGTGAAAGAGAGGATCATTGGGAAAGAGAATGGAGAAAGGGACTTTATTATTGAGAGAGGAGGAGGGCATCCTATTAATAAGAAAACAGGCAGTTAAGATGGCATCCCCCAGTGATGAACAGGAATATGGGCACCAAGCAAAAGGGTACGAGCGGTTTCAACCAAGTGTCTATTTTTCCTTTCGGCTATACCATTTTATTGGGGTGTATAAGGACAAGTGGACTGATGCAAAATACCATGGGAGCTAAGGAGTGCAGAAAAGGTGGATGAGAAATACTCTTTAGCATTATCACTTCTTAAGATTTTAATTACTTGACCTTGGTTCTTGATTTCATTCAAAAAAGATGTGAAGATGGGTAACAATTCAGAGCGATCTTTCATTAGATAAACCCAAGTGCATCTAGAATACTCATCAATAAATGTAACAAAATACCTAAAACCAAAAGAAGAGACGCCCCATACATCAGAATGAATAATAGAAAAACTAGAATTACACGTTGATTGAGACCTTTTAAGAAAGACATATCTAACATGTTTTCCTAGTTGACAAGACTCACATTCTAAAGTCTGAAGATCACTAAGTTCAGGACACATCTTTTTTAACTTTGACAGGTGAGGATGGCCAAATCGGTCATGTAACACTTTAGGGGAAAGAGATGCAACACATGATACCCATGGACGAGATCCAAAATGGTATAAACCTCCAGCTTCATATCCTTCTCCAATCTGTCTCCCCGAGCCACGCTCTTGTATAACAAAAGATTGTGAATCAAAAGTTATTGAACAATGTAACATTTTGGTTAACTGACTTAAGGAAATTAAATTGAATGGACAGTTAGGGACAAAAAGATCAGATTTCAGAGTTAGAGAGGGAGAGAGGGAGACTTGACCGACTCCTTTGGAACAAGTTTTAGAACCATTTGCAAGGGTAATGAAATGGGGTTTTTCTTGGAGGGAAAGGTTTGAGAACAATGAGGTATTACCAGAGATGTGATCAGAAGCACCTGAGTCAATTACCCATGAATTTTGATCTTCCATGGATTGAGAAATGCAAGTTGTGGATGTACTTAGGGATTGAGATGATTGCGCCAAGCTGTTAGACTTTAATCGCAAATACTCTTGATACTCTTCCTCAGTGAACTTGGAGTTGGAAGTGGGAGTTTCAGCCTAGAGATATTGGCTGTTTTTGAAGGAAAATCATGCAGGGAGTAACAGTTTTCTTAGGTGTGACCCACCCTCTTACAGTAAGTGCACTGTGGACGTCCCCGACCTCCACGTCCTCCTCCTCTAGTGCTCCGTCCTCCTCTTCCTCGCGTGGCAACCATGACAGATGGTTCCATTGTTTCAGGAGCTTCCTAAGATTGAGGCACCGGAACACGAAGAAGACGTGTGGTCAAGGCTTCCAAGGAAGGGACCTCATGACTTGTCAGGAGTTGATCTCTGATATGATTCAAATCAGGATGTAAAGCACATAGGATCATCACCATATAATACTTGTCAAGCTTCTTCTTGATATCTTCCGAAGATTCAACTTCCAAGAACATTCTCAACGCTTCCACAGCTGCTTGGGCTTCAGTCATGAAGGAGACCATATCATGGTCTGTCATTTTGAGACATGCAAGCTTGTTTGTTGTATCATAGAGACGTTGAATATCATTAGCATAAATGCTTTGAGCCTTCTTCCAAAAAGAGTGACATGTTCTGAAGGCTCTAAGGGATTTCAAAAGTCGGGGTTCCACAGATTGTCACAATGTCACAATAGGGCACACAATTGGGAATCTGCTTGTTTCCATTGTTCAGCTTTTTCAGATTCCATCCTACTCAAAGTGGTCATAATGTCCTTGACTGAGGAACCACATTTCCACTGCAGCAGACCAAGACAGATAATTCTTTCCGTTTAGTTTTACAGAAGTAATTGAGGGACTTCCAGAGAAAGAAAGAACACTTCCAGATGCCATCTTGATAAAAATAGGAGAAACAAAACACAACAGTGACGAACCAGAAAGAGGAAGCGTCTGGACAGTGAAAAAACGCGACAGTTCTTGGGTTTTCTTCAAGGGGAGCTTCTGGAAATCACTGAAGTGAGGTTTTGAGGGTCAGAACAGAGAGAGGAGGCTCAGGCGACAGCTATGGAGCTCTCGCGATGATTTTCCGACGGCCAGAGAGGGCGGTGTGTGAACAGTACGCGCCTGTTCGCGGCGCACAAAGAAGCGGCGTGTGGAGGAGAATTAGACTTCGGCACCGGTGGGGGTGGTCGTCGTGTGAAGAGACGAACCAGGTCCAGTGGTCGCCGGACGGAACAGTGACGGCGAACGGCGGCGGACGGTGGCAGACAGCAGCGGACAGCGGCGAACCAAGGAACAGAGCTTCAAACTGCAGTTGACAGTTGCAGATAGTGACAAGACAACCGCGGACAATGGCAAAGGGCACCGAACAGATGCAAACAGCAATGACAATGCTGGTGGACAACCCATGACAGAAACCAGAGAGCAGGATGAACCTGCTCTGATATCAACTTGAGATTAAAACAGAGAAATATATTTCTAAAGGGCTCAATGGACCCTTCTCATGTTCTACTATTTATACTGATAAAAAGTTGATACAATAGGGAGATGGAAGGTCAAGGAACTGTCCTAGACTGCTAGGTACAATCATTAGAGATAACCCAACACACTACTCACTACTTTAGTCCTTCTGACTACCTAACATAAATAGACTTAGTAATTATTCTAACAAACTAGAAGGTTGTTGTTGTGTATGAGAGGCATGAAGCAGGCTTGGAAACTAATTCAGGCTATCGAGTCCAACTTGTCCATGAAGAACTTCATTAGATGCATGGCATTTGACAAAACAATAATGAGGATCAAACTCAAAATACACATTGTTGGCTGAAGACTTGCCACAGATGACAAGAGGATCCAGGACACGTGTCAACCACAACATGATAGCAGTTGCAACAGTGGACAGAGTTGCAATTGAGGATTCGAGAAGCTCTGCTCTTCAGTGGCCAGTTTTCTGCAGGCTGAGCTTTTGAGCCTGAACCCACACATTAGACCATTCCAATTTGCATGACCAAAGCTGTGCACAAGCTCATGTTGAAGCACAAACAGCTGTGCAAAGATTATGCATAAATATGCAGAGTCTTGCATGTTACAACATGCCCAGCCATGCATATTTAATGTACAGTTCAATAGAGACACCTGAAAGATTGAACAGAAAGAAATACAAGCAGTGTCAAGAAGTTTCAGACAATGCTACAGCACTGATTCTGGCGTCAATTTGAAAAGGCGTAAGCAATGAGCAGCCAACTTGGAATGGATCATTTTCTTGCAACAAATTGCTGGCTATAGAGCCTTAGCATCAAATAAACCCACCCTCCTTGTGCAAATGTGTCCTCAACCAAACCATCTCTTACAAACCAACATGAATAGTGTGCTTCTAGTTGCAGATTGTGTTCTGGTAAACATTTTCGTACCAATACTCTGCTCAAAGTGAAGGATTTACCACTGTTTCAACCAGTCAACTGCAGAACACCTCAACTCAAGCACTCCAAACCCTTGTCAAGACCTTCATTTATTCATCCATCAAAAGTTGATAAGCAGAGCTCCTTGTCAGAGTTGTCACTGCAAGCGGATAGTATTTTACAACAATTTGATAACAAATGTGGGATCCCAGACCATGACCACTTAAAATGGAACTTGGAACCCCCAACGAGTCTAACAATTTCTTTAGTGAGTAACTCAGCTATTTCTGCAGAGTAAATGGGTTCTGGAGGGACAAAATGCCCATTGCTTGAATACCTGTTGACATTGACAGCCACCAAACCCCCTATGTCTAGGCAACCCCCTATCAAATACATCTCATCTCTAATTAGGGCTAATAGAAACCAGATACAGAAAGGGAAACTGGACCAAAATGTATATGGAAATACTCCTAATACTCAAAGGAAGAAGTCTTGTAAAGGATTTAAGCAGATACTACTACTAACACAATACGATGGAGCTGAGCTCCTCGCAAAATGGAAAATATACAATATGTGCACGGAAATGGTGAGTTTGCAAGGGATTTGGAAGGTCACTAATCCTCAGTGGATGGTTTATAGCAACTAAATTTCAAAACAAGTTAAGCATTTAATTTAAATTTAGCAAGCAAAAGTTCCAAACACCACATGCATTATGTTAAATGTCACTGCCCACATTCATTTAAAAAAACATATAGTATATAATAATTCAGAAATCAGCAGCCAGCACCTAAAATGGGTCCACTAATCAACCCAAAATCCACTTTAGTTTTCAGGTACAACATTTAGCAAGAGTTTGGATTGCAGCCACTAACAATTATTTCACTGGAAGTACATTGTGTGGAATAAAATGTCAACACTCACCTGAAGCATTACTGATAAGAGCTATCATCAACATTTCAGTTGAAATCTGAATTTCAGCTGTTTGACTTTTGAGCACAAGTGGCTCGTTTTCCCGAACTTGAAACTTCATGATGTCCAAAGACAGGCAGAATGTCAAATTTAATACGGATGACTTCCCCTTTTACTTTCTAACCAGTCTTGATAGAAATTAAATGCTTTAACTGGTTCCTTCATTTTGCAGTACTTGTTAAAAAGAATCTGCACTGGAACATGATCATTCAATAAACCAGATTTTAGTATTTTGGCATCATATAGCTCCTCTGCCTCTTTCATCTTACCTCTAATACAGCACACCTTAACAATTTCAGTGTAAGTTATTAAATCTGGTTCATACCCTCTCTGCACCATCTCATCATGTAATTGAAAAACAAAATCACGACGTCCTAAATTACAGGCGGCACCTATCAATAAATTATAGGTAACAACATCGGGAAAAATATCCTTTGAAAGCATTTCTTCCTTCAGAGTGCAAGCACGACTGAAATTGTCATTCTTCACTTGTGCAAGAATTAAAGCATTGTAAGTAAATACATTTGGGTGAACACCAAAAGCTAGCATCTGATTTCTTGTAAAAAGTGCATTGCTAAGATCATCATATCGTCCGTAGAAGTCAATTAGTAGGTTCCATATTAAAGGCTTGGGCACTATTAAATTGTTCAGCATAGACCAAAGCAAGCTTTTTGCTCTAGCAATCTCTCCATCAAAACAAAGACCTCGAATCACAAGCTGGTATGTTATTTGATCGGGCATAATTCCCATACTAGACATGACTCCAAGGGTATAGCAAGCCTCACTAGTTTTACCTTCCTTGCAAAGAGCACCTATAAGAATATTATAGGTAAAAACATCAGGAAGTAAACCTTTCTTATACATCTCGCATGTATATCCATATGCAAGGTTCATTTGTAGACTCTTGCAAAAGCCATGGATAAGAACATTATAAGCTACAACATCAACTTTAGTACAATTCCGAACCATCTGATTCCAAAGACTAAGAGCCTGAAAAATTGCTCCTTTCTTAAAGTAGTTATCCATAAATATAGTAGAGGTTACTAAATTAGTTATATCTTTCTCGTCATCATCCTTCAATATTTCTTCGAGCATCCTTTTAGCTCTCTTTAGAAGACCTTTCTCACACAGAGCACGCACCAGTATACTACAAGTAACCCTGTTTGGCAGAACCCTAGCATTGGGCATGGTGGACAACAGAGACAAAGCCCTGCCCATGTCATTAACAGTGCAATAGCCCTTAATCAAAGTGTTATAAGTCGCACAATTGGGACCAGGACCATTTTTTAACATCTCTGCAACAATCCACTCTGCTTTCTCCAGAAAATCATTTTTGCACAGCCCGTTTACAATATGGTTGTGGGTAAACACATCAGGAACAACACCTTTCGCAACCATTTTCCTCCGAAGCCAAAGAGCTGCTGGCAACTTACTGTCCAAGCACAAACTCCTAATAGTAGCTGTGTGTTCAGCATACTTGAATTCACAAGCATATCCCATAGTTAGACCTATCTTTACCAAACATAGATTTTCCCTGCAACATTATACGTGATAACCAAAAAAGTCAATCACATTGGAATCCCTTATATCTTTATCCTAACATAGAGATATACATATATGGGGATGTAGCTAACAAGAAAGCCATTTTAACATGATGAGAACAAATCTGGGTCAAACAACCATACATGGATGTTAAGATTAGAAGCTCTTTAAAATCACAGAATATAGGTCCTTCGAGAAAGGTCGTGTGAACTCTTAAAATTATTTTCACTTAATTATTTTCTTTTTCGTTTTTCTCTTCTCTCAAGACTGAACCGTTTATTCCAACACACTTATTCAGCTAGTTGTTCATCCAATCACATAAATAATCTTTCATTGATGGTAAGATCTAAAACACAACCGCATAACATTACATGCATGCATTGCATGATACTGTGATTCAATTCAACCTACAAATTACTTTAAACTTCATTCTTCGAATTCGATAATAATCGAAACTAACCTCATCATCTTCAGCCGCTCTAAACTATCCTTAAGCATAGTGTCCAGCACATTGAAAACGGCGTGCCGTCCATTCTCGTCCGCGCCGAAACTCCTGTCGTTCGACGAAGAATCTCTCGCGTACACGTCGCACTTTTTCTCGATCGCCGAGTCCACGACACAGCAAATCCTGCAACCAACCACGGAACAACGCTGTTGATGTCAGAAGTTTGAAAGAAAGAAAGAGACGCGATGCAAATAAATGGAGTGAGAGAGAGGAAATAGGTGCCTGTGGTGTGAGACGGCGTCGTTTAGGGAGCGGAAAATGTGAGCGATGAGGTTCCGTTTGACGTAGAGAAAGGTGCTGTTGAAGAATCGTAGCAGAGGAGGTTCTCCGGTGGCGGCGAAGAAAATTGCGGTTTCCGCCATCGTTTCGGTTTTACTCGATTGAAGTTGAAGACATTTAGATCGGGAGAGTTGAAAAGGTGAGGAATATTGAGATATGGAGAAACTGCTATTATCTCTGCTTCTGTATTGTGTTGGTGGCTGCAAGAGTGTAGCCAGTTGGAAGAGGATACACAGCAGCGGAAATGAACACAAATTGCGGAAAATTTAGAATGTTTTACTATAACAAAAGTTAAAAAAAAAAAAAAAAAAAAAAAAGAGGTTTCGAGGAGAGGGGAGTTTTACTTTACTCATTCAACTATTTAAAATTAAATAATTTCAAAATTTTATGTTTTTAAGAAAATCTCTTTCTTTTATGTAAATCTAATTCGCTTTTTCTTCTAAATTTCGATTCAGTTTTCAATCTTTTTGAAGATTTAACACTAAAAGTAATTAGTTTTCTCCTTCTGACAAACTCATCTTTTGTAGCATGTAGTATCCTTTTGTTCTTAGTAAATCTCTTTATTTATGATCCTAAAATTTTGCATTGATCCTTGATTAAATCTTTAATTTCGTAAGTAGAGAGATTTTTTACGTGTGACGTTGTTTAGAAAGATAATAGTGTTAGACAAACTTTATAAACTAATGGAAGCTAATTTATTTTTAAAATATAATGTTTTATTTTTGAATGATTATTGTGTTTGAATGTCGTTACAAGAATGAGAACTTCATAAGAGAAGTATAAGTTTAATGTATGATATATGTAGGGATATTTTTTTTTTGTCTATAGAAAGTTAAGAATTTATGAAAGGAAGAGATTTTTGGGTTTATAGTGTGAAGTTTCTAAGTGGGGTGAAACTATCGATTTGGATATGTTGAATCATGCTTGATGTTGTTATAATATGAAATCAGTATATGTTTAGTCATGTTTGATGTTGTTACGTTATCAAAATTGGTATGAAAGTAGTGATGAAGTGTTATATGAGTGGCAACTTCATTGATTGAATGCGATTTTTATGATTTCATGATTACACTAGTGTGAAATAAATTTTCTATGTCTCGCGACCAATGTTAGAATACGAAAAAATCAATATTAAAAATGATCGGTAACATTTTTTTAAATAGATATAGTGTGAAATAAATCTTCTATGTCTCGCGACCAATGTTAGAATACGAAAAAGCCAATATTAAAAATGATCGGTAACATTTTTTTAAATAGATATTCAATTTAGACATAGGAATTTATATTTTTCCAACGTCATATGTTCATTAGACGTCTTTTAACTCTTTGGCAAGCGTACCAAATTGTTTTAAGTAATAAACCGGTAAATATCGTATCCCAAGAGACTCGTATGACACTTTACAATCGTATAATTACTTAACTAATTTAGACTAAAGAATAATTCCGTTTAAAGTGATTTCAATGCAATGAAAATAAACATAATTCAAAAGTTATAAATTGAACTTTTTGGGGTTAAAACACTTGGAAATGGAATGCTTAAAGATGATATGGAATGGAGATGTTGGAGAATGATTTTACCTACTACACTCTCATGCAAATGCACATTACTACTTCTTCATTTAATTGTTCATGTCAACCTACTAAATTACTCAAACTCAATCCCTTGGTAGAGAGAGCCTAGATTTACTCATTAAATTCCAATCCCTTGATAACCTAACAAGTTCATATGCATTAAGAAAAGAGGTTTAAGACAACTAAAGGTCCAAGCTCTATTCCTAGATACAATTTCCTTTAGGTGTTTAGTCCAGTTCAAGGTTCACACAATATTTCCCAATATTAAGCAAACCAAAGAATCATGATATGGTTGATCAAGTCACAACAAGCTTTAAGAGAAGGAAATATACACTCAAAATAAATGAAAGAAGCTTGTATTCATTAAAAACAAGTGCATTTATGAGAAAGTTTCGTAGTTACATCATTCCTCAACAAAATGAACTTAGCTCTCCATTGTCATGGAGAGCTTGAGCTTACAATGGAAGAAATAGAAGAGAAGGAGACCCAAGGAAGAAGAATGGAGAGTTCCCACTGCCCAAAACCAGCTCCCAGAGGTCCAAAATGGTGTTTTCGTGCTTCAGCCTCCAAGAAGATGGCACCCTCGTTGCATGAAAGCTTTAAATAGGTCTAAGGTGTCACATCACAAGTGTCGCGCTCGGCCCCCTTCTGGGGCACCCAGACGTGGAGGTTGCGAACCAAATGATGCCCAACCCCCTTCTTGGGGGATGCCCAAGCGTGGGAATTGAGAAAATTTGTGAATCAAATGATGTCCAGGCTCCCTCCTGGGGCGCCCGGGCGCGAGGTTTGCGCAACAAATTTCAATTTCAGTAATATCAGTAAAATAAATAAATATCACAAACTTTTTGTGTGAAAAAAATCTGTCGATATTATTAAAGATAGTACTAATATACTCATATTTAATATCAATGTATTGGTTATAGTGTTATGTCAAACGAACGAAAATCAAAATCAAATAAAGAGCAGAATAAAAAAATATGTAAATTTGGAATTTTACCTTTCAATTGAAATTTAAAATCATATAGTTCTAAATCATTTAATTAATATCGTGAATTCTATATTTAAAACAACATAGTTGATGGAGATCTCCTAAGCGTAGTGGTCGTAGAACGACAACTTAGAGGTTGACACAGTATTCACAGTGTTCCTTTATTACCTCATTACGCTCGTATGATAATTGATGAAGTCTCTACGCTCAAGTGTCTGTGCCAATTTTTGAAATTTAATTCGTGGAGGAGACCTCAGACACATTTATAACTTGGCCTAAGGATTTAATAATGCCTAAACACATTGTCTTCCCTATTTAAATAGTCAAATTGTTAATATATATATATATATATATATATATATATATTTATTTATATTGCTGATAATTCTAATTTTCTTGGGAAGTAATAATTTTAAAAAATGACATGTCTCTATTAAAATATTACGGGGATAATAAGGAAGACTTAATAAATATATTCTCTTATCTATAAATAATCATTATAAAATTAATTTTTAATTATTGTAATTATTGATTTCAAAACGTTTATAAAGATTTATCATTATGAAATAAATTTTGCTTGCATTAATTAGTATAATTTCTGATGGATTGAATCACTTTGGGAGGAGAAGTGCAAATTAATTAAAGTTGAAAAGAAATTAAGGTTTACAGTTCTTAAAACAGCAATTAATATTATCTAAAATTTAAAAAAGAATAGATAAATATATATAAAAAGTTTTCAAACAGCAAAAACTAAACAACTTCATATTATTCATATTATCAGTAGCATGATATCATCTGATACACACATAATATATATATATCTATGTCACCCTAAAACATCAATTTCAAATCTAGGGTTTCTGGTGCAAGATATTGCAATTTCCTCATCAGCCATGTTTGGTTTCTTCAGCAGTATCAACAATTTCTTCACTGGAAGGATCTGGAAGTTCATTTGTAGCATCATCACTCAAAGTTGGTTGTGCAGTTGTATCAACTTTACCCTCTGTTGGAACTTCAATTACAGAAAACATAGCAGCCCTATGTAATATCATCATTTTGCATTCCTCATCATCCATATGTAACATCGTTTCGACAAACTCATTTACAAAAGATAGCAACCCATCTAGTGTAGATGGAAGTACAAGATCAGCATCCTCATGCTTCTTTCCAGCCATTTTCGTGGGGAATCCGAAAACCTCACGTACAAAATCAGCATCCACATGCTTCTTTCCAGCCATGTTTGAGAGCAGATAGGCTTTTGAAAAAACTAGCACATTTATAGGAGATATAAGTGCAACTTCCAAAGTAAAACTGAATTAATACAAGTTGTATTTACTAGAAGAGTGATGAACACGAGTGCAACTTCCAAAGTAAAACTGAATTAATTACAAGTTATATTTACTAGAAGATTGATGAACACAAGTGCAACTACTTTCTGGGTAATGTAAGAGTGTATGAATTTTTTAGGTTTGAATGAATGAATCAAAGTTATTTTCTACCTTTCACCATTTCAGAACACTCTTCATAAACTATTCAAGAGTCATACGACTTTTGTATTTGATGTGCTTATGATGCAGCACCATTCAGCATTAATATTTTTACAAAGTGGTCATTCTTGTAATTTTTGTGAAAATTTGTTTCTTTTCTTAAAAAACCTACATAATATTATACAATTTTATATAATATTATAATAGTATATAATTTATTATTTGCTATTTTATGATTATTTAAATCTTAATTTATAAATTATTATTTGGTTTTATAGTTCATTTATATTGTATAACTTTCACGTGAATTATTTTGATATAGTTTATGTAATTTTATGAATTTTTATTTAGAAAATAAATTTATTAGAAATTTTTAAATTTTTTTTATTTCTTAAAATTTATTTTATATTTTTAATAACTTTATAGTTTCATAAAAAAATTTGAATTTTATAGAGATTTATAATTTTATGTAATCTATTATAATGATAAATTTGTTATATAAGGTTGTTATTCTTATTTATATATATATATATATATATATATATATATATATATAAAATAGTGTTTTTTCTGTGTGAGATTTGAAACATTCAATAATAGTTACGAATTTAATAAGAGAAATGAAACTGGTGAGAGAGTATATTAACTCGTCAATACTTGTATTTTTAAATTTATCATTAATTTCATGTTATGTTTTCAACTACAATGAATGATATAATATGTACTGTGGTCTTCTAAGCATCACGAGGCCGATCATTTAGGTTAATCACTAGACTGATCATTCAGATTGATTATCAGGCCAATCATTTAGGTTGATCACCAGGTCGACCACTAGTTGACTACCAGGTTAACCACCAAATCGACCACTCAGGCCAATTACTCAAGTCAATTACTACCACCCAGGCCAACCACTTAGGCCAACTATCTAGGCTGACCACCAGGTTGATCACTAGGTCGACCACCTAGACTGACCACATAGTCAGATTATCAATGATAAAAATTCATTAAAACCCTAATGTAAATTAAGATGTGATTGGGCTGTCATTAGGCCAACGAAAGGTAAATGCCCATTACAACTATTATATAAAGGTCTCATTTATGACTTTAGTTCATCATGCAAACAATATGCATATTTAGCCATTTGAACGATCACATACTAACGTAAGCATTAAAGTGTCTTTTACAAGTACCCTTCCACATGTTTTGAATGAGGAGATCAAAATATAGTCGAGCTTCCCAACAGCTAGGCCAATCTCCTCAATAGCCTATCAGATCTGTACAATGCTCGATTAGTCTCATGTACGTCCTATTCAATCTGTTACAATGTTCCTCGATTATTTTCAACCTCTTATGATCATACACCCAATATAAAAGAATAATGAGTTTTTAAAACTTCATCTGTCATAATTTTATATAGAAAATCTTGAATGAAGAAAATTGTAAGTGTAAATTGTATATAAAATATTATCCTCATTCAAACTATTTATTGATCTATTTTAAGTACTCATTAAATGTAAAAAAAAAATAAGTATAATTGATCGTGCAGTATTTAATCTGTCATAGTAACAACACTAATATACCAAATTCTATTAGAATGCTATACCTTTTGGTACTCTTATTTTCTTTTGGTGAAAAAAATGACATCTAAGCATCTTTTCTCTAAAAAGTATAAGATATTTCTTTATCACGTTATTATAAATAAAAAATCGTAATAATAATAACTAATAGAAAATGTTAATCACAGTTAATTTGTTTAGTTAAGTAGGTTTCCTTGTAATATAATTCTAAATGATTTGGTACATGATCATATATTATGAGTCCCTTATCTAAATTTTAAAAAAAAGATTTGTATAATAAAAAATATTTGTATACACTTTAGTAACTTTTCAGTGCATGACAATTTCCACAGAGTTACATTTTTTATTTTTTTGGGTGCAATAGCAGATAGAGTCACTATTTTGTAATTGGGCTTTAAATTTTAAACAAAATGTTCAAAAGTTTTAGGTTAGAAAACGGGTCTCAATTTCGACCCATGAAAACACCCTACATCAGGCACCACCACGAGAGGTGCAGCTGCTGCGTGAGTCACCGCCGCGAGAAGTGCCACCACAAGTAACATTATAGTGAGAAGTGCCCCTATCGACGGGTTGAAGCGCGATTTTGACTAATTGCTCTTTTCCCTTTCTCTCGTTACTTTCTGTCCATTTTTTTTTAATCTCAGTATTTGAAGCCAGAGTTGAAGGTTTTATTATTTGAATTGTGAGGAAGATTGATCAAAGAAACTGAGGGAAAAATGAAGATGGTAACTTCTTTCACCGGCAACATGAAGGTGATTAATTTTTCGGAGCCTGTTAGCTATATAATTTTGCATTGTATTTCTTAAAAGGGATCACATTTCTCAGTGGTTAAATGGGCCTGTGATATAGACTAAAACTGCATTATTTTTCAAATTCAATTTTTATAGCTGTTTTTATTGTATTCTCAGAGAGCTGCTGCTGGGCTTAGACGCATTAATCTTGATGGTCTCCGATGGCGGGTTTTTGATGCACAAGGCCAGGTGATCTGCAGTCTTTTCGTGTTTCTTCCCTTCAAAGCTAACATAGAGTGACTACATGCCATGCCATGATATTTTGATGTCAAGTTAAAGCAGTTTTCTAGTGTCTATGATTTTAGAAAGTAAGCTCCTTTTGAACTTATAGCTCACCTCAAGGTCATAGTTTCATTTTTGGGTATGCTTGGACGATGGATTGGAAATGAATGGAATAGGACTAAATGGAATAGAATCACATCAACTGTCATCATTTGGTTGGTTAGAATAGAAAATACATCTCTTTCTACCCCTTATGACAGAATTTTGTGGAACAAAATTATTATCGTTATAGTTATGTACAAAACCCTAACATTGGTTGCACTTTTTCCTATTCCATGATATATTCAACTGTATGATAATTTTGTTCTATTTTATTTCATATCATCCTGCTCCATTATACCCATAATTAGAAAATTAAGTATCCAAGCATAACCTGTGTGATTTTATATGCATAATTTTTGGCGTTTTCACAGTGCAAAATAAAATCTGAGAAATTAGGTTGCTGAAGTGCATTGCAAACAGTTAGCTTATTGGCTTGCATGGCATGTATGACTAGGATTGAGAGTCAAATCCTCTGAAGAGTTATCAATGGATTCAGAAGTTAATTTCATGGAGGATTCATTTGAAAACCACCCAGAATGAATACAGATCTTTTGCAATATCTAGTTATAAAACCAACTAAGAAGGGATCATATATCTTGTCTCAATTATCAGGAGTTGTTATCACTGATTAAGTTGCAACTTATAAGCAAATGCTACAAGCAAAGCTTTCAACTCATACACTTTTGATTGGCATTTGTAGTGCAGTCAAGTACTGAACGATTTGCATATTTGATATTTTGCTGATACCAATGTTCCTTTGAAATAGGTCCTTGGGAGGTTAGCATCTCAAATCGCTACTGTAGTTCAAGGAAAAGATAAACCAACTTACACCCCTAATCGTGATGATGGAGATATGTGCATTGTTCTTAATGCAAAGGATGTTTGTGTGACTGGGAGAAAACTCACAAAAAAGGTCTACTACTGGCATACAGGGCAAGTTCTATGCATTTTTACTATCTATAAGTTAGAAGTGATGAAATATATTATTTATTTGCATTGTTTGCTGTCATACTATAAAATAAATCTTTTATGTAGTTAAGATGGCAATCTTCTTAGAAATTCTTCCTAGCTTATTGCATTCCTGTTGTTTATTTGGTTTCTTATGCTCCTTAGACTTCCTTAGTTTTCAGTTTTGTTCATCCTATTTTGACATAAAGTCATGGTACGTAGCTATGTTGGCCACCTCAAGCGAAGGACTCTAAAGGATCAAATGGCCCATGACCCTACTGATGTCATTCGCAAAGCTGTTCTGCGTATGCTGCCCAGAAACAAACTACGTGATGTAAGTGATATATTCACCAATGATTTTGGAATTTAAGCTCAATAAGGAATTTCATTACTAGCGTGAACGAGGTTATTTTCATGTTTGGCTTGGATATTATTTGTTAGAATCCCATTTGAGAAAAAGCCAAAAACCCTTGAGCACTGTACTTTGACATTTTAAAAATGGTAGGTCAAGACCCAGAAGTAATTCCTGCTGTTCCAAAAGGGATTAACAGGTAGCTGCTGTTATGGACAAAACCCAATAGTTTTCTGAAAATATCCACTGGAGCAACATTTTTAAATTTCGTTTGCCAAGTGCATCTCATGATTTATAAAAGAAAAAAAACATCTCTAATATTATACTTCCAAAAGGTATAAAACCCAAACAAATTCAAAATTCTAAAATTATATTCTTTCAGCATCAGTTCTTTCAATTTTCTTTGTTCTACAATCTAACCTAAACAGTCTTATTATCATTTGAAGTATCACAATTGAATATTACCGCATTGTACCCTAAAATCACAACCATGTTTAGAGTTTTATTCTCATCTCATGGAAGAATCAATATTTACTGGAACAAGACGTATGAGTCTTGTCTGTTTTAATTATGGATGCTGAATGGAAGTCTCTTGGCAATCTTATTGCACATTTTGTTATCGTTTACAGTAAATTAGGAAATGGAAAGTTCATTTAATCATTTCCGTTTCAACAAAACAAGAGCAAGTGATCATATTTTCTCAGAAAACATCACTAGGGAAACTTGCACCTGTGAACCTTAAAAATTTGTGAGGAAAAAAATATATCAATGTTATAACTAAATACTCCTTCGAATGAATTTTTTTTCTTTTTTTGACAGCGTAATTAGAAAGGTTTTACTAAAGGGAAATACCTTTACCAATGTCCTTTACCAATGAAGTACACAAAAAAGTGTTGAACCTTAAAAAATTGTGAAGAAAAAAGCATATGAATGTTATAACTAAATTTTCCTTTGAAAGAATGTTTTTCTTTTTTTGACAGGGTAATTAGAAAGGTTCTACTAAAAGGAAAGATTTTGCATTTGTATTTACATATCACGTTTAGCAATGAAGTGCATAAAAAAGCTTTTAACCCATGACCATTTTTGTTGTCTTTTGATGTTCGATTTACTTGTTGCATTAGGTGTCAAACCCTCTATTGACTACTTCATGAATTTTTCGTTCTAGTATAATTTAATTCAATAGTATTGCTTTTTGTACTTTATTAACACTTGGTTTCTGAAATAGAGACTAGGATTGACAGACGACATTATCAGTGTATACAAAATCATCAGGTCATTATCATAAATGTTACGAAATGAATAATCAAGTATCTTTTGCTAAAGGATATTTATCTTATTAGCTTGTAGTTTTGAATTGTTTTTTATTTTGTTCGGTGTAGTATTCAAGAGCTGAGCTTCTAAGTTGCATTTACTTGCATCATTGTTAATGGATACAGGACAGGGATCGAAAATTAAGGATTTTTCCTGGCAGTGAGCATCCATTTGGTGATCGGCCACTTGAACCTTATGTGATGCCTCCGAGAAGTGTACGAGAAATGACGCCACGAAAAAGGCGTGCCATGATTCGAGCACAGAAGAAGGCTGAGCAGCAACAACAGAATGCTGATGGAAAGAAGGGCAAAAATGGAGAAGCGCAGGAAGAAATTGCATGAAGATACAATTTTGCTCAAGGAAGATGGTGCACGCACTGATTATCATTCAAATGGAAAACCATCTGTCTCAAAGGCATAGACCAAACAAGACATTATTAAAGGCTTAGACCAAAGAATTTGAAAACTTTATTGATTATGAAAAACTGTCATGACAATTTTTCAAATAAACTATTTTCAGTAACTTGTATTCCTATTAAAAACCAGCCAATTCAGAAACTGCAGCAGGTCCACATTAAATAACAAAAAATTGTAAAATTGAAACACTTCTCTAAACACTAATCCTAAGCTGGATGATCAACGAATTCTTCATTCAGCATTTCTATATCTCTTGACATTTTGGTGAATGATTAGGCTTTCTCTATCTAACTGATGGTACACATATTTGTGCATTGCAGGCATTTTCATTTTGCTTTTCAGTGGACTCGTTCATTATGATTTACATATGATAAGTCTGCTTTACTAATATGAAAGTTTATACATCAAGGTAAGACTTACCAAGTTTCTGACAATGCAAAGACCAAACCCAGTGCCTCCATGCTTGAAATGAGTAAAGGTTTCAGAACTCCATAAATCCTGATGACATAGCATTCAAAAGGTTTTTAAACCATTGGATAAAAGTTTCATATTAATTTTATTCTTGTCTTTGTTAATTTAAATTCCTTACAGTCGAGTAGTTTCTGGATCAGCTTGCTCAAAGCTTTCAAACACGGAATCCTTCTTGCTTGGGTCAATACCTATATCACACAGAAAGAAAATCAGTGATTTATCCTTAAATTGATTTTATTATTACATCAAAGGGACGGTTGTGTAGTTTTTGTAGACAGGTTCATATCATAGCCTGTGTTCTCAACTTCAAACCAATGTATCACTTTGTTGTCTTTTATAGATGCTTTTATTTTTAATGATTTGCATTTGGTTTCTCTCTGCACTTCTGTAAAGTCCATAATTTCTTCTGGTCGAGGAAAATTTGGAGGCTAAAGCTTCCTTTACCCCATCAAATTTCACTTCCCGCCCCATGAAAATCTTCTGGAAAATGTTTTCCGTAAAAGGATTATGTAAAAAATTCCATAATTATTTATTATATTCTGTAAAATAAATTCCGGAAGTGATAGGATAAGTGATAGGGAGTAGGAAAAGAATGATAAGGTGCAGGAAGTAATTACCAAATTTGGACTACCAACGGAAGAGTATGGGCTTTCACTCCATCCTCGCATAACAATATGACCCACTGCAACACATTTGAAATTCTTTTGAATTTTGGGGTAACGTGCTTCCTTACACCAATGTGATTTATTCTTAAAAGTTTATACTTATTCATTGTATAAACTCAAAACATCTTTGCTCAATACTTAGTGGACGAAATTCAAATAAAATTCATTACATAATGTAGGAGGTAACTACAAAACAACTAAAACTAACTCTCATATTGTCGTCCAATCGTTATGTAATAATCCTCATAAGAGAAACATGCCTGAAAAGAAGCCTTTTATCACCTTCAGACTTTATATTTCAGGAAAAGCAATGGAACTGACCAATGTTAGTTTGAGACAAAATTTTAGGGGTGAACATGGTTATCATTTCCAATAAATAAATTTTAAAGTTTTGTGAATATATATATAAATATATATAAATATAAATATATATATATATATATATATATACTTTTCATTATCAAATTGGAAAAAAAATAGAAAGTTAATTAAATAAGTCTATTAATATATGTTAGACAAGTTTGTCTAGTTATTAATTATATGAGTGTTATAATATATATTAGACAGATTTGAAGATACATTAATTAAACAAGTTTTATAGTACACATTAGATGAGTATATCTATATACTTGTGAAATAAGTCTAGCAATACTATTATGAGAGTTTGTCGATACATTGATTGGATAAGCTTAGAAATACAAATCAGACAAATATTTCTATACATGTATTAGATAATATACATTAGATGAGACTGTGAATATATTAATTAGACGAATATAAAAACAAAATATTAGACGAGTCATTTCATACATTAATTAAATGAAATTATGAATACTTTTATTAGACGAGTTGTCGATGAATTAAGTATAGCAACACATATTACGCAAGTCGTTCATATATTGATTAAACAAGTTTTACAATATACATTATACAAGTTCTCCATACACAGGTTAAACAAGTCTATTGATACACATTAAATGAGTTTCTTAATTCACTTATTAGATGAATATTGCAATATACATGAGAAGAATTTGTTTCAATACTAATTAGATTAATTTAATAATATACATTAGACGAGTCTATCCATACACTAATTAGACAAATATAGCAAAAAAAACTAAATAGATCATTTCATATTAGACGAGTCTATGAATACACATTAAACGAGTTTATTTATGCACTAATTAAATGAGTTTTGCAACACATATTAGATAAATTTGTCTACGTACTAATTATATAAATTTAACAATATATATTTGACGATTTTATTTATACATGCATTATACGAGTCTATTAATAGTCCAATATGTCCCTGCATTGATTTATCTATTATTCGAGTCTATTAATAATCCAATACGAATCTATTTATCTATTATAGTCTTATAATAAATATTAGACCAATATGTCCCTCCATTGATTTGTATTTCTAATGAATCTATTCTACATGTTTTTGCATAGTTTATCCTTGCATTTTTAAAGAGTTTATTTTATATTTTTTTTCATATATTATATCTTTATATTTTTTAAAACTTATTTTTTTTTACATTTTTACATAAATATTGATTTTCTAAACCTTTAAATAATTTATGTTGATTATATTCAAAATTTAAATATAAACTTAAAAATATTATTAACTTTTTCCTCGTAGAAATATCTTTTAATATAATATATATTTAAATATATTTTAATATAATATATATCTATTAAAATAAAAAAAAAACAACAGAAACGGTCATCAAATCCTGTATAGGCACGAGTTTTAGTTGATAAATATAAAATGACATGCAACAAAATTAATTAATAAGTATTATTATATAAATTAAATAAATAAATAAATAAATAAATATATATATATATATATATAATTATTATTTAATTATAATTATATAATTTTTTAAAAAAATGAAATTCTTATAAATTTTTTGAATATTTTTTTTTCAAAGTTGTACATATTATTTTTTATGTGGAGAAATGATTTTATTTAAATGGGGTTTGATATAATAAATATGAATAAAATTTAATTCTTATTTATTATTATTTTTTAATTTAAATTATCGTTACATTATTTTTTAAAAACTTTATTTAATATCATGTAATGAATTATCAATTTATAATTTATAATGTTATATATATATATATATATATATATATATTATTTTAAACTATATAAAAGATTAAAAAAATAACTTAACAAATATTAAATATTGAAAATAATATAGTAATTAACTGTTTTTATAAAATTAAGATAAATAATAAGAAATAAAAGATAAAAAATATAAAATATAAGAATTAGTATCCAAAGAAAATTAAGTTAAAATAATTATAAAATAAATTATTTTAAAATATTTTATTAAATTTTTTTATATTAGTCAATTTTACTTGTGAACTAATCTAATAAACTTATTCTTATGAATGGTGGGTGTCACTTTTATAACATACCTTATTTTGTAAGATTCCAAGTAAACCCATTTGTTTGGTTAAAACAGAGTCACTAACCACTTTAATAAACTTAGGTGAATTTCCTTTAACCACGGTTAGTTTCTTTATGAATGAAATGACTGAGATGTGCATGTGATGGTCCGCATGCAAATTTTGTGTCTGTTCACTTTAACTAACAGGGACGAAATTCCTATAATACCACAAATATACATTCATCTGAAAACAGAAGAAATGAGTCAACATGGGTAAATATGTCATTTCATGTCAAAACCTCGAAACTCAGCTTCCAACATTTTCTGTCTCTCCAGTGGGAAAAAACACTCTCTAGGTGCATTTGGGCACAACTTAAATTAAATGCAATTATTAATTGAAAAAATAATTAAATTTAATAAATATAATATAAAATAAAATAAAATAAATTAAACTAAGAAGTATTTGTTGAAAGAGAAAAATTAAAACTAGTGTCATGCCTTATTTCATTTCACAGTCTCACTTTCACTCTCTCTGATTTCATTGCTCAGTTTTCTCTTTTCCTTCCTTCTTTATTTCTTTCTCCTTTGAAAGCCGAGAGATCGGTTTTCACAGCGAGGAGGTACTTCGATTTTGTGTTTCTGCTGGTCTGCATTTTTTTTCATGCAATGCATTTCGTTCTCTCTGATGTTTTCGGCACGTCGATTGTGTTGTTTTGTTCTTTAGTTTACAGGTGCCTTTGCATATTCTAGGGTTTAAGGTTTTGCGTTTAGCTGTGTCAGAGGCTTGAATTGAACTGAGTATGTTTCATGTATGAGTTAAGAAGCTGGTTGAAGAAGAATGATCATGATTTTGTTTTGTTTAAATTTTTGCTTTTATTTTCCTGCTTGTTTGTGTTGTGATTGTGGTTGGGTTTTAGTTTACGTGCTCTGTTTCTTATAAGGTCGTCATTTTCAGGGAGCGCTTCTTCTCTCTTGTGTTTTATTTATTTATTGGTGTTTTTTTTTTCTTTTGAAATTTGAATCTGTCATGTTATAGTAAAGGGAATACGTGCTATAGTGTATCTTTGAAGTTATGTTGGGTTATCTTTCTGATACTTTTTTATTTCGTTCATTGTTTTAATTACTCTTCCTCTGTAATTCTGTTAAAGATTTCTATGGTTTACAAGTAATGACTGTAACTTTGAGGTTTCTATCATCAGGCACTGTAATTGACTGCAAAAGTAATGGAAGATAATCCTCCCTCAAGTCTCTTAGATGGAGTGGTTATTGGAGTCAAATTTGGTATGGCTACACGCAAGGAAATTGTAAGCTCAAAACACATTCAATTTTTCAGTGGAGGTCTTTGTGACCTTCAGTTAGCATCTCTTTATTAATTAATTCATATGAGATAATCTTGTATTAAGTGTGGACAATGTTGTTACTGTCAATGGCAATGTCGAGGATGAATGATGGCTAGCTTGGGATTTAGGAAATTCTTGCTAGATTTCCTTAGTGTTCTATGATGGGTTCCCTTAAGGTCCTTATTTGAACAATTATTTTTGTTATTGACATTTCCTGAAATTTATTCATGTTGTTACAGATATATGGCCTACTTTTATTTATGGATTAAAAAATTTGACGTTAGCTTACGTACACATGCTTTTTCAAAAATTCTGATCTTTATCACTGTTTTAAATAAAAAGTTCTTTTTGGAAAATTGAATCAATTTTTTTTAATATAAAAGGGTTATGGCCTATTCAGTATTTGATTAGCTTTCATCTCTTTGCTGGTAAATGGTTTGCTTTTGCCTTGGTAGTGTACAGCATCGATCAGTGACTCTTCAATTAGTCATGCTAGTCAGCTGTCAAATCCCTTCCTTGGTCTACCCCTTGAATTTGGCAGATGTGAATCTTGTGGTACTTCTGAAGCAGGAAAATGTGAAGGTTTGCTCTTTTTCTGTACTGCCTTTTTAAATGGTAAAAAGATGAAATTTAAGTTAAGAAATTCGATGTTACTTTTCAGGCCACTTTGGATATATTGAGCTACCAATTCCAATATATCATCCTAGTCATATTAGTGAGTTGAAACGGATGCTGAGCCTTGTCTGTTTAAACTGCTTGAAAATGAGGAAAAACAAGGTATTGTTGACAAAGAGAATAAGAGTGGCATTCTTCGTCTTTTTGTATGTATATCTAGCTTGTATGAATTAGCTGGTAATAAAGGGTGTAGTAGTGATTTTAATGATATGATTTGCTTTTTATCTTTTTTACCTATATGTAAATAACTATAAATAGGCCATTTGTCTTTGAGAGTTTATTTTATTTTATTTTTATTTTCCATCTTTCTTTATGAGTTGAGAAAAATAAAAATAGAGGAGAGTATAGTTTAGAGAGCTTTTACTAGACTCTCTTAGATCTCATTTATTAGAAAGTCAATATTAATATAAGATACAATGAAATAGAGAAAAAAGTGGAAAATATGTAAAGGCACCTCTAGGACCCGAGGTACAAATAAGTACAACTCAACAAATTTTTAATAAAGCTTATTCTAAGTCTATATCAAGCCTATTCTAACACTCTCCTTCAAGTTAGAGCATACAAATTTTATGTATTGAGCTTGGAACAAATAAATTAACTTCAAGGCCCTCAAGGATTTTGTTAACACATTTACAAGTTGATCGATGGATTCGACAAAATCAATATACAATTCCTTGGATAACAACTTTTCTTGAATACAATGATAGTCAATTTCCATGCATTTGGACTTCTCATGGAACATAGGATTGGAAACAATGTGGAGAGTTGTTTGATTATCTTAATACAACTTTGTTTGTTGAATCTCACAATTATAGTTATTGGAGAAACTGATTTTCCCACACAAGTTCACAAGTGAGAGAGGCCATTGTTCTGTATTAACCTTTTGTAGTTAATTGGGCAACCTCTTAAGAAAGGAGAATTTAAGATCGATTCAACCTCACAAACCAACTTGTGAGGTGACCACACCTACACACACACACACACACACACATATATATATATATATATATATATACATATGTATATATATATATACATATGTATATATACACACACATATGTATATATTTGTGTGTGTGTGTATGTATACATATGTATATATACACACACATATGTATATATTTGTATGTGTGTGTATGTATACATATGTATATATACATATGTATATATATACACACACACATATATACATATGTATATACACACACACACACATATACATATGTATACACACACACATATGTATACACACACATACATATATATATATATATATGTGTGTTTATGTGTATATGTATGCCATAATTTTGCATATTTCTACTCGACGTGGTTCTCCATCATACCTCCTCACATCGAGCACTGAATGTCTCAAGTGTGGGACTAGGGGTAACCCGACAGTAGGGAACATGATAAGCCCAACTAACTTAACTATGTTAGGTTCTAAATGACTTTGATACTATTTTAAGTGTAATTTAAGTCTAGTTCAACCTTTTTAAAATGACTTGGGAAGATGAGGTTTTCACCTAGGTGTAGGGGGAACCAATAGCATGTGATATGATAAGCTCAACAAACTTGACTATAATAGGTTATAAATAATTCTGATACCATTCTGAAAGTGAAAATTAAGTTTAATTCAACATCACAAAACTGACTTAATAAGGTGAGTTTTGGACTCACCTATATATTGGCCATTAGTTGGGATCTCCAACACTTGCTTTTCTAGGAAATAATATTTCCTCCAATGAAAACACAATATCATGAGAACAATTGCCATTATGCAGTATTTTCTGATAAGATTTCCCTTACATCTTTTTTCCAAGTGATCATGCAACCTTGACCTAGAAACCAAAGTTCAGTAGATGTTGCTCAAGATATAATTTTTCCCATCAAGATTTTGACTTAAGGTGGGAGAATATGAAAAAAAATGTGTTGGGCTTTCTTAGAATACGCATTAAATATAGGTAGTTGTTAGAATAGGTATTGAATATAGGTAGATAGAAGTTGTATTAGAAAATTGCTATATGTTGTACCTATGAGCTGTTAACTCTTTCGGATTAATTACCTAGATGTAATTTTCCTCTATAAATAACAAAGATCAATTGAGAGACAATCAATCTCTTAAGATCTTTTTCTCATACTATTAGTCTTAATTAAGTTGGTATTAGAGTGGGTTGAGCCCACTTTGCCAGTTTTGTAGTTGTCCACTACTATCCACCATTCTGCTGTTGCTAGCCATCGTTTGTTGTGGACCACCATCTGCTCTCCGTTGTTGTCTATCGGCCATGGTCGTCCATCACTAACCAACTTTTTTATCACCTGAACAATTCCAAGTCTTCTCCACAATTTTCCAAGTTATCATCGTCTGACCCTTCCTATTGTTCTTTTATGGCCTCTGTATCTTTCATTACTATTCTTAAAAATGTGAAAGAGGCACTTGATCATCCTAGATGGCAACAAGCCATGATTGATGAAATGTAGGCGGTTGAATGTAATGGTACAGAGGACTTAGTTCCTCTTTCACCTGGACAAAAGTTGTTGGGTTTACACTGTTAAAGTTGGGCCAAATGGTGAAGTTGATCAAAGCTAGATTGATGGGTAAAGAATATAATTAGATCTATGGCCTTGGTTATGGTGATACATTTTCTCCCATACCTAAAATGACTATTGTGCCTCTTCTTTGCCATGACAACTACATGTCATTTTCTTTCATGTTGATCTAGAAGAGATTTACATTGAGCAATCTCCTGGGTTTGTTGCTCATGGGGAGTGTGGCTTGGTTTGTAAGTTACATCTATCTCTATGGTCACAAGTAATCTCCTTGTGCTTGGTTTAGAAAATTTAGTCACATTGTTTAATCTTTTGGAATGAAATGCAGTGCGGTAGATCATTTAGTTTTCTATTGTCATACTTCACTTGGAAATGTGTTTACTTAATTGTCTGTTGTTGATATAGTTATTATAGGAAATGATGATGCTAGAAGCTCGCAACTAAGGGAACACTTATGTAATCACTTTTAGATTAAAGTTGGAAATCTCATACTTTCTAAGCATTGAAGTGGCCCAATCAAAGGAAGGCATTCTAGTTTCCCAAAGGAAATATACTTTCTTAGAAGAAACAATTATGACGGAGTGCATATAAGTAGATAGCCCTATGAATCCAAATAAAAAATTAATGGTAAATCAAGGTGAACCTTTCTTTGATCCAGAGAGATATGGAAGACTTGTTGGGAAACTTATTTATCTTAATCTTACTAGACCTGATCTAGATATGGAAGACTAGTTGGGAAACTTAGTTAAACATTTTTGTTGTTTTTTTTTTCTTGTTATCTATCTTTTATTTTGAAGATAAGTGCTCCTGAATGAGATTTGTTAATTTTCATGTCTTCATGTTTTTTGTAATTTATCCACCACTCATTTTATTTGCTAGATTTAGTACGAGGATACAAACTTTGTCTATTTCCATTTTTGTGTGCTTGATCTAACTGGTTCACAATCTTTCAGCCTTCAGCATCAGGCAGTGGCTTGGTGCAGAGATTAGTATCTCCTTGTTGTGAGGTTAGTAAGAACAAATCATGCAAAATAATTTCTTAGTAGTTATATGGATTTACAACCCTGAAATATTTTCTTGTATTGTTTCCTACTGATTCTTCCATATACGTGTTTACATATATATTTTTCTAATTTTAATGTTTGTATATATTTTCTGTTATTGGTAGAATTTTATGATCTTTGTTATGAACTCATGATACCTGTGAAACCCTGGCATGTTTTGCTAACTATTTGTTCTCATCTAAAGGACATTTAAGGAGACTGGAGTTTTCTTTTTCTTTTTTGATTTCTGATGTGCATTGTTTTGTCTTTCCTTTTCTCCACTTTTTTCCATGGTTTACATATCTGTACATTATCCTCTGATTTGGTTTGCTGTCACAATTCATGCTTCAATTAGTTTTTCTTATCAGAGTTGGCTAAATGTGGTTTTACTATTGAAATATGCTATCTTTGTAAAATTTCATTTTGAAGGTTCATGGTATTTATTCTTAACCTTTACAGGTTAATGCTGCTGAAGTTTCTATAAGGGATGTTAAAACAAGTGATGGGGCTTGTTATCTAGCACTCAAGGTATCCAAATCCAAGATGCATCCTGATTTTTGGGGTTTTTTAGAAAAATATGGCTATCGCTATGAGGGTGATCATACTCGAGCCTTACTTCCTTGTGAGGTGGGTTTCTACTTTTGTTACTATACTGTTCAAATAGCTTCTTCTTTTACTTGTTTGCAGATATGCTGACACTTGTCAATTTATGATATTTTATGTGCCGATTTAATTTAATTCCTCCATTGTATTAGGCCTACATAGGTTTTCTCTCTTATTCTTTTTGTACATGATGATTTTTCTTTAAATTATCATGCCACAGTATAGAAATAGACATCCTTCATAGTGAGAAATTGTAGGATTTAGCATTATCCTTTGCCCCAAACATCATATTTTGATATTGAAGGATTTTCTGTATTGAATGATTTTTTATTTGTTATATTTACATCTTCAAAACTGTATTTTCTTCTTTACACGACAAAAATTGGCATTGGCATATTTTGGAGGTTTGAGTTCGACTCCTGAAATCTTTTTGATTTACTTTTACAATGATCTGTAATTGAGGGTTCCAGGCTAATTGTTGTGTGTTATTTCTTAAATATTTGAATTCATTATGTCTTTCTATTGAAATTGGCTATTTGCCTTTTGATTAATATTTTGATTTTAAAATATCTTTCAGGCAATGGAAATTATTAAGAGAATCCCATTAGAAACCAAAAGAAAGCTTGCTGGAAAAGGGTATTTTCCTCAAGATGGATATCTTTTGAAGTATCTTCCAGTGCCACCTAATTGCTTGTCAGTACCAGAAGTTTCAGATGGCGTTAGTGTCATGGCTTCGGTGAGAAAATGAACATACTATTGTCAGTAAATGTCGCCCTAGTAATGTTTTTTAGTATGCTCAATTCTATTTTTTGTAATAGTTAATTTTGTTATCCTAATTTGCCAGAGCAGAAAAACTGCTTTAGGTTTTTAACCAGACTTGATAGTTGTTCTAATCTAAAATTCTGAACCATGATTACATGTGTGAATATGAAAAATCTATTCAGAGTTCATTATGAATTAGGTTGCCTATATCTTTTGGATCTTGCTTTGATTTTCTAACCTGGGTATTCATATCTTGGTTTGTCAGCTCGATTTTGTCTTCATTAAAGTGCATGTGTCACTGATGCATTTGTTGCTTTGTAGGATCCTTCCATTACAATTCTCAGAAAATTGCTCAGGAAGGTTGAAATCATCAAAAGCTGTAGATCTGGAGAACCAACATTTGAGGCTCATCACGTGGAAGCAAATGATTTGCAGTCAGTTGTTGATCAGTATTTTCAAATTAGGGGCACTTCTAAGGCAGCACGTGCTATTGAAACACGTTTTGGGGTTAATAAAGAGCTTAATGAATCATCAACGAAAGCATGGCTAGAGAAAATGCGGACTTTATTTATACGAAAAGGTTCAGGTTTTTCCTCCCGGAATGTGATAACTGGTGATTGTTATAGAAGGATAAATGAAGTAGGAATTCCGGTTGAAGTTGCCCAACGAGTAACATTTCAGGAGAGAGTTAGCATCCATAACATAGGTTATTTGCAGAAATTAGTTGATGAAAATCTGTGCCTTACTTACAAGGAGGGTATGTCAACTTTTTCACTCAGGGAGGGCTCAAAGGGTCACATATATTTGAAGCCTGGTCAGATAGTACAGCGGAGGATTATGGATGGGGATATCGTCTTCATTAACAGGCCACCTACAACTCACAAACACTCTTTACAGGCACTTTTTGTTTACATCCATGATGACCACACTGTGAAAATAAATCCTTTAATTTGTGGACCACTTGGGGCTGATTTTGACGGTGACTGTGTCCATCTGTTTTATCCACAGTCACTTGCTGCCAAAGCAGAAGTTGTGGAGTTATTTTCTGTCGAGAATCAACTGCTCAGCTCTCACAGTGGCAATTTGAATTTACAGTTAACCACAGATTCGTTGTTGTCACTGAAGATGTTGGTCAAGAGATGTTTTTTTGATAGAGTGGCAGCTAATCAATTGGCTATGTTTCTTTTACCTTTGCCTCAAGCTGGTTTGATGAAGGCCAATTCTGGTAATTCTTATTGGACTTCCATCCAAATGTTACAGTGTGCTCTCCCTTTGTGTTTTGATTGCTCTGGGGGACGGTATTTGATTAGGCAGAGTGAAATCTTAGAATTCGATTTTAATAGGGATGTTTTGCCTGCAACAGTAAATGAAATAGCAGCCTCAATTTTCTTTAGCAAGGGTCCAAAGGAGGCACTAAAGTTCTTTGATGTGTTGCAGCCTTTTTTGATGGAAAGTATATTTGCTGATGGGTTTAGTGTTAGCCTGCAAGATTTTTCAATATCCAGGGCAATTAAAAGAATTATAAGCCGAAGCATAGGAAAAGTTTCTTCTCTCTTGTATCAGCTGAGGTCTGTTTACAACGAGCTGGTGGCGCAACAATTGGAGAAGCTTATTCGTGATATTGAACTTCCTGTTATTAATTTTGCTCTAAAGTCAACCAAACTAGGAGATTTAATTGATTCAAAGAGTAAATCTGCAATTGATAAGGTTGTTCAGCAGATTGGTTTCTTAGGGCAGCAACTTTTTGATAGGGGAAAATTCTATTCAAAAGGATTGGTGGAAGATGTAACATCTCATTTTCACGTGAAGTGTTGTTATGATGGGGATGGTTATCCCTCTGCTGAGTATGGGTTGCTCAAAGGGTCTTTTTTTAATGGTTTGGATCCATATGAAGAGATGGTGCATTCAATTTCAACAAGGGAAATAATGGTGCGTTCTTCAAGGGGATTATCTGAACCAGGAACACTCTTCAAGAATTTGATGGCCATTCTTCGGGATGTTGTTATCTGTTATGATGGAACTGTTAGAAATATTTGCAGTAATTCCATTATCCAGTTTGAATATGGATTAGAGAAAACTGAGCACCTATTCCCTGCTGGTGAGCCTGTAGGCGTCTTAGCAGCAACTGCTATGTCAAATCCTGCTTACAAAGCTGTCCTTGATGCTAGTCCCAGTAGCAATTCCTCATGGGAGTTGATGAAGGTGAACATTTCCTCGTAGTGAATGAAGATAATCTGCGTTTAAGTTTTAATATCTCAATAAATGATTTTTCCTGAAATTTTTATTGATGCATTTTTTCTTCAGGAAATACTACAATGCAAGGTCAATTTTAAGAATGAACCTGTTGATCGGCGTGTTATTTTGTACCTGAATGACTGTGATTGTGGAGGGAGTTATTGTCGTGAAAATGCGGCATATAAAGTTAAAGATCAATTGAGAAAAGTCAATCTTAAGGATGCATCAGTGGAGTTTATTATTGAGTAAGTTTCTCTCATAATATTGTACCTTTTAATCTTCGTCTGCACATGCTTTAGTTAAAAAGAATTTCAAGTATACGGTCTGTATTTATCTACTGTTCATCATTTGAGGGACTTTTAGTATTTTATAGGCTTAAATATGTTCTTAGTCGTTGCAAAATGAGTGAGTTTTCACTTTGTTCCCCGAAAGTTTTTCTTTTCTCTGATTTTGGTCTCTATGAGATTGAAAATCAATGCTTTTCGATCCCCTGGTATTTTATGACACTAGTTAACTGTTGAACAAAAGGTCAAGTGACCACCTGAGTGATGCAGAATAGTATTGTGATACAATGTGAGCATTTGACATCTAAAAGAAGAACTCTTAATATCCATAAAATAAGTTATTTATCAGTCTTAAAATGAATATTATGGACTAATAATAGTGATTTTAAATTTTTGAGGGATGAACATTATAGAAAAGTATTTTACAGGAACTAAAACCTAAATTCACACATTTTATAAGGACTAAACATTTCTTACAATTTTACAGAGATTAAAAACTTATTTAAGCCTATTTTATATTATTGAGAAAATGAGTTTAGTTTGGGGTCCTGTTACTTGTATGCAGATACCGAGAACAGCGGATGCGAAAGGGAAATTCGGAAACTGATGCTGGACTTGTTGGTCATATTTATCTGGACGAGGTTGTTCTATTTCCTTTTCATTCAATTCGATTATAGTTACATATTGCTACATATGATACATTTAATATATGAAACTTATTAGAATATAGGAAAATGTCTAATAAAATCATGATCATATCTTAGAATGTCTTAGAACTCTCCAGAGTGTCCAATTATACATGTATTGTATCTTATAAATTATAATACTTTTGTTAGTCACGGTTAGAAATATCGCATTTTATGTTAATTAGGGAAACATGTGTATGTTAATTATGTTATTTTTTACATATTCATTTGTATTTGCACTTAACCCTCATTCTCTTAATTATATAAATACATTACCTTATGAGTATTCTCTACACAAGGGGGATTAACCCTATATCTAGTTTTTCTCTATATTCAACATAGTATCTAGAGCTTAAGACTTTTTGCCAATTTTTTATTTCACCTCTGCCACTGCAATCATTGTCGTCGTTGCTACGGTCACCATCGCCGGAGTGTCAGTTCAAACCGGTGACCACACGGTTTTTATCGTCTCGGCCAGGCGATCACCATGTCGTCAATGACGCCTTCATCAGAACTCCCACGTGCCTCACATGCCTATCCAAGTCATGGATATGCTACCTTTTTCACTATGTGTGGGGGCACGTATTGGCTCCTCTTTTAGTGTTTTAGGGTTTTTCTCTCTCTTCCTCCATGGCGTCTTTCACTGCCTCTTCCACTTTCGACATCTATTCTGCCACCACTGTTTCTGATTGATCAATCTTTACCAACTATGTCAATGTGCACTTGCCCATTGTTAAGTCCTATATCGACTAAAGATAAGACCAATTCACAATATATTAGTGGGTGTAAACTTCATCTTACAAGCCGGTTTTGTAAGGTTGAGTTATGTTTAAAGTCTACTTTTTAACATGGTATCAGAGTCATGAGTGAGAGTCAATCTAATAGGATATAGGGTTATAGGTTATTTGACAGTTAGTTAGTTAGTGGGAAGTGGAAGAGAAACTTTATAAATAGGGAGTTGGTTCTGTACAAGGGGGAGTATTGAGTGAATTCTTTGTAAGTCTGGACTTTGGCCAGAAGAGGGAGGTTATGCTCCCAACCCATTCTTTGTAAAGAGGAATTCTTTTACTGTGAATAATATAGAAAACTCATTCTTCCATCACTGTTTCTATCTTCTAAGTGTGTTCTTGTTAGGTTCCAAACCCAGTAACCTAACACAATCTTAGTGAAATTTGATGCTTGGTTGAGTCTATTGTTCCACCCGATATTGGACCACCTATGAATGTCTAGTCCCATGCATGAGATGTATGTCTCGACATAAGGTGGATGTGTTGGAAATCCCACCTTACCTAGAGATAAAGTCAATTCACAATATATAAGTGGTTTTGTAGGGATAAGTCAGGCTTAAAGTCTACTTTCCATCCGAATGTGTCATGATTTATTCCTTGGTCAGGATTTTGATTAGTATATTTAATGCAAGGCATGTGCTTTAGGGTTTATGAACACATCATCATTGTACTGTAACAAATCACATCATGTCAGGTCTACATCAATTTCATTTATTTCCTGTGCGTTCTTGACTCTCTATTCTCTCCCTCTCCCATCCTGTAATTTTAACAAAACCTAATAAATAAACGTGATTGAACATTTTTTTCATTCCTCTGGAGTTTTAATCATACACGAGAATACTATGTAATGCTGAGTTAATCATATCTTGGTAATTATAATTACTACTAATGATATCGTTTTGAACAGATGATGTTAGAAGAGCTGAAGATCAGCATGGCCAACATTTTTCAGAAATGCTCAGATAGACTAAAATCCTTTAGTCGGAGAAAGAAAGCTAATGAATTTCTGAATAGGACCGAATTGTCGTTTAGGTTTATCCTCTCATTTCTTTCCGTTTGCATTTGATATTCCGCCATCCAATTTTAAATATTTATCCTTTCTTAAAGTAATCTATTGCTTGCAATATGAGTGGTAGCGTAGAGGTGCACTTTTATTTTCTTTCAAAAGAACAAAATTACATTTTTTTTGTAAAACTAGTGCTTTGTACTTTTTTAATATATTATTGTCATTTTAGTAAAATATAATTCTTTCCTAATAGTTTAGTACCAAGGTTCACGGGGGGAAATAGATATGTAGGATTTAATTTAAAGTGGGCAGTTATGGATTGGCAGGCTTTTGAATTCCCTGAGCTTGTTTCAATCAACGTTTTTTTTAACAGTTTAGGAGTACTACTTCCAAGAGAGGGACCAGTCAATAAATTTCTACCTTGATGGTGTCTCACACATGTATCTTCTTTTCTTATAGATTTTTTTTTTTTTTTACTAAGGTACATTTCAGAATGTTGAAATTTCCCTAAATTTGAACATCCATTCAATAGTGTTATATTTTTTCTCAAACATTTCTACAAGGTTGGTGATCTAATCTAAAAAAGGAAGATAAAAGCTTTTGCATGTCACTTCCTTTATATATCATTCTAATCAAATGCTTTCTTTTATGATTGTTGTTTATGGTTAATTTATATCGCTTTCTGATCTGTGTTCCATCTTGTCAGTGAGTCTTGCTCGGGTTCGCATTCTGCTGCCCCGTGTTTAACATTCATTTGGGTTGATGATCGTAATAATGAATTTGATCACATTGTAAAGATCCTATCGGAAGAAATCTGCCCTGTGCTGTTAGATACAATAATCCAAGGTATTTTCCTTGCAATCATTCTTTGGGGAGAGGAAGTACTATATTTTCTTTGATCATTAAATCTATGTCTGTGGTTTTGGAGGGAGGGTGGAAAAGAGAAAAAGGTTACCAGGAACTAGAATAAAATGTGCCACAGTTCACTAATTGAATTGTCCAGTAGTCTTATTGATACAATACTAAATCCTGTACAATACAAATCCACAATTTCATGAAGACTTCAATTAATACATTAATATTGTTGTTACAAGTAGGAAGCCTGAAACAGAATATCAAACATCAAAATTTTTTACCGATTGGCCCATTTTAAATAAATGACTTGGGTACTGGATAATCTCCCTGAATCATGAAAACATAGTGTTCTTGGAAGATAGCTCTTGTAAGTTCTTAACCATTTTCTTCATGCACTAGAATTACCACTAGCTAGTTACTCTCATATCCCCATTGGCATTCTCAAAAAGAACAAATTAGTTGCTAGAGGACCTCTCCTGCATTCAAATTCATTGGCCGTATCTATCCTTTCCACACGCTAATGTTTTGCAATCTAAAGACTTGCTTATTCCTTTCAGATGTGATCTTCTGTCAACTGTTTATTTCTTGTTTAAATTTGTTGGCCGTCAGTTTTTATATGTGGTCTGTCGTATATTTTGTTGCATTCTTAATTTTGAATGCATACATTGCTTAGATCACATATTTCTGTCTTAGTAATGTTTCTGATTTTCCTCTTACTAATAAGCAGGAGACCCACGCATTAGCTCTGCAAGTATAATTTGGGTTAGTCCGGATACAAACACATGGGTTAGAAACCCTTATAAATCTTCTAATGGTGAACTGGCACTGGATATTATTCTTGAGAAGGAAGTAGTCAAGCAGAGTGGTGATGCTTGGAGGATTGTACTTGATTCCTGCCTTCCTGTTCTTCATTTGATTGATACCAGGCGTTCAATCCCATACGCTATTAAGCAGATTCAAGAATTGTTGGGGATATCTTGCACTTTTGATCAAGCGATTCAGGTGAGTTGTATTGAATTATGTTTACTTATTTGCTCTTTTGGTTGTCTTTCGGATATTTCCTCACTTTTAATTACTCCAAGTATTTTTATGGGCGGATTTGTTGGGTGATTCACAATGTTTCTAATTGCTTAGACTTTTGCAGTGTTCCTTTTGCCTCTATCTATCTCTATGGTGTCCTAATCTTGAGAGGTATTTTCTTTGGTCAGATCAGGTGGAACACAGAGAATAGATATTTTTAGTTTGAGAATTTGGTGCCTAGAAATTTTGCTTTAGCACTGAAATCCTGTCTATAGAAACTAAAAGCCTATATCCAGGGAAATGAAAATTATTAATGATAAATATATTGCATCAAATGGACTGCAGCTCAGACTAAAGACGCAATGCCCAAAACATAAAACACAGAACAAAACTGAATTGTATTTCTATCTTATTTGATTCTAATATTAGGAAAACAATCTGTTGAAAATCAAACTACATTGTTAGATTTTGTGGTGATATGCAATTTTTGCCCTTATCGTACATATTGGAGTCTGATTTTGTTGTGAATATGAAAGATTTGATCATTATACAATGTTTAGTAGGCCCATTAGTAAATCTTTTGTACCCATCTTATCCTTCTGTACCTACTTGCAGCGTGTTGCGGCATCTGTGAAAATGGTGGCAAAAGGTGTTCTTAGAGAGCATCTAATTTTGTTAGCTAGTAGTATGACATGTGGTGGGAACCTGGTTGGCTTTAACACAGGGGGATATAAAGCCCTCTGTCGACAACTAAATATTCAAGTACCATTCACAGATGCAACACTCTTTGTAAGTTGCTACCTTGTTAATTGTTGTATCGTGAGGTGTATTGGGTTATTATTATTATTCTTACTTGGTGAATGTTACACTATGCAGACACCTAAAAAATGTTTTGAGCGAGCTGCTGCGAAATGTCATACTGACTCTCTGTCAAGCGTAGTTGCATCCTGTTCCTGGGGTAAACATGTGGCAGTTGGTACAGGATCAAAATTTGATGTTGTTTGGGATGCAAATAAGGTATTTTTATCATACTCAGGTTTAATACTTATGAGTGTACAACTCCTTTTATCAGTTAGTTAGTTAGTTACAACCATCATTATGTATTGTGTTCTCTTAGAGTTGTTTGTTACAGCTGTCACTGTTAGGTTGTAGTAATTGATCCCATAAAGTTAGATGAGTTTCTGTAGTCTATGTGTAGTTTCTGTGTACAGAAACTTGTAACTTGTACCAATCTCAGAATTTTAAGTGCAAGTTTCTTTTCTCTTGAGTTTGTTTTTAATAATTGGAGTTCTGGATAAGCATTATTTGAATGTTGACATTTGTTTTTTTGCAGATAAGATCAAGTGAAATTAAAGGGATGGATGTTTACAGTTTTCTTCACATGGTTGGAGGTCGTACTGATGGGGAAGAAGAAATTGATGGTTGTTTGGGTGAAGATATTGATGATTTGCTGGAAGAAGAAAATTTGGATTTGGAAATGTCCTCACCACGTAACTCTGGTTTTGAGGCTGTCTTCGAAGACAATCCTGAAGTACTGAATAATTCAACATCCAATGGTTGGGATGTAAATTTAAATCAGACTGAATCAAAATCAAATGGTTGGGGTGCAAACATAACAGGTCAGACAAACACAAATTCTAATGAATGGTCTGGCTGGGGAAACAATAATTCTAAAATACCAGCCGGTGGAACCGAAAATATGCAAGGCTCTTGGGACTCTGGTAGGAGGAAAGATGTAAACCAAGAAGACAATTTTGCATCTGGTGCTTGGGGTGCAAACAGAACAGATCATACAGAAACAAAATCTAATGACTGGGGAAGGAATAATAAGTCTGAAATACTTGCAAGTGGATCTGAAAAAGATTCCTGGGACTCAAGTAAATTGAAAGATGATGTACGAAAAAACAATATTGGTTCTAGTGCTTGGGATGCAGGAAGCACAGGTCAGACAAAAGCAAAATCTAATGAATGGTGTGGATGGGGAAATAATAAGTCTGAAATACCAGCTGGTGGATCAGAAAATGTGCGAGATTCCAGGGGCTCTGACAAGGGGAAAGATGATGTTACCCAAGTAGACAACTCCGCAAATGGTTCTTGGGTTGGAAACAGAAGAGATCAGACAAAAGCAAAATCTAATGAATGGTCTGGCTGGGGAAGGAATCAATCAGAAATGCAACCTGGAGGATCTAAAAATGTAAGAGAAGATTCTTGGGGGTCAGGTAAACTGAAGGATGATACCCAAAATGACAATTCTGAGTCTGGTGCCTGGGGTGCAAGCAGCAAAGGCCAGATAGAATCAAAATCTAATGAATGGTCAGGGTGGGGGAAGAATAAGTCTGAAAAAGCTGGTGAATTTGAAAATGTGAAGGATTCTTGGGGCTCTGGTAAGAGGAAAGATGTTACCCAAGTAGACAATTCTGAGTCTGGTGCCTGGGGTGCAAGAACCACAGGCCAGATAGAATCAAAATCTAATGAATGGTCAGGCTGGGGGAAGAATAAGTCTGAAAAAGCTGGTGAATTTGAAAATGTGCAGGATTCTTGGGGCTCTGGTAAGAGGAAAGATGTTACCCAAGTAGACAATTCTGAGTCTGGTGCCTGGGGTGCAAGAACCACAGGCCAGATAGAATCAAAATCTAATGAATGGTCAGGCTGGGGGAAGAATAAGTCTGAAAAAGCTGGTGAATTTGAAAATGTGCAGGATTCTTGGGGCTCTGGTAAGAGGAAAAATGTTACCCGAGTAGACAACTCTGTGTCTGGTTCTTGGGGTGGAAGCGGAGGAGATCAAACTAACACAACATCTAATGAATGGTCTGGCTGGGGAAGGAATAAATCGGTAGTACCAGCTAGCGGAACTGAAAAGGCACAAGATTCTTGGGGCTCAAGTATATTGAAAGATGATGTTACCGAAAAAGATAATTCCACCTTTGGTTCTTGGGGTGCAAACAAAACAGGTTTGAAAAAAACCGAAGTAGATGAATGGGCTAGAAATAAAGTTGAGGCAATAGATGGTGGATCAGAAAAGCCCCAAGAAGATTCTTGGAACTCAGGTAATTCGAAAGCTGACTCAAAAGTTGGCAATACCTATTGGGGAAAAGCCAAATCCTCTGGAAGTCAATCATGGGATTCCCAAAATCAGTCAAATCAAAATTCAACTTCACGGGGATGGGAATCACATATTGCTTCAGCTAATTCAGATAGTGAGAAAGGTTTTCAGTGGGGTAAGCAAGGTAGAGAATCTTTCAAGAAAAATCGCTTTGAAGGTTCACAAGGTCGGGGTCCAAATGGTGGCGACTGGAAAAATAGGAATCGCCCACCTAGACCACCTGGACAGAGATTGGACTTATATTCATCTGAGGAGCAGGATGTGCTGAAGGAGATCGAACCTATTATGCAGTCTATCAGACGAATCATGCAACAACAGGGGTAAGTTACTTGTGACAGTAAATACTAACTCCCCATTATAATGATTTGGCAAGCTAGAAAAAATCATGATATTATTTGCCTTTCCTGTAATAATACAAGCCGTACACTGAATTGCAAGTTGCAATTTGAACCTTTGCATCTGCTCTACTGTTTTTACTGTCCATAGCAATTACTCTGGTAGTTATTTTTGGTTTGAATACCATTACAAATATAGCTATTATTACTTCAAATTTTTGCTCCTTATTAAGCTTGTGTTAGCTGTACTCTCTACCCTAGCCTCGAGTGGTTTCCTGATGTATTCCCTCTGTTATGAGTTTTGTATCATAAGCTGAAGCATTTTGATAATATTTTTTTAATAAATTCCTGTTGAAGGTACAACGATGGGGACCCGCTGGCTGCTGAAGATCAACAATTTATACTTGAGAATGTCTTTGAGCACCACCCAGATAAAGAAACCAAAATGGGTGCTGGAATTGATTATGTCATGGTATCACCTAACTCTGTTTACATTGAATCTTTCATTCACATTTATAAATAAGATTGTGATCAATATCAATTTAGATAAATGAGTTTCTTTCCAAAACTTCCTGGGTCCTGGTACTGAAAGAAGATGGTATTTTGGTATTTCTATTTCCTTGCATATGTGTCAGTTTGCGTATTTTGGTATTCCATCCTTGGATTATGGATTGCGACGGAAGTTGAAACATCAAATTATCGTCTACCTATATCTTTACCTGTGCCTAATGTTGGGAGTATTATTTGCAACAGGTTAACAGACACGGCAGTTTTCAGGATAGCAGATGCTTTTTCGTGGTTTTGAAAGATGGTCGAAGAGAAGATTTTTCCTACCGTAAATGCTTGGATAACCGGATAAGAAAGAAGTATCCAGCAGACCTTGCTGAAGCATTCGTCAATAAATATTTTCGAGTTTACCGTAATAGGGGGGACCAAACTGCAAACCCAAGGGGGGACCAGAGTGGAACGGCAGTGCAGGACGAAGCTTCTACACCGGCTGACCAGACCTCAATACTCGGCCCTGGCCCTGTGGAAACGAATGAGTAGATTAGAGACTTTTTGTCCATAATTGTACAGAAGCGGCGTAGTTAAGGCCACTGAATAGTTTTTGCATAGATGGCCAATTTTCCTATCGGAAATTTATCCTCTTTTCGGTGACAGTTGGATGGTAATTTTTCTAACCTGGGAATCATGCATCTTTGTGCACATGTTAATATTCTTACTGATTACAGCACATGGTGTAATGATTTTTGAACCTTTAATTCTGCCATTGACTGGACCACCGATATCAAAATGACATGCTTCTTATTAGAGTTTCATCATTCAGATTCTAGCTGATATTCTTTTTTCTAAGTTTCTTACCATTCCAGTTATTTGCTATATATTTTTAGAGAAATTACTTTTTCACTGCCCATTCTTGTTAACTCTGCATTGTCATATTTTCTTGTAAATTTAATTTTCTAAATATTCGTTAGTCTCATGTTTCCAAAGTATTTTGATGTCATTTCGGGTTGCTTTAAGTAACTATAACTGAGATAATTGCACGCAACAATAATGCATTCTGATACCTCTTATTAATTGAAATTGATAGGAGTCAAATTTGATAATGCATTCTGTTATCCATGTAAATAAATGAACAATTTGCTATTCAAAGAAAAAAAAAAGTGAAAAAATTCATAAGGAAATGAACGGATAACATGGTCTTATAAAACACTTTTGAAAACTAATAATGTTTTACGATGTTAGATCGCTATCTATCCAAAACCAAGAATGTTATGGTCAACCTGCAATAATAATGGTGCCTCCACTATCACTTGTGGGATCCATACCCATTTCTTTCCTTAATTCCCTCGTGCCATTACTTAAAAACTTGATTTTTAAATTCCTGAATTCTACACCTATTACTTCTACTTTTATTTTTAAAAATTTAATGCTTATATTCTCACAATATAACTCAATTTTATCTTTCATATATTGTGGTTTGCCATGACATGAAATGTCAGTATAAAATTTACATTGTTGTCGACACACGTATTTTTCTCATTTTTGTCATTATAACTTCACCAAAAAATGTATGTACCACTCATAATTATTTACGAGTCACTTAAAAAAAAGGAAAATGCATTAAAAATAATAATATCAATTTTGTAATATTTGAAACTATAGAAAACTTAAATAACTTTCATTTAAGCTCTTAAAATCAACTTCTTATTAAGTCACGAATTTAAAGACTTAAGTGAGAGTAATAACCTACGTTACACCGTTCTATATTGTATTTATATTATTAGTGCTATTTTCCTTACAAACATAAAAAGGTTTAACATTTAAACTTATCAATTAAATTAAGATAGAACTTAAAATACTGTTTTTAAGAATATAAATTTTGTCCTATTTTGCTTAATGTGAATTATTATTATTATTATTATTATTATACGATTCATCAGAATAAAATTTTATTGGAAAGTCACATTATTATGCAAGTAGGATTAGTTTATGAGAATGAAGAAAACCATGAAAAAAAAACAACTAAAAAAATCTTAAGTTTGGTTCTTCAAAATAATAATTGATATCACCAATACAACACGACTAAAAATTTATAAAATTCTAAAGATATAAATACACACAAATATGCTTATGTGACACCCTTTAAATTTTCTATAAAGTATATTAATTACCACATATCTTATCATTAGAATAATTAATAAGTGTCATTATAGTTTGTGATTAGACAAAAGTGTGAACACACCTAAACTCTTTTCGACATTCATAATTTAAATGTACTACTAAAAGTTTTTTTTCAATGCAAAATCCTTTTAAGACTTAAACATCATTTTTTGTTCGAAAATATCAATTAGGTTTTCAAATATTAATTAATTTCAATTGGTCATATTTTTTAAAATGTGATTAAATTTGATTTTTTCTATTAGTCAATATCACCTATGTTAACTCATGTATCACATGTTAATTTTTATTTTATTTTTTTTAAAAATTGCCACATATCAAATGAAGGTTTTGCCATGTAACAAAAATAGTGTGATGTGGCAATAACACACGTGTCACTGTTGGGACCAGTGTCATGTGAAAAGTTTCAATTTAATATCTATATTTGTTATTTTGTTTCAATTCAGTTATATTTTCTTTTAAAAAATAGAACAATTTCATTCTATTCCAAATTGAGACCCAAATTAACTTTTATATAAAAATAATAAAAAAATTGAAAAACAAATTTGAAAAAAAAAACAATGAACTCACATGTAGTACATGGATTAACGTCATTAGTATTATACAAACGGAAATGAGCAAATTATATTAAATTTTAAAAAAATAATGACCCAATTGAGACCAATTAAATTTTAAGAATCTAATGGAGATTTTGGAACAAATACGAGGATCAACTGAAGGTTTAAACTTACTTCTAAATCTATTTCTAAATACACTTTATCTAAAACTCTACCTTACATTAGTTTAAACATTTAATTATTTCTTTGGTCTCCACTTTCGTTGTAAAAATTCAAGTTGGTTCCCGCTTTTAAAAAGGTTTCAATTGCGTCTAACTTTTGAAAAAAAAAGTTTTAATTGTATCATAACTTTTGAAAAAACACCTCAAGGTCCTCTTAAAAAATCACTAATATCATTAACGACATGCCATGTTCTAATTTGTGGTTATTTTAATTTCTTTCAATTTTTTTAACCTTTATTAATTTATTAATTTTTTGGTAAACATTTTTGTTGCCACGTGTCATATTTTTGGTGTGATACGTGGAACTATAAGTGTCACATGGAAGGGTACTGTTACGTGTTAGTGTCAAGTGTTATTGTCTTAATTTCAATTTAGTCCCTATATATGTTGGCTGCAAAACTAACGAAAAATGCACCGGTCACAGCATAGCAAATGATAAATATCGTTCTCTCCCAAAAAACTTGTGTAACAGTTAATAACTCTTGCATTATGTTAAGACAAAATCGTTTATAAGACTTATATGTCTAAACACTCTCATATTTTTTGAAGTTTAATAAAGTAACATTAAATGAAATGAGAAGCTAAAGGTGCTATAACTAGAATATAAAGATAATAGATGTCAATATCCAATTTCGTCCAGGTAAGTAAATAAAAATAAATAATGAATAGGAGAATAATAATTATTGGTGGGACAGAGGAAAAAAGAGAGAGAGAGAGACATGTAGAAATAATAGACAAAGAGTATAGAGAAATTACACATAAAGGTTCTGTAAACGGCAATCACGAAGGAATAAATAGGGGAGTACCGAAACCTAAAAAGGTATATCACCTCTACACCATTCTTTTTCTCTTTTTATTGTGCTTTGAAGTTTTTCTAAAAGGTGTTATTTTTTTTTTACTACATACAAATAACGTTTTTTTTAAATAATAAAATAAAGGGTATGCATCGACCTATGGCCGGTTTCTTTCTTTTTCCCACCATTTTTAAAATAAAAAAAATACAAAATATTTAAAACCAAAAAATGTCATTTTTGTTAAACAAACCTTTTTTCACCAAAACTACGTGATCCCTGATTTTCCATTATGAATGGATATACGTAAGAGCAAGGTCAATACTTGTCGGGTTCACTTTTCAAAAATCTAAATCAATCCATAATAATTTTTTTAAACAAACTCACAAACTTTTTTCTAGATTAAAGAACTACGTGATCCCTGATTGTCCATTATAAATAGATATACGTAGGAGCAAGATCAATCCTTGTTGGGTTCATAAAACAAAAAATATTTTTTTTTGTTTCCTAATAATTTCTTTATATTTTTATTTTTGAGGAAAATTAAATATTTTGGAAAACTATGTCAACTTTATACATTTAATTAAAGGTACTGCCTTTGGACAATGCGGTAAGGTGCTAACACCTTCCTTACGCGTAACTGATTCCCAAACCTAAAATCTAGTTTTCATAGACCATGTCTTATTTTATGATTTTCCATAGTTTTTACAGAATAAATTATGGTGGCGACTCCCAAAATCTTTTCTTAAACCTGTATGTTTTTGGTTCGCCGTCCTGTCGCGATCCCGGTTGCGATAGTAGAACATAAGTGTTAGGCTCAAAATCCCTAATCATCTGGTAACATAGGAAAAGCCTTAGAAAAACACTTAGACGTAAATGAGACGCTATGCTAAACGATTCCTAAATTAAAGCATCTATGAGAGTTATGTTAAACACAAAAGTTATACTGTACCAAATGGTAATCAATTAAACTCTCAAACAGATAAAGATATTAAAGTGTCGAGACAATATTTTTGGTAAAGCCATAACAGTCTTAAGTAATATTCCAATAACATGAAGAAAGCAAATTTGCTAAATGCTCTAGCCAAAGAAAGCAAAATCTCAAAAGTTTTTACAACAGACTAAACGATACCATGAGCCAAACCCTTCACTTCGTCCAATGATGAAGTTCTTATTCAACGCTTGGTATCTTAGAGAAGAACTTTAATGATAAAATGTTACCTCAACGATTGAAAATGTAAAAAATACTTTGTTGTTCTAAACAAGCATTAAATGTCATTAAATGATCAATGTTCAAAAACAACAAAAGTGATAAGAGAAAAGACATATTTGTTGCATGCATATATACTCTATTTTGTGCAGATCACCTACTACACGCATCCACCCGCTCTATTTCAAATATATCAGAAGTGGATGTTATAAACAAAGAAGACATTCACGGAATGTTCTCTCCATTAAAAGTCATGCCAAGAAAATAGTACAACATACTTCTAGCAAAGTAATGAGAAAACATGTCTTTTTTGACAAGTTGACTTTAAACAATGGCTGCTTGACACGACAAGACAAGGAAGACACAAGATTCAAGGAAAAAGCTCAAGTCTAACGAATATCTTTTGAGAATCCTTTAAATAGATGAAGATTTGAAGAAAGAATCAAGAGAATAACTTATAAATAGAATACCAATATCATTGAGAAGAAAAAGCACAAAAGAGCTTAAGATCAAAAGAAAATATCTGAGAAAAAGAGAAAAAGAAAAAGTCGAGAAACACTCTCAAGCTTCATTGTAATATTAACTTACTATTTGTAAGAAAAGAGAAAAGAGAGAAACACGTAGTGAGTTAATAGATAATATTGTATTGAATATAAGTCCTCTATGTGAGAGTAATCGTCTAACAACTTATAAGCAATCAGATTGATTACAAATTCTGAAGAGAATTCAAACACTTGTTGTATAACTCAAGAGAGTTAAGTATTACTAGGTAGCGTATCGGGGATACTAGGATTGTCTATGGAAACCAAGAATGGGTGAAACTTAACTAGTCTAGGATAACATGAGTTATTCGCTGACTAGGTGTACTAGGAGTGGTGAAGAATACTGCACAACCAGGAGTGGATGAAACTCAACTAGGTAGCATATAAGGGGATACTAGGATTGCCTAGGGATACCAAAAGTGGTGAAAATACTCAGTTGTAATCTGGTTGAAGATTATAGTGGAACCCTTTAAGGTTAGAGGAGATTAGACATAACTCAGTTGAGGTTAGAGGAGAATAGACATAGCTCAATTTGAGTGAACCAATATAGATAACTCATATTTTCCAATATATCAAAAACCACAAATTAAGTCATAGGTGATTAAGCCATAACAACCATTAAGCATAAAAATCAAATACTAACTTTGAAATGAAAAAATATATGCATTAACATCAGAAAATACATAAGATTTAGTTTATTACACCTAATCTGAACAAATAATAATAGCCCTCCATGGTGGAGAACTTAAGGTTCTACAAATTGAAGAGATAAGCAAGAAATTGAACCCAAAGAGATATGCAAACCCTTTCCCAAGGTTCTTGGCAATTGCTCCATGCTCCAATTTCACATCCCCTTCGCATCTACACCCCTAATTCGTGATCCATCTTGCTCCTCAACCCCAAAAGGGAGAAAACCACCATTGATGAAGGAGGAAACCCAAGAAGGAGATAAAGAGCTCCCCAACACTCCAAACAGCCTCCAAGAGTCTCTCTCAAGCACTCTAGGTGATTATATTTATGTAAAAATGAGGAATTATAAAAATCCTTGAGAAAACATGATTAATTATCCACTTTTGCGTATTAGAGCTGACAAAGTTACCCAACGACTTCATTCTCACCCATCAAGGCCTAAAAATTGATCCTCCCTGACTTGTAAACTGTTGAGCGAGCCATTTTTGTGTCCAACGACTCAAATACTACAAGTTTAGACTATCAAACTCGCCCAGCGAGCAGCCAGCTCGCCCAGTGAGTCAGCCTAACGCCCAATGGTGATTTTCTGGTCGTCCAAGGGCGATCCATGGCAGTATGACCCTATACGTGAGTCTTTTCTTCATGTTTACAACCTTGGATGCGATTCTAGAACTCATAAAGTGGATATTTGTCTAAACATAATTCTTTCTTATTCAATCATGCTTCCTTGAGTTTCAACATGTTTTCCTCCACCGAAATTCTTTCCTAATTTCTTTTCACACACTCAAAGAGATATTAGAGATAAAAACGAACATATACTTATTAGAACACAAGAAAACAAAAACACACTAAACTTGAAGGCAAAGCAAGATAAAAGTTGTAAAAGAGTTTATTTATTCATGAAAGTAAACACTCAAAATCACGTAAAATCAACCATTATTATATATGTTTCTTTTATTCTATTTAGTCTTAATTTTTTTCTTGTCTCTCTCCAAAAACAAAATTTATTATTTGTATAAATGTTATACTGATATATTTATTAAAAATAACTTTTTAACGTATTATATTATTATATATTATTAATCCATATTTTGTTAATCAAGATTTTTTTATAACGTAAACTAATTAAATATAAATATTTTTATAAAATATGTAAGTATTTAAAACTAATATATTATTAATTAATACTATTTATATAAATAATAAATTTAGTCCTATTTGGACAAAATTTATTATTTGAATAAATGTTATTATGATATTTATATTAAAATTTAGTGGTTAAATTTATGGTTAATTAAATTTGAGTTAATAATATATAATAATGTAATATGTTAAAAAATAATTTTTAATAAAAGATATCAGTATAAAATTTATAAAAATAATAAATTTTGTCAGGATAATATTATTTTATTTTAAGAAAAATTAAGACTAAATTAAATAAAATATATATATATATATATATATATATATATATATATATATATATAACTAAATGTAAATCAATGATACATAATATTGAATTCCACGTGATACTATAATGTCAGACATTACCACGTGTCCCACCACATACTTTAAATAAGTTAAAAAGTTTAAAAATTAAAAAAAAAATTATAGTTTTTTTTTTCAAAAATTTAGAATGGAATCGTAACTTTTAAAAAAAACTGGACAAAAAAAAGTTTCAATCAAAATGGAGCCTAAGCCTAGTTTAAAATAAAACTGATACTCATATTTTTAATATTTTAATAAATTTTAAAACAATAATAAAATACATAAAGTGTTTAAAAAAGAAAGAAAATAGTTTATAAAAGAACAATGTAAAACAATCTTATACTATCATTTAATATGACATTGTTATGTCATTTAATTTTACGAAAAATGTGTCAAACTTTATATCAATAGTGATTTTTATTAACCAAAAATGTAGAAAAGAAACTTTTACGAAAGTGCATATATATTAAACACGTTTTTTTTTAATTAAACTCATGGAAATAATCCACATGAAATTCCGAGTTTCCAAAACGACGAGTCGTGACATGTTCTTCCGACCAACAAGAATCACTTCTTAGATCATCACTTGCCACAATAACTCCTTTGGCTTTTGCCACCATAGTTCAAAGAAATTTGTGAATTGTGTTATGGCTTCTTCTTCTTCTTCTTTGGTTGTTGTTGGGCCTCTTAACCTCACTCAGCAGAATGGTTACAAAGTGTGGGAAGATCCTTCTTTCATCAAGTGGAGGAAAAGGGACTCTCATGTCACCTTGCACTGCCATGACTCTCTAGAAGGTCTCACACCCATCAGCATTTTTTTTTTCATTTCGTTTACTGGGATGGATTCTACGCTAAAATGGATTCATTTCATGTTTTGGGTTTGCTAGATAGATGGAAACACATTGGTTCCATTCTGAAAGTTCGTGTTTTTTAGTTGCCCTTTTCAAGAAAATTTCGTTTTTTAAAAGATGCTATTCGATTCATGAGAGTTTTCTATTCTAATTTCCATTGGGGGTTGATAAACGGTCGTAACATTTCAGCTGAATAAATAATTTGATAAAATGAAGTGAGGAATATATATTCTAAAAGTTCAATTTTTTAGGTTGTTTGCAAGAAAATTGCCACCTTTTTTTTCAACTTATTCTATTATTGTGTTCATAAGGAGTTATCTATTATATATTTTTATTGCGATTGGTAAATGTTTCAAAATGTCAGTTGAATGAAATGGTTTAAGTAAATTAAGTGTAGTTGTATAATATTGACTTCTTATATTAAGTGTTATGAATTTAATCAATAGTTCATTGCACATGAAAGAAGTTAAAATCAATGACTGTAGTTTTTCGGTACCAAAAAATTGTAAAGGATTTTTATGAGTTTATGTTGTTATGGATTTCCTTCTATTTTAGTTTTGTTATATAAATTATGGGCAATCTGGAATTTTGTGATATGTGTAGGATCTCTCAGATATTGGTATCAACGGAACAAAGTGGATTTTTTGGTTTCCCAGTCTGCTGTTTGGAATGTTGATGCTGTTCAGGGGTCTCTTGATTGTGCTGCATTTTGGGTCAAAGATTTGCCTTTTGTTAAGTCCTTGTCTGGATATTGGAAATTTTTCATCGCTGACAGGCCCAGCAATGTTCCAACTAATTTTTATGAAAGTGAGTTCCACGATTCAGAGTGGAAAAATTTGCCTGGTAAGTGCTCATGTTTAAGTGCGTATATGTTATTCGTAAAACGCCTTTGCTTTCACTGTGTATTATTTCCTCACTGTGTCTGCTTAATTACTTCATCATGTTCTCTAAACTTTGCTTTACTATAGAGTTTGTTGTTGTGGTGAAATGCTATTATTTTGCTTTGATTATGAATTGATTTTTGTCATTTTCTATTCTTACTCAGTGCTGATATTTTTATCCATGTTTAATTATCTTTTGTCAAAATTGGACAGTTCCTTCGAATTGGCAGTTACACGGATTTGATGTTCCAATATATACGAACGTGGTGTATCCATTTCCGCTAGATCCTCCTTTCGTTCCAAGTGAAAATCCTACTGGCTGTTACAGAACGTACTTCCAAATTCCTAAAGAATGGGAGGGTATGACTTGCTGAATTTCCTTATGCTGTTTTTTCTTTTCTTCTGTAGACTGACATACACTATTGTGGAATTTGGTGTTTCCATTCCCTTCTTTTCATTCAGTTCTCTATGTTAGTGCATTGTACTTCAAAGGTAATTCGGAAAGCATTGTATGACATTGTTTTTGTGGAATATATGAAGTGTTTTTCTGTACCTCATGTTGTGGAAATGTTGTATCCTGTAGGTTTTAGATTGCCACCAGTGCATGCCATTTTTTATTTTGAAATACTTCTTCTGAACACTGATTGGTTTTTTGTAGGTAGAAGAATTTTGTTGCATTTTGAAGCAGTTGATTCTGCCTTTTGTGCATGGATAAATGGAAATCCTGTTGGATATAGGTATCTCTCTCTCTCTCTCTGATATGCAGATCATACACACTTGAACATGATTACATACTTGGTCGTTAGTATTTTTCTTTTGTATTTTCAACTATAGCATATGTGATGCTAGGAGGGAGAGGGGGGTGGGGAGTAAAAGGGGATAAATGATAAGATTTTCAAAGCAATGCAAGCCAGGGAGAATGCATGTTATGAAATAGATAATAAATTGGTAACTGTGGTCTTCGGCAATGAAGAAAATACTTGTCTAATCATTAGATATTCATTTACCGTCTTGTCTTTTCTTTTGCGAATCCCTGGCTGATCATAGCTGGACTTCTGACATTTAGTAGTATATTCATGCTAAAATGAAAGGGCTTAGACCTGTTTTTTTTTTTTTTTTTTAATGGATATGGAGTGAAGTGTTGCCTTATCACATAATATTTATGAAGACAAAATGTAATATATATTAAGCTTTGGCATTAATCAACTCTTGTTTCTATTTTGCAAGGACAGCCAAGACAGCAGACTACCTGCAGAGTTTGAAATCACTGATTTTTGTCATCCATGTGGCTCAGATGTTAAGAATGTTTTAGCTGTTCAAGTGTATAGATGGAGTGATGGCTCTTACCTTGAGGACCAGGACCAATGGCGGTTATCTGGTATCCACCGTGATGTTCTTCTTATGGCAAAGCCAGAGGTTTGTTTTCACTAAACCTCCTATTGTTTGATATAATTTATGATAAGTGTCCTTATTAGAATTAAGTTGGTGCTTATAGGTAAAAATGCAAGTCATTAATGTTTATGGTTTACATATGACAATCAAATTGTGATGATGTTAGGATACAAGAAAAAGAGAAATTAGTTAAGATAGTTTGACTGTTAATGAGTTATTTACTTGAGGTGTTAGTTAGATATAAATAGGGGAAGAAGGAGAGGAGAGAGAAAGATGTTAATTTTGTAGCTTGAGCATTAGCTCTTTGTTTAGGAGAAAATGTAGTAGGAGAGAGTGCTCTCCTATTTCTTGTTATTTTCAGTCTATTCAATAAAAATCTTTCTTTTCTTTCTCTTTTAGTTCTTGTTTGCTAACAGATGCTGTTATTAGCATTTGGTCTTGTAGAATAATTAAGAGTTAGATTACATTATAAATGCACCTAATTTTATCATTTAAATAACAGAAAATTCAAGTTTGAGAATTATATACATGTATCGTTGTACCTATTTTTTTTTATTGAATATATAGCATGTCCAAATTTTCAGCCATTTGACTATTTTTTCATGCTTGATGCTAATAGCTTTCAAAATATTTTGTATGTAGGTATTTATTACTGACTACTTTTTCAAATCAAATCTCTCTGAAGATTATTCTTACGCAGATATACTGGTAAGCATAAATACATTGTTAAATTATTGTTATTTTTCATTTCATAATTCTATTATACATCCGTAACTGGTCTTGTGGAAGATTTTACCTAAACCCAATTATATTGAAGTCTCTATTATTTTGTTGTTTTGACTTTGTAAAAGTGAAATGCAGTTTCTAAATTTATAAATGAAATTATGTTCTGTATTTCTTCACAGCAAATTTTACCATTGTTTCCTTTATTCCACCATGATTACCCCATAGTATCACTGATATTACAACAACACTGTTATTTTTATTCATGTGTTATTGTTATTTGGGATATAATATCAATTTCATGCATATATAATCCAGGTTGAAGTAAAATTAGATAGATTAAAAGAGACATCCAAGGATAATATTCTCACAGACTACTCCATAGAAGCTACGTTGTTTGATTCTGGAAGCTGGTACACCTCTGATGGCAATCCTGATCTCCTTTCATCTAATGTGGCAGACATAAAGCTCCAATCATCAAGTACACCAGCACCAATATTAGGGTTTCATGGCTACTTGCTTACAGGGAAACTACAATCACCAAAACTTTGGTCTGCAGAGAAAGTAAGAAATTTCAATCATATTTTTTCGATGTTTTGGTCAATTTTACTCATTGATTAGCGAATTAATGGTTACATTACTACTGAAAAATAACGTTGAAGTAGTTATTAAGATTTTGTGTAGTGATTACTCAACAACTGTAATCCTGCAAATGTCTCCTGTTTCTTGTCTCATTTCCTTCTCTCGTTAATTTTTTTATCTATGGCATATTTTAGTTTCATAGCCATCGAGTGATAGGCCGATAAAGTTTTTGAATTGAGTTTCTTAAATTCCTATGAAAGGTTTTATGATGATTTATCAAGACAAGACCTTTCTGTGTGATTGAAAGCTTATTGACATATTTGGATTTTCTCAAAGCTTCAGAAGATCTTTTTTTTTTTTTTTTTTTGTTTTTGATCTTTTACCTATTTGGTTTTCATGTATAATTTTTTCTTTGCTTTTTCACAGCCATACCTCTATACTCTGGTTGTTGTCCTGAAAGACCGATCTGGCCGAGTTGTTGACAGTGAATCATGTCCTGTAGGATTTAGACAAGTATCTAAAGCCCATAAACAACTGCTTGTTAATGGACATGCTATTGTGATTAGAGGTGTGAACAGGCATGAACATCATCCTCAAGTGGGGAAGGCAAACATAGAATCCTGCATGATAAAGGTACTGCCCATCTTTTTTCGCCCTTTAGTAAAGTTGTCAGTACAGTTCATTTATTTGAAGGCTAAAAAGCAATAATTGTTGTGATTACAGGATTTGGTCTTGATGAAGCAAAATAATATTAATGCAGTGAGGAATAGCCATTATCCCCAACATCCACGTTGGTATGAGCTATGTGATCTGTTTGGCATGTATATGATAGATGAAGCCAATATTGAGACACATGGTTTTGACTATTCTAAACATCTCAAACACCCTACTTTGGAACCAATTTGGGCATCTGCAATGCTGGATCGTGTGATTGGCATGGTTGAGAGAGATAAGAATCACGCATGCATTATTTCGTGGTCTTTAGGGAATGAATCTGGATTTGGAACAAATCATTATGCTTTAGCTGGTAGATTCTGAACTTGGGTTCATTTACAGTTAGCATATGCATATTTGAAGTGACTTATTATTTTTTATTCTGCTCTTACATTTTATTTTAAGATTACTGGCTAAATTTTTTTTCTTCATTTTGTCAATGCATCAGGCTGGATTCGAGGACGAGATTCATCGCGGGTATTACATTATGAAGGAGGTGGATCCAGGACTCCGTGCACTGATATTGTTTGTCCTATGTATATGCGTGTTTGGGACATGGTGAAAATAGCCAATGATCCAACTGAAATACGTCCTCTGATACTATGCGAGTATGATTTCGTAGTTTTACATCAACAACAGAACATGACTTCTATTGTTTCCTGTAGTTTTCAGTTATAGTTAATTATATTGGTTTTTATATGGTCTTCTTCTTGCACTTATCTTTCTCACCTTGTTATATAATTAGTTATATCTCTTACTGATATAAGTATAAGATAACATTGGTGCATTCCCTCTCTGTATCTTTGTTAATGCTGGTATCGTTTGTTTTGCTTATATTTAAAATCTTTTTTGTTGGCCGACCCAAAAAATGGCAGATATTCACATGCAATGGGAAACAGTAATGGAAATCTTCATATATATTGGGAAGCAATTGACAACACATTTGGACTCCAAGGAGGCTTTATTTGGGATTGGGTTGATCAGGTGAGTTGTTTTTGAAATACTGTAACCAAATTGAGGAAGGATAAACTTTACCTTACATTGTTTGAATTCTCTCAATTTTGTACTTTGGTTGAACATAGGCTCTTGTGAAAGTTTATGAAGATGGTACAAAGCATTGGGCATATGGAGGTGAATTCGGGGATGTTCCCAATGATTTGAATTTTTGTTTGAATGGGCTCACATTTCCAGATCGAACTCCTCATCCTGTTTTACATGGTAAACTGACAGACTGCCTCATTATTGGACACACAACCTTGTAGGAATGACGATTCGTGTTTCTGTTTGTATCATTAGTCATGCTTTATCAATATGCCTTTTTGTTTCAGAGGTTAAGTACTTGTACCAACCAATCAAGGTGGCTTTAAATGAAGGGAAATTGGAGGTACTCTTAGTTTATCTGAATTTTATGTTTCTCTAGTCAAATTGGACTTGATAATTTATTTTTGTTTTCTATTTTGCAGATAAAAAATACTCATTTTTTTCAAACAACAGAAGGATTGGAGTTCAGCTGGTATATTTCTGCAAATGGATATAACCTTGGATCTGGTATTTTGGACCTTGCCCCTATAAAGCCCCAGAATAGTTATGCTGTTGATTGGAAATCAGGTCCATGGTATTCTCTGTGGGCTTCATCATCAGAAGAAGAACTATTCTTGACATTAACGGTTAAACTTTTGGACTCCACACGTTGGGTTGAAGCTGGTCATATTGTTTCATCTGCTCAAGTTCAACTGCCTGCCAGAAGAAACATTCTTGTGCATGTAATTTTATGACGTGTTGATTTATTTTGCAACTAATTCATACCTCTTGTTAGGGCCCAGTAATGCGGTGTTGTAGCTTATACTATATGTTATTGCTGAAATTAATTTTTTATACTTTATGAATGGTTGTTGTATTCAGGCTATTGCTATTAGTGCTGGCAATCTGGTTGCTGAAACACAAGGAGATACAATCATAGTCAAAAAGCAAGATGTTTGGGATTTGACATTGAATACTAAAACTGGTTTAGTTGAAAACTGGAAGGTAAGTCTAAACTTTGAATTTATCATTTTTCCATTGAATGCTTGACTAAATTTGAACTTGTTTTGTCTCTTTAAATTAGAAACAACAGCAGATGTAGAATACAGGACAAATGTCTTCTTAAAATAGTAAGACCTGGCTTTCACTGATCACCAGTGAATGTAGAACTTGTTATATAGTGAACAGTACCTTCAATAATGGTTTCTGTGTTTCAAATAATAGTTTCTTTTAATCTTCAATCACGAAAAATACAGATTCACTGATCACATTGTTTTTCTTTTTAAACCCTCTAATAGGGAGCCAAAGTGATGTTTGCTGTGAGAAAATACCCATTCATCCAAACCTAGATGATTTTTGGCTCAAGGTTTTGATATTATCTACGCCATCAAGAAAGGAGATTCTTCCTTTTGGTGTATACAAAATTTTCCAATTTTACCATTTAAGTAACTGCCTTTTTAAACTCAAATAACAACTCATAGGGTAAAAAAGTCATCTACACAATAAAAAAAATTACCAATGATAAAATTGTAAAATTATTTATTTCATAATTACTTTTTATAAATATCATTTTATAATTTAATAATATTTTTTCAATAATTATTATAATAACTTTTTTTGCCATGATAAGAAAAAAACATATCTTAGAAAATGCTTTAGACTTAACTCAACCTTACAAAATTGACTTTAAGATAACGTTTGTTCTCATTTATAAACTATATTTTGACACTCACATTGATGTGAGACTTAGGTTTTTTCCAATATAACCTTTGACCCAACACTATTAGGCTTGGTACGTGGGTAACACAGTAGGTGGCATTTAATGCATTTTATCATCGTAAAGAGTGGTTTAGATTTAATTCAATTTTACAAAATCGGTTTGTAAAGTAAGAATTGTTTCCATTATATAGTGTAATTTGCCACTATCTCTTGTTGACGTGAGACTTAGATTTTCTCCAATAAGATATATGATAGACACTGGTCTAACACTGAATATATAACAAAATCAGAGGCAAAAGTGCAGTATGATGGTAGCACTGGTAAGCACAAAACAGATACTAGGAAGTGTAAATGAAAGGAAAAGATAGAAAATCAGAGTTGCAAAAACAGATTCTGAACTTGGCCCCTCAGCCTCTGATCATTTATCAAAATCTGCCATGTCTTCCCACTACTATTCTTTCCTTCATTATTTCGTACTTCTTGAGTTTTGAAATGTTTGAAGAGTAAAGACATGTCATAGTTTTTGGAACATTTGTGTTATTTTAGTTTCCTCTTTAATAGAAGTTTCATGATACCTGTTAAAAATTTTGTATGACTTTACTTTACAGCTATTATTATGATGAATGCTAGGTTAAAGGAGTACATATTTTGAAAAAGGGCATCCTCCCATGTTTCTGGCGAGCTCCTATAGATAATGATAAAGGAGGAGAGGGAGCCAGTTATTTGTCTAGGTGGAAAGCTGCTGGAATGGACTGCCTCCACTTCATTGCTGAGAGCTGTTCTGTGCAAAGTATTACAGAAAACTCAGTTAGAATATTGGTGGTTTTTCTTGGTGTTACAAAGGGTGCTGAGGGTTCTCTCTCTAACCAAGACAAGTCAAAGGTATTATATACTACAGAAGTGACATATACAATTTTTGCTTCTGGGGATGTTATTATAGAATGCGAAGTGAAGCCAAATCCTGATCTCCCTCCTTTACCACGTGTGGGAATTGTGTTAAATGTGGAAAAATCATTGGATCTAGTAACTTGGTATGGAAGAGGACCATTTGAGTGTTATCCGGATCGAAAAGCTGCAGCCCAAGTTGCAGTCTATGAACATAATGTTAGTGAGTTGCATGTTCCTTATATTGTTCCTGGGGAATCTTCTGGCAGGGCAGATGTTAGGTGGGCAACATTCAGAAACAAAAATGGTTTTGGAATATATGCTTCTAAGTATGGTATCTCTCCACCCATGCAAATGAGTGCAAGCTACTATAGCACCTCAGAACTTGAACGTGCCACACACAATGAAGAGCTCATTGAAGGAGATAGCATTGAGGTATATTTCTTTACATTTTCCTTCCACTGTTTTTGAAATGAAAAAATGCACTTCATCAAATGTATGGTGATCACTGCTCAGGGTGCAAATCAGAATAATGCTATAGTTTATGGTGAAAATGTGGTGTGCTATTTATAGATGTCAAGCAGAAAGCTTGGGCTCAATGTTCAGGTTGGCAAAGTTCAATATTTTCCAAAATCTGTGTTGGTGCTCACACTTGTGCTGCATTCGAGTGCACTGTTTTGTGACCTGAATTTCTTCATGTACAATTAGTTGTTTTGAATGTTACTTGCTATGGTGAATTTCTTCTGTGGTCAAGGCAAATTGAAGTATAAGGCCATCTCTGAGATTTTGGCACATCTTGTGAACAAGCCTCTTTTTCTTAATAACATATAAGCTTTCCTTTTTCAGAAGAAGAGTAAAGAAATACAACCAAAATCACTGATTTTGAAATGTATGGACTAAAATAAACATTCACCAAATCTTGAAGGACCTAAAACATGTTTTATTTTACCTTTGCTATTACTATTGAATTGCTCATCTTAGATTCTTTATGGTATTACAGGTTCATCTGGATCACAAGCATATGGGGTTAGGTGGAGATGATAGTTGGTCGCCATGTGTCCACAATTCTTATTTGATTCCTCCTGTGTCACACTCATTCTCTGTTAGATTGTGTCCTGTAACTCCAGACACTTCTGGGTATGACATCTACAAATCCCAGCTTCAAAACTCTTGATTTCTTGGATCACATGACTTTATTCTATCCAAGAATAAACATGTAGAAGACAGAAGACTGGTATGTTTACAAAGAACTACTTCAAAGAAACTTCAAAGCTGCTAAACATTTTCATGCAATCATTTTAGTTGGAAGCTTGATTTAATAATGTGGAAGGTGAATATAATCTTGTATTAACGAATTTGATCCATCGGAACAAAGTGGCCAATTCCACAAGTTGTTTAATTAATGTGCTGTAACTGTGATATGAATAATGATTTGTTCTTGTTTGAAAATGATTAGTGACACTGAAATAAATCAAAACGATCTCCACACTCTGAATTTGATTCTTACGTATTTTTCTAAGATCACAAGGGGCCCCAGAGGAGAAAAAAACACATTTTAAAAGGTTTGGGTAACGATAGTCTCTAGAATGGGGTCCAACTTCCAGCATTTGATGCATTTCTTGGGTTATTATTCATTTCGGAATGAAGTTTTCGAAATCCTTAGAAGTACATTCAGAAATGAATGGGAATTTAACTAAAAATATGTCAAAATTAGACAAAACTCAAAAGGAGAATTGTTGAAAATTATAATTTCAGCCTTTCTTTAATGTTTTAATCCATAAATAAGATTTGTAATTTTTGATGTACTTAAAAATTTACATGTATTTTATTTCTTTTATTTTCACCAATTTAACTCTAAATCTAATATGTTCATTTACGGTATCCTCAAGAAATAATTTAACTAATTAAAATAAAAATAATATATGAAATTATATTATTTTATAACATAATTTAACCGAAATTAGAGAGAAATCTAAATTATAATTTAACCGAAAATAAAATTGCTATGGAAAATAATTAATGCAAGTTAGAAACGATCAATATTAACTTTTGTTATAGCCTTAAACAGCAGCATTCACTGTATATTTCTTTGGAAGGATGAATTTGAAGAATGATGAGTGGATGAATTTGGAAGTATACGTTGTGTTGTATTTTCTTAAGGGATTTACAAGTAAAAATAGGTGAATTCGATTAAATTTGTAAATGATTTCACTTATATAAGAGATAAAAAATGTTTTAGTAGATCTAAAAAGAAAATTATCAAAATATCCTTATTGGTAAATATAAAATCAAAAAAATACAATGTATTTCTTATAAGAAATATGTTCAATATTTTTGTGGGTATTGTTGACATGTTGAATTAATGGACGTAAATGTTGACTTAAATATCATCGTAGACTTTGCTGCTGGAAGCAAAAGCAGCACAAAATCATGCAGAATGCAGGTGAATAAAACGTGACATGATATTAGATAGGGATATTTTGCATTTGAACAATTCAACAACAGGAAATCAAGCAAACACACCTTAAGAGTACAATAACTTTTTAATAGTATTTTGCATTGGAAGCAGGATATGCAAAATGTATTTAATTCTCCACATTTACTTTGTATTCGTTTTTAATTTTTAATACCTCTTGTATGGTTGAGATGGTTTTTTTTTTCTTGGCTTACCTATCATTGGTTTTCTTCATAATAATATTTTAACGTATCATTTTAAAAAAAGTTTTGATTTTATACTCAATTTAAATCATGTAATCAGTAAAAACCTGACTATTGATAAAGGAAAGGTGAACCAAATAAATGAAGAAACAAGGTAATGTGAGAGTTGATAGCACACAAAATCCCCCAAATCAACATCTTGAGAAGGATAGAAGATCATCCAAGATGCAGGCAATAAATATCCTTGTATCTCTCCAAGTCCTGAATTTTTCTATTTTCTCAAATACACCAGAAAACCCACATAATTTCACTAATGGAAAGTTTACACTACATTCATAGACATGATTTGCCTAGCAAGACCAGGATCTTGCTGTAACAGTTCTCTGAAATTGCTTTCCACCTCTGCCATCTGCTTTTCCAAGTACTCTTTCGAGCTCTGTTCAGAGACACAGTAGATAAGAACTGAATTTCATTCAAAGGTTATGGAAACTCGTATTTACTGCTTTAGAAATTTAGTTACAACGGTTATATTTGTTTCAGTTATGAGATTTAACTTAAGAAAATTCAAAACAAAATAAGGATAGAAATGATGGAAGATAAGAAGTTTTTTGGCAATGAATGAAGGAGATCTACCTGTAATGTAGTAATTGAAGCTTCACCATCTTTAAACTTTTTGTCCTGTTCATTCATTAATGATGCCTTGGTCTCCAATACAAACCTGGTCATCATGTTAAGTGCGTGTTAAAGTATGCCTTTAATATTTTCTAAAACATCTCATAAATCAAGCTTTTGTGTACTCTATTTAGTAGCATGTTCAAAGAGGTAACCACAACTCACATTCTCCCTGCAAAACAAAATAACCGGACACATCATATGTCTGTAGAAAAACTAGGGCTTTATTAAATGCCAATAGAAATACTTTCAATTTTGTAGGGTTGCTTAAAGAACAGAAACAGTAAGATAAACTCATGCTTTTCTTCACATACCAATAGATTTGTAAACATTAGTATCATCAGGAACTTGCTTCAGCTCTTCCATGGTCAAATAAGCGCGCTTTTTTTCAGCTTCTTTGGAACGGATCTGGTTTTGCACCTGCATGTGCCAAGGCATAATATAAACTAGTCTCAGGCAACCCTAACAAGAATATCATTCCCATATGAAAAATACAAATGTATGGTTTTCATTTCTTTTATATCCCACTTCAAACAACAATAACAAAAACCTTATTCCACTAGGTGAGGTTGACCCTTTTCTTTTTATACCACTTCTAAATAAATAAAGTTATGTATTTTCTTTCACAACTCAGATGTAAGTATTCTCAAACAGCATTGATGGCAGTGCAGCCTGCACATCCCAACTTGCATACAAGCAGTAACACTTAAATTAAAACACAGTAATATATTGGTCATACCAATATAAAGTGCATAAAATCACTACTTGTCATAGTAATAGTTACATCAAATCACTCTTCCAAAACATTTAGAATACACTCAAGAAACACATGTTAGAAAAAAATGATAAACAAACCAAAGAGGATCTCATTCCATTAGAATCCAGTAGGTTTAAGATGAAATATATTCTCCACAGGAAACAACCCTAATTGAGCTTGGTAAGACTATTGTGAAGAGAAAATTTTCTTTCCAAATCTTTGATAGGGTTTCATACTCAAAACCCAAACTTGAAATTACCTATAAAGCTGAAAACATCAAAACAGTTGAGATATACAATCAGACAATTAGAAGCCAATACTTAGTTTCATGTGAATCTGAATGAGTACAAAAACAACTTCACATTACCCACTGATTGCTTCAGGTGTAAGTCTCTTCCTTCAATTATTCAGTAAGGTTCAATCAAATTCATTCAAACAATAACCGAGAGTGTAATTATAGAGATTTATGAAAGTAATAGAGAAAAAAAATATGTACCCAAATCTTTATCCCTTTACATATGTAGTTATAAACTGTACATACACAGAGGAGATAGCTTGGTGTCCATATTTGTGTTCTACTTTGTCCCTATAACTTTCTTCCTTAATCTCCATTCTGTCTTTATAACTATACACTTCACATGATTCATATATTTAACTAGACTGTGCAAACCACCTACAGCTATTAATTTTTATAAATAAAAAAGGCACAAAGTACCTTTTCCCCCCAATAAAAATAACAGCAATGATAATAATAAGAGATTAAGACAGATTATGAAAAACCTGTTTTAGTTTTCCAGTAGTTTCGATCATGCGACCTTGAATTTCAAGGAAAGCCTGCATTTTTGGATCAAGAAATGAAAAATAAAAATTGTTATAGCCATTTGAAGAAGAACACTTTATACAGAACGAAAGAGATAGAATGTTATTACAGTTCTGTTAGCTTCGTCTGCCATTTCAATCGACTAATGATACGTGACGATCTTACAAATTTGTAACTTTCAAAAACCCTAACGCGATTGATCAGGAAAGGGAAGAAGGAGACGAAGTAGAAGTTGCACATAAAACGCACCGTTTGGTTATATATGTATATATGTATATACATATACATAACTTTTTTAGGTTTAGATGAGCTGTGTAATTTTAGTTTTATAAAGTTTTAATTTAATTACATATATATTAGTGTAAAATATTGATGTATTTGTAAGTCATAAAAAATGTTAAATATTACTCTTGATCCCATTACTAATTATTAATGTTCTAAGTAAATAAATAATTGCTACTAATGCATTACTATCTTACGATATTATTTTTCCATTAAAATTTGATAAATTTATAAAAAATGAAAAACTAAATGCTGATTTAAATTTATATAGGAGAAAAATTACACATTTAGGAAACAATAAGAAGAAAAGTTTATTTAAATATTGTTGTATACACTTTTAAATCTTCTTAATCTTTTCCAAAATAAACTAAATTTATTTCCTATTTCTTTATTAAAGAAATTAATTTTGATTTTGTTGAATTGCCATTCATTTTTTTCTGAATAAATATTAATTTTGGATGAGAATGAAAATTATCCGTTTTTAAAATATTGAAGAATTTTGTTCCTTTTTCTAATAATATTTTTCTTCTCAATATTTCCTTTGATATACGTTAATACATAAACTCACTAACGTCTTTATATTTGTTCTAGCATGTGACATCCCTTCTTTTCCCCTCCAATTAATAATTAAAAATGTCTTTAATCTTAAACAAAACATAAAAAATATATTAAAATTACACTCAATTTAAACTTAATACACGCATTAATATATAAAGTAATAAAAATTATTATAACGATTAATTTTTAATTCAATAAAATGAAATATAAGAACATAATGACAGATGAAATCCTATTTATTAGAAATTTGCTAGTATAAAAAAGTTTACTTATAGAATAAATTATTTAATCAAAACACATCGGCATTAATATTATAACAAGTAAAATTTAAATGATAAACGTTAAATTTAAATCAAACAATTTATTTTAATAGTAATATATTTTAACCACTCTTTCTTTTATCTTTAATCTTTATTGATAGACATAAGTTTTAATTACTTATTTATTTTAATTTTAAAATTTTAAGGAAATCAACAATATTTAAAAATAAGATTTTATCACCCAATTGTGTTTATACAAAGTTCCCATATCCAATCAACACACAATTAACAACTAACCTGATGGATATAATAGCTTAAAGAGAAACACAAATATAGTAACAGCCAAATCCAGCCAGATTACTCCCTCAAAGCACGTTTCATAGTAGAAAGAGTTCATTTGATTACAAACATAAACTTAATAATTAAGCATGAAAGCTTAAGAAACATTGCAAGATTGACTAAAAAATCTAGTATAGTTGAAAACAATTAGACCAATTGAAAAAGACATGGACTACTGTCGATGACCTTAAACAAAGTCATTAAAAAGGATCAACTTGCTTCAGTTTCAACTTTCAAGCCAGTATCAGTTGGACTGGTTAAGTTTGTGGAGCTTTCTGATGCTTTTACTACATTTGGTAGGAACTTCCAACAGCGTTTGTGAACTCCACTAATTTTTTTTGGAGCATCTGCTATTGGAAAGCCTGCAATAAGTTGGGACTTATCAAATTAAGCCAGCAATCAAGTAATGAAAAAGCCACAGTATTTACTCAATGCTTCATACAATCTATACTTTATGCTTCACAAAGTATTCACTGAGAACTTATCAAATAAAGCTGCCAAGTTCTAACAAGCAACAGAAACTACACTGAAATAAGAAAAAAGTATGTCTACACTGTGGAATAATAATAAAAAATATCATGTCATTTATAACTGAGATCATAATTAGTATGATATGATATGGAACATGAATGAAACAAACAAAAAATTAACACCAAGACAAGCAAATGGAGTGCCGCATGTGGCATCATTCATCCAAACTTTTGCACACAAGTTCAATCCTCTCACAGGCAAATTGCTTTTTCAATAAAAGAGGAGATAACTCAATTTTGGCACAAGAAAGAAGACACTGAAGAAAAACAAGTTGGTCCTGTAATACCAGCCCCCAAGTCTAGAAGTGGTGCCACACAGAAGCAAGGTTGACAGCAACAAAGGAACAGGCTCAGTCTCGTCTGATCAAGAAGAGTCAGAGGAATGGAAGAGGGTGTATGATACCGTTAGAGAAGTAAAATCACTTTAGAGAAAGTTAAAAAGGTTGAACATGATGAGAAGTGTATAAAAACTCTGAACTTAGAGTTTAAGACTATTGAAACAATGATAAGAAACTATGATGCAAAATGTTTCACTAAGGATTGACATTAAAGAGTTGGCTGAGTAGTTCAAGATAGAAAAAGCAAAGGTCCAATTATATCAGAGGGATGCGATAGTATTTCAACAGGAGAAGACTAATCTTGAACAACAGTATTTAAATCAGCAGGTTAAATTTCTGAGAAAGAAGCTAGGAGTTTGCAGCCTTCAAGGCAAGAAGGTGTTTTAGAAACATGCCTTAGATGTTGACAGAGCAGTTTGCATAAGTCAATTATTAAATTTATAAGAACATGTTATATTGTTTCTAGTTGTCAGTGGATTAGTTAGTTTCAGATTTCATTTTTCAGTTATTAGTAACAGCTCACAAAACTGTTGGGCAAGAATTATATTTAGTTATTTCCGAGTACTAAATACAAGTTACATTCAATAAAAGTTACACGCTTCAGCAATTCAAATTATTTATATTATTTCCTCACACATTTATTAAGAACTCAGAAAAACACTCTTAGCTTAGCCAACTATAATTGAAGAATAGCAGAGCAGCATGATTATCAGCGCCTTCAACAAGCTGACTCTGCCGCACATGGAATTGAAAAACAGAATATCCTAAAGCCAGAAACATTTTTCATACAACTTATGACACTGACCATTTTTATGAGCAATCCCCCATGCTTTTCCATGCCTTCCATCCTGCAAAAAAAAAACGTAAATAAAATTAAAAAGAAAGAAAAAAGGAATAAATAATAGTGAAATGCAAATTCAAATAGTTGAAATTCAATACAAACAATAGAAGGACAGGAAAAAAAGAAGTTGAGAATTGAAAGAAGCACCTTGTAGAGATTGAGTTTAGTGATTTCATAAGAAACTTCATTCCAGTGAGACTTGGCCATGTGGTAGCCAATTCCCCAGTTAGGTAAGAACTGAGCAACTTCAAACAAGTTCTTCTTCTTTCTTCGCTTGGATTTCTTAGGGTTCTGAGCAGAAGAAACAGCAGAAGAAGTAGAAGAGGAAGCAGAGCTAGAGGCTCTCAAGAAGTTGAGAGAAAACCTTAGTAAAGGAGAGTTTCGAAAAGATTCAACTCTGCTACCAATTGCACTTGCCATTGCTTTTCTTTTAAAATCCCTATGGAGAAGCAAATCCAAAATGTCAAAAATCATGCACCTAATAATCCCAATGCCCACAACATCACATAAAAATTTCTCCAAACATACCCTAAATGACCTACAGAAAACAATTCCTCATTGCCACAGACATAACATTTCCATATCATGTAAAAACAGTAAGATAAACAACATTTGATGAAATTCACAAACTGATTGCAGCAGATGAAGATGGTAATTATGGATCGTTAATCATTCAATGGTTAAGAAAAAAAGGGCAAACAATGAATTTCAAAGACACATACGCTCACTTGTTCCTTAATGCGCCGATTGTGATTTGTCATGCATCACTCATAAACCCCAACTCGTGTCAAGATTACTAGGGTTCTTTCCCTTTCTTTCTGCACATAATAAATCAAGTTGAGTATAAACATTGATTTTTATTTTTATTTTTAATATAATAAAAAATTACACTACAAAAGTTTTGATTTATTAATTATGTTTATATTTTATTAAGAATTAAAGTGATTAAACATTTTTAATAATTATTTTATAAAAAGAATTAATATTAATATACAAAATAGATATTAACAATACTCAAATAAATTAGAAACTTAAATGTAATTATAATTTTTACATTAAAATTATGTTTTTATTATCCTAAAATTGAAATAGGTCTAGATTTATTTTGATGTTTAAATATAATTAATATAATTATAATTCTTATATTAAATTTGAAATATTTTTTATTATATTGAAATCGAAATAGGTTTACATTTATCCTGAACTTAATTAAATCATTATAATCAATAGCTCAATAATAAATAATATATAAAAATGAATATAAAATCAAAGTTTAAATCTTGAAGAGAAAATTGTTAATTTGGACCCTAAATAAAAGAAAAAAAAAAGTCTAGATTTATGTGAAGTGGTGGTTGGTAAGACAATAGTGGAATGAGTAACAAACAGAGAGAAGAGGAAGAGAAAGTGTGGTTTTGTTTCTAATGGACTTTCTTCTCATTCACTTGTTTCTCTTTGTTCCAATCCTTTTCTTCTTCACCTTTCTGTCTCTCCCTTTTCCATTCCCAACCTGTATGTAACTCACTATCTCTCCTTGCTACTACTTTTCTTTTCTCTCTCACACACAACACAGCTATGAGACAACCTCGTAGATACCTTGCACACTTGGAATTCTCATTCAGTTTTTGGCACCTTATTTTGCTTCTTTTTGTATCAATATAGATAGAATTGTTGCAATAATTATTATGCCGACCAAACAACTATTGGTGTCAATTTTTAATACTTATGTTAATCTGTCTTTGTTTGTATGTAGGATATCATATACTTTGAAAAATTAGTAATTTAGTGGTAACCAGTTACAATTTGTAATGTGTGGTGAAAGTTATCATTACCATGATTTCTTATTGATTGATAATGCATAGATTTTTGTAGACATTGCATTAGAAATTAAACCTTTTTGTTAAATTGTTGTTGTTGGTGGTGTGTAGAGCTACATGGTTCTGTGAATGAAGTATATTACAATTTTGTTATAGTTTCTTTTACTTTTTCAGATTTTTGGGCTTGGAAGTCACAGTTGTCTCACCCCGTGGCTGATTTGGTTTTGAGGAATGGGGTGATATATACTAGTGATGATTCTCTCCCATTTGCAGAGTCCATGGCGGTGGCCAATGGGAGGGTTCTTCGTGTTGGAAACCATTCATTTGTCAAGGTTATTATATTCTTGATGCTAAGCTTACTTCTCCGTTTACTGAAAAAAAGACAGAGCAATTTTATTGTAGTTTAACTTTTAGGCATGCAAGGTAAAATTTGTTATGTTATCAATCATCCTAGATGTGACTTTTTAAATAATGATTGCTGAAGTCAACAAATCTACAGTATATGACAATATGGATTTGGAAGACACTATAAAATTTTTTACAGTGTCAATGCATTCCAATTTAATTCATTCTATTCAACCCTGTTGTTGTTGCTGCTACTCATGTATGTGGCCTTCAATTGCAAACTGGTTCTGAGCCAGATGTGCTTTTCAACATTTATGTAGGAGTTGGAGGGACATGGAACTCAAGTTTTGGATCTTGGTGGGAAGGTTGTGGTTCCTGGGTTCATTGATTCCCATGTGCATTTCATTCCTGGTGGATTACAGGTTAAGTTAATGTCCCAGTTTTCTGAATGTTTCTTTTACCTTTATTATGTGCTCTTCAGTCTGTTTTGCTTACCTAGTTTTTCTGAAATAATCATTTGTTACCGTCTAAACAATAAGAAGATTCTTGTAATCTATAACGTTTGATTCTTGAATAAATTTTGAAAAACTACTATTTTATCAATCAAGTGCAGTTCAGAAGTGTGCTCATCAGCAAGTCGAATTGTGAAGGATGGATTCTGGTTGTCTATAGGCTAGGATGCTTGAATCATTTGCATGCTTCCTAATTTTGACTTTTCTATCTGAGAAGTCCTTTATGTTTGTAAACCTAAAATGTGTTCCCTGTTTTAACACTTCACCTGTAGTAACAGATGATGCAGGTGGAGCTGAGAGGTGTTAGTAAAAAGAAAGAATTTGTCAGAAGGATCAAAGAAGCAGCACAAAGTAAGCCATGAGCTTTTGCATACTTTTTCATAGTTATGATGGAGGATAGTCTAACACCTAACTAGTAGTTTCCTTGATGATGATCATATTTGTCAAACTGTCAATTCATATTGTTTAAGTGCGGGCTCAAATCCGAGTTTATGTATTCCACTCTTCAAACTTGATTGAGGTTCCAAATTTAAAATTATCTTCTAAATATTGTATTGATGCAACTAGAACAAAGTTGTGCATAATTATGGTTATCTTCTAAATCAATCATTTGATTCCATTGATTCTTAGTTTGAATCCATCGGATATATTTGTCTCATTTTGCCTCTTTTTAGTAGATTCATTGGAGTTTATTAGTTTTACCTGTTCACTACCTAATGAACTATTAGATAAGATTGGCATTCTTTCTGAGTAAGCATACTCTGGAATAGAAGGATTAAAGGCTGGTGGCTAAATCTGCACCACTATGTTCATCAAATGGGAAATATCACATAGAACAATTTTCTAACTGGATGCCCATGAGTACTGAATTATGTTAGTTATGGTGTTTACTCATTTTGTGCACTTTTGGATTTAGGCTCAAAACAAGGTTCCTGGATTTTGGGTGGTGGATGGAACAATGATCTATGGAAAGGAGATCTGCCTGCTGCCTCTTGGATTGATGATATTACTCCTAATAATCCTGTGAGCCCTTTACATATGTTCTTTCCTTTATGGAAATCTCCATTCACAGCAAAACTAATCTTATTTGAAGTATATGAGCAGGTTTGGCTTTCAAGAGTAGATGGCCACATGGGCTTGGCTAATTCAGTGGCACTAAAGTTGGCTGGGATTACAAATGTAACAGATGATCCAATGGGGGGGATCATAGTGAGGGCTGCTAATGGAGGTAATACTTCATTTTCATTGTATGAAAAGGAATTTTGACCATCCTGCAACATGGTATAGTCTTTTTTGTGTATCGTACTCTTTAATTAACCATTTTCTTTTTGAACTTATGATTTTAAAACTCAATAACTTGAGCTACAAAGTTTTTAGTTTCTGCATTTTTATGATGATTTTCTGGATGCTAAAATGGGAGTTTTGTGTCTAAGATTTTAGGGTGAATAAGCATGGTTAGATATAATGCAATTTATCAGTCTCCATCCAATCCAACTGCTTAAGCTTTTACAATAGTTGCCCTTTGACATGGTAGCAAAACCTTTATGACTAAAAGTCAAGCATTTAATTCTTACCTTCCCCAATAATTTACAGCAAGTTGAATTTCAACTATAGGTTAAATGGTCTTCTACATTGTTCATTCTTTAAGTTCATAGGTTCTTGCATGAGGGAGTATTTTGAGAGAGTGACGGTCTCTGCAGTATTAATTGTATACTTGAAGAAGAAAACACTATTACATCTTTTTATTCCATAAATCAATGTAGTATAATACAATATCAAATATATATTATATGATAAGCTCTGAAAAAAAAAAGAAATTGATGATAAAAGGTGTTAGATTAGGCTTCTTTGGCATTTTTTTTTGTCGCCCCAGCCATTGAAACTACCGTCGATCACCTATCGCCGTTGTCAGTAGTTGCCATCATTGCTGGAGTTTCAGTTTCGATCGGCGACCACACGATTTTGTTTGTCTCGACTAGGCAACCATCGTGCCATCAAGATCGCCGCCATCGTAGGTCAAATTTGACCTCACACATCAGTGACAGGTTTGCTCAGCGTTTTTCTTCCAGCCACGTGTGGCGGCGCATGTGTCGTTCTCTCCGATGTCATTGACTTGGACCGGGGTCACCTTCTCCTTTTTTAGGATCTGTGCTTGTTGCCTTGATTGGAGGACCTTGGGTTCTTCTCTCTTCTGTTCATCAATGGCTTCTTTCGTTGCCTCTTCTAATACTGTAGGCCAATCTGCTCTTTTCAATGAATTTCTCAAATGCTATGAAGATCGTCAAAGCTCTAGTTCCACTGCTTCTGTTGTACGCATATATATATATATATATATATATATATATATATCTTTTGTTGGCCTCATTCAGCCTCCTTTTCTTGGACCTTAGGTTCTTGACTCAGGTGCCACAGATCACATTATTGGTAACAAATCTTTGTTTTTTTATATCCTCTCTGGATAATTTACAGTCTATCACAATGGTTGATGGGTCTAGGGTTTTAGCTCGTAGTGTTGGGATTGTAAATCTTTTTCCATCTTTATCCATTGATAATGTTCTTTAAGTCCCTAGATCCCTATTTAATTTATTATCCTTTAGTCGTCTAACCCACTCTCTTGATTGTGTTATTTCTTTTACCAAAGATTTTGTTTGTTTACAGGACCAGCGTTCGAGACAAATGATTGGCATCGGATGTGAGTCTCATGGCCTTTATCATCGCCGTCCTTTTACACATGTTCACATAATTATGAAGTCTTCATCTCTCCTTCATTCTTAGCTAGGCCATCCAAGTCTTGCTAAATTACAACAACTTGTTCCCAGTTTGTCCAATTTACCTAGTTTGTTGTGCAAGTCATGTCAATTAGGGAAACACAATCGTTGTTTGTTTCCTCGTAGTGTCTCACAATGTGCTTTGTCACCTTTTGCCTTAGTTCACTCTGACATTTGGGGACCTAGTCGTGTTAAGTATACTCTAGGTTTTCGGTATTTTGTTACCTTTATTGATGATTATTCCAAATGCACTTCGTTGTTCTTAATGAAAAATCATTCTAAGTTGTTTTTTATATTTCAAACCTTTTATAATGAAATTAAAACTCAATTTGGGATTTCTATTCGAACTTTGCGAAGTGATCATGGCTGTGAATATCTTCATGTGCTTATACATCTCATGAGCCTCTACCTCATAACCTAAGCTTTTACACGTATCCTTAGCAAGCATATTAGCATGTGTTGTTGCATTCCAAATGTTCGACCTTCATTGAAATTGTGGCATTTTCCTTACCACTATAATGTTTATACTATTCACATGTTTCTTGGTTTGGTTCATATGTTTTCTAATGTAGATTACATGTTATAGTCTCTTTCTTGAGTCTATCCTATCAAATTTTTGTTAAATTTATTATTTCACTCACTATTGGATCACTCGTCTATTTAAATTCACGCTCAAAATGTTACGATCATGATGTCAAGGGTGGAGGGGCTTTTGAGATCTTACATTAACTACAGATACGGCCACATTATAATATGAGTGCAAACTAGATTGAGTTAGACTTAAACTATGGTCAATAAATGAATGCATTCCAATATTTGAAAATGATGCTGGTAATTTCATTTCAAGATTCTATTTTTTTCTGAGTGATTGTTGTTATTATGCAGAACCTACTGGAGTATTAATTGATCTTGCTGGGACACTTATTACCTCACTGATTCCAGAGGATTCAGTAGATGATAGGAGGGAAGCATTGCTTAGAGCAAGCAGTCTTGCCCTAACAAGGGGGGTGACCACGGTTGTTGATATGGGAAGATATTATCCTGGCTTTTCACCTGAACTTTCTTGGGATGATTTTTCAGGTTTTGTCTAAAAGTTTTAGTTGATTTATATATAAGTTTTTTTTTCTTCTGCATTTTCTAATTCCTTTTATTTTGAATATTACCGTAATGCCAATGTAGTCACAAGGCAAAGATTTAAAGCAAGCAGTTCCTGCTGTGCTAAATATTGAACTATACATAAAGAAAACCACTTAATCCATTCAAATGCAATATAAAGTAATGGTTTTATAGCAATGAGACCATAGAATACTTACCTAGTTACCTTATTCAATTGCATAACTTCATCTGTGTAATAGTTTGAATGATCTAGATTATATTTTTAAAAACATTTGAATTAATTAAGGAAAAGGAGTAGGAAATCATAGATGATGTAATCCTAAAGCCAAGTTTCAAGGATAATGCCTTTTTGTAATTTGAAACAGAATGAGTTTTCCTCTTATTTTATGTGATATGTAAAAAGCCTTATTGTTGAGCCTAGCTGACTATTCATTTTATTGTTATTTTGTATTGCACAGATGTTTATCAATGGGCTAATTCTATGTCAAAAATGAAAATTAGAGTATGTTTATTTTTTTCAATGGAGACAAGGTTACGCTTGGTGGTATGATTCCTTTCTAACTTATGATTTATTGAAAGTTTGGTATATTCTTCACTTTGCCTTTCTTGATGTCTTCGAATTAACTTGATATAAATAGGGGGATATAAGACGAAAATATCTACTTTAGCTTTGTATAATTTGAGAATTGATTTTTTCTCTTAGAGGAGAATTAGCTTACAGTGATTCTGTTTTCGTTCTCGTCTGCGATTGAGATTTTTGCTCTCGTCCTGGTTCGCCACATTCGCTACAGTGTTCGTGTTCGTGATTTAGGTCTTGTTCTCGTTTGCCATTGTGATTTTCGTATTTGTTCTTGTACGCGACGTTCATTTTAGTGCTCTCGCCTCTTTGTGTTGCTGCTTCACTGTGTTCGCCATCTTTACTATGGCTCCGACGTCTTTTCCTACTTGCATTGTGGAAAAATTAGATGATTCAAACTATCTTCACTGGCGGCAATTTGTTGAACCAGTGATTAAATCACGTAAGCTTCACTGTTTTGTTGTCAATCCTATTGTTCTGCCTAGATATCTCAACGAAATTGATAGAGCTGCTGATGTTATTAATCCTGCGTATGAAGCCTGGGAGCTACAAGATCAAATGGCTTCAATCTACTCTTTCCAAGTTTGTTCTCTCTCTCGTGTTCTCGGATGTACTCACTCCTATGAAGTTTGGAAGAGAATTCATGAATATTTTAACCTCCAAACAAAGTCTCGTGCATGTCAGTTTCGGACTGCTATGCGTGCTGTCAGACTTGAATCTAAGTCCGTGGAAGATTATTTACTTAAAATCAAGAATTATGTTGATGAACTTGCTGGTGTTGGCTTTCCAGTTCGTCCTGATGAGCATGTGGATGCTATTTTGGAAGGTCTTCCCTCTGATTATGCTTCTATTGTTTCTGTTATTAGAGAGCAACAAGAGGCCTCCTTCCATTGCTGAGATTGAAGCTCTTCTGTATGGTCATGAAACCAGGCTTCGTGCATATGAACACGAAAATCAGAACCTAGTAACACCTTCACTGAATTTTACACACGGACCTTATGCTAGAGGTACACAAAAAGGCAATTCTCGTGGTTCTGCTCGCAGTGGCAGTGGTCCAGCCAGAGACCGTGGCAAGTTTGCCAAATTTGTCTTAAATTCGGCTAAATTTTGCCACTTCAGTTCTGATGTATCCTATCAACCTCACCAGTCGTTGTTCTCTATTGATCGTGCCACTCAACAGTCTATTCCTTATTCTGCTGGCTCTTACAAGACCTCCAATACTTGGGTGAATCCAAATGTTCAATCCAATACGAGTTCATAGCCTAGTGTTATGCTACTACAGTCCACCTCTCCAAATAAAGGAAAGTCTTCCTGGATACCTGATTTGGGTGCAAGTTTTCATGTGACTTGTGAATCATTAAATATAAAACAACATCAACAATTTGATGGTCCAGATAAAGTTTTCATAGGAAATGGTGCAGGTATGAGATCCATCAAGTTGCCTACTCAACAACTATCAAAACTCAATCGAGTTAGTCTCAACTAAAATTTGACTGAATTCAACTGAGTAGGCCTTGATCGAAAATTTGCCAAATTCGATCAAGTCGGCCACGTTTGTTCTAATTGAAATTAGGCCGAGTTAGCTTCGGATGAAAATCGACCGAATTTGGCGGAATCAACCTCGGTCAAAGTTTGATCGAGTCAACAGTAATCAAACTAAACTATAACTTTAGAGATTCTCAAATAAGTAAAAAATATAAAACGCAGTAGTTTTAAGTTAATGAGTAATTAACTTAAGTACAACTTTAGAGTTTCAGTTTTTAATCTAAATGGTTTAGTATTTTTGGTATAATATAGTAAAGTTAATTGATTGTTCAATGTAGTTCAGTTAATTTTGCCCATCCTTCGTAGACTTGATCCAATTCAGGCATATTTAAACAGAGTGGATCCTTCTTTGTTATTAACTCATTCTGAGCCTACCTCTGTTAAACAGGCTCTTAAGGATACTGATTGGAAGGCTGCTATGCAGCATGAATAAGATGCCTTAATGCCATATCAAACATGGGACTTGGTTCCTTTACCTATTAATAGGAAGCCTGTTGGTTGTAAATAGGTTTCTAAGGTCAAGTAAAATGCTGATGGCTCCATTAATAAATATAAAGCCTGCCTAGTAGCCAAGGGGTTTCATCAAATCGCTGGTTTTGATTTTCATGAAACATTTTCACCAGTCATCAAACTTGTTACTATTTGCATAATTTTAATTGTTGCTCTTTCTTTTGGGTGGAAGTTGTTTCAATTGGACGTGAATAATGCCTTTTTGAATGGTATTTTGGAAGGAACTGTCTATATGCAGCAACCTCCTAGTTTTGAGGTGGCTGACAAGTCTCTTGTCTGCAAGTTAAATAAGGAGCTCTATGGGCTCAAGCTAGGCCCTGACATTGGTTCATTCGCTTACAGCACACTCTTCATCAGCTTGGGTTTGTTAACCGTGTTTGTGATACATCCTTGTTTATTTACAAGAAAGACTTTGAGGTGCATCATCATCATTGGCAATTCTGTTTCTCTCGTTCAGCATGTTACGTCCAGCCTTAATGCCACATTTTCTTTAAAACATCTTGGTCAACTGGACTATTTTCTTGGCCTGAAAATCAAGCATTTATCTGACAACTCAATTGTGATGACTCAGACCAAATACATTCATGATTTGCTTCATAAAACTCATCTGGCAGAAGCTCACACTATCTCTACCCCTATGGGCTCTAACTGTAAATTGTCTAAACATGGTGCAGATCTCTTTGCAGACCCTACCTTATATAGGTCTGTGGTGGGGATGTTGCAGTATGCTACTCTTACACGGCCGAAATCAGCTTTGCTGTAAATAAAGTCTGCCAGTTTATGGCACAGCCTCTTGACTCTCACTGGAATGTAGTTAAACACATTTTACACTATTTAAGGGGCACTTTGTTCTGTTGTCTGCATTTTCAGCCAGCGGCTTTTAATTGTTCTGTACCCCTGCTCGCTCCAGCACTGAAGCTAAATACAGAAGTTTAGCCCAAACTTCTGCTGAATTGTTATTGATTTCTAAGTTACTCATTGGACTTCAAGTTCCATTCAATTCTCTTGTTCTTTACTGTGACAATCAAAGTGCAGTCTCCATTCCACATAACCCAGTTTTCCACAACAGGACCAAACAAATGGAAATTGATGTGTTCTTTGTTCGTGAGAAGACTTTGTTGAAGCAGCTGCAAGTCTCTCATGTTCCAGCACTTGATCAGTGGGCATATGCCCTGACAAAGCCTCTCTCTTCCTCTCGGTTCATTTTTCTACGTTCCAAACTCAATGTGAAGACTTTTTCTTCTGAAAAATCTTCTCCTTGAGTTTGAGGTGGCTGTTATTATATGTTAGTATGATTTTATTAGTTAATCAGGGTCAAGTATTATGTACAACTGTCTTTTCTTTTGTATCTTTATAAATACAAACACTGTACAGAATGTTAAGTGAGTTTTTCAATTCTATCAATCAACAGTTTGTTCTATTCATTTTCTCTCTGCTCTCTCATTCGTAAATCTAATAATTTTTAGTTCCAGCAAATGATAGCTAAAATGTCTTAACATGTAGTATTATATGAAATAGGTAAACTCTTCTTTTGTCTTTTTTAATCAGTTTAGCTTTCATTGCTTGAGTTAATTCAAAATTCAGCTAGTGTTTTATTAGAATTGAGAACAAATTATACCTAACTAAGCCGCAAAAGCTAATATAGGATCTTAACACGTCTACTCACCCAAAGTGGACATTTGAACCGAGTTTGGGAAGGCTTTGATAATTGATACCATATTAAAATTGAGATTGGACTAGCTAATTTAACTTAAAAAGTTAGTTGTAAGGCGGAGGATTTCCCAATTCATTATAAGGAGTGTTTTCACCATATGCCACGATCTTAATGAGTGTCTGATTTCTCTGTATTTGGTATTACACTAATAATTGTTATTAACTATATTTTTATTTTTTAATGTCGATTTTAACATTTGTCTCCTAAATTTACATTTTTCTTCTTAGGATTTGATTAACAAAGTTGGCCATACCTTGAGCGAATGGATTTATATTGGTGGTGTTAAAGCTTTTGCTGATGGGTCTTTGGGTTCCAATAGTGCATTGCTTTATGAGGTGAGGCCAGATATTCACTTTTTCAGTGTAAATTATCTGTCAATAATTTTTTGAAAAATCCATTTATCTGTTTTCTGTCATTTTTTTTTTGTTTTTAAATGGATATGGGTTGGGAATGACAAGGAGCACCTCAGTTTATAGAGACTGAAATTTAGCATGGGGTTAATGCACATTCAAATTTTGTAGCCATATGTTGACGAGCCAGACAACTATGGTTTACAAGTGACTGAACCTGAAGCACTTCTCAACATGACCTTGGAGTCTGACTTATATGGTCTACAGGTGATTATTCTTTTGTTCTTAGTTGCTAAATTCTTTTGTTCTTAGTTACCAAATTGTTGATTCATTACAGGTCGCTATTCATGCTATAGGAGACAAAACAAATGACCTTATATTGGACCTATATAGTTCAGTAGCTTCTGCAAATGGTATGAGAGATCGAAGATTCAGGGTAATATTTTTTGCTTATACATAGCAAGCTTTAATAATATTCTATTGATAATGGGGAGATTTTGCTTCAGAGATGTTTGACCTAATATAATCATGGTGAGCCAAGTTAGTAATGAACATAAACACTACTTTCAGATTGAGCATGCCCAGCAGTTGGCAGCCGGAACCCCTGGCCGATTTGGTAAACAAAGGGTTGTTGCTTCCATGCAGGTTTTCATTATTCATTATCTTGTTTTTTCATTACTATCAATATTATGTATATGCCAGAGAATGGAAAAGGACATGAAATGTTTTATTCATGGAGAACAATATATTGCTAAATAAATTCTACAATGAGCAATACTCCCACAAAGGTTCGCACTAATATGGTCGGCACCAAAAAAAGCAGAAATTAACTTTTCCTCCCCCCTCCCTCACTAAGCAAGCATTGCATGTTAATTGCTCTTCCAAGCCAAATTCTTATTCTATCCCTTCCTATATTTCTCTTGCTATATGAACTGGTACTAGAACAATCACACTATAAAAACAGCAGTGTGCAGTTAGAATGAGAGGGTTGATCTCATGTTAGTTCAATACACTAACTAAGATTTCATTTTTACAATGATTCCCTCATTATGAATTATCTAATCTAGGCTCTTCTTTATTCTCAAACAATTCAAGTGTCTTGCGAATCCCAAGAACGTAAAGGTGAATGTAAATGAAATCATGAAAATAGAATTTTTCCTTCTGTGCATATAGTCAGTATTGTTTATATGAACATACAGCAGACACTATGATATTAAGTTTCTAGCAAATATCAATAACTTGTACTTTCTAATTCTATGAGTGCACTGGTCACTTAAAAGCTTCATATTTTACAGCTTAAGGGTAAAATAATTGCCTCACGATTGCGCTTGTACCAAATCTTAGTTGAAATCTCTTCTCTTTCCTACTCTCTTCCCCATGTTTTTCATTCTCTCTCTCCTTGCTTCAGTTTGTCCCACTTCTGTTCTTACCTTGAAAATGACTTAATAACGAATCCTTTAATACTCTGTAAAACCTGTTTGTTGTGAGATTTGTACTCGTTTATACACCTTATTCTAGTCATATTTCTAAATAATGTAAAATCTCTAGCACGCATTCTCAAGTTAAAGACTAGACATCTTGAACGTTGCGTGAATGGTAGGATAGCAATCCAATAGTGATTACATGACAAACTCACTAAACTTGGTTAGGATAGACTTCATTTTAGTCATATCTTTAGTTGATGTGCAATCTATAATCTCCAATACCTTCCTTATTGTATGTATATGTTTTGACAGTATAAACAATACCCTCTTACAAGATCTGTAGTATTTTAACTATCAATATTCAACAGCCAGATCAATTGTTGGATGATGCTGACTCTACTAGCAAAAAGCTTGGCAAGGATAGGGCAGACACAGAATCATATTTGTTTCGGTCACTCTTAAATAACAATGCATTAGTGGCATTTGGTTCTGACTGGCCGGTAAGTGTTGTATTTATCAGTACTCATCAACTTGCACAGTTTCATATTTTTTAACACTAGTTTAGAAGTACTTTTCACAACATCATGTCTCTCTTTCACAGGTGGTAGACATCAATCCCTTAAGTGGCATTAAGACAGCAATGAAGAGGAAGCCTCCCACTTGGAAAAGTCCATGGATTCCATCCGAATGCATTTCACTAGATGATGCAATAAAGGCGTAAGATCATGTTATTCTGATGTTATGTGACTTGTTGATTTCTTGTCTGTTTGTGATGTGATGGGAACCACTTTATGTGGACTGGCAGTGAGTGGAAATTTTTACATGTTGGTTTGTCATCCCAAGAAATTAGTCAAAATATTATATAACATTAGTATCATAATGTAGTACTGATGGCCTGCTCTATATTTTCATCTGTACACATCTGTAGCACAGAAAAAATGGAATTGAGAGAGACATGAGCAGAAGTTTTCCAGGAATATAACAGTAACATATGTTAGAATTTTGGGTTTGCTAAAGAGTAATTCAACCTTACAAAACCAGTTTATAAGGTTAGAATCATCCCCTACATTAATATATTTCAATTTAATCCCATCATTGGTTGATATAAAATTTCTGACACACTCTCTTTGCAAGTAAAATTAGACATCTGAAATGTGAAGTTTGCAAGATTGAACATTATGGATAATACGATAACCGTCTAATAGCTAGTGGTATGAAAGACTCAACAACAATTACTGGAAAAGCTCTGGTATTATCTTAAAAGTTAGGGTAGAATATAATTCAATACTATAAAATGGTTTGCATTATATATTTTTGTTTGATCATATTCGTAATCAATGTATGGTTTCCAACAGGATCTTATAGATATGGTTTGTGGGATTACCTATTAACTCTATAATCATTTGCATCTCAGAGGACAAGTTCCTTAGCCCTCATGCCTATCTGAATTTGGTATGCAAAACAATTATAGTGTGTATGGCTTTTAAATAGTGGAGAGACCACTTCTTCAGTGCTTTGTACTTTACAGAAATTTTCACCACAATGCTGTGTTGTTCTTTTTGTTTTTTCTTCTGATAGTGATTACAAGGTACATGCCCCACTTCTTCATAGGACATTTTTAGCAAGTGTATTGTTTCATTTCATGTAAATCTAGATCTGCTTGAGTGGTGCACTAGTGCTCTTTCCTAATATGATCATATTTCAACTTCAAGTTCATCATATACATGGTTTTCTTTTGCTATTCTAGCATGATACTAAAACTCTCTGACCTTCACAGTTACACCATTTCTGCTGCTCATGCAAGCTTCCTTGACAAAGATCTTGGGTCCTTATCTCCAGGGAAACTGGCAGATTTTGTTATACTGTCCACTGATTCATGGCAAGACTTTGTTGAAGATGCATCTGCATCTATTGAGCAAACATACGTTTCTGGTGTGAGAGCATATCCTTGAAGGATTTCCATTCAGTTACATGATATACTTTTGGTTGAATTAAAAAAGATCACTTTTCAATTCAGTCCTATATGAAAAAACTCTACATTTTAGTTGATACAGTAAAGAATGCTTAAGAACTAGTTTGTCAACATTATAATGGTGTTAGATTTGTTTCTTAATCTTACTCTTGATAACATTTGGTTAGTTCCTTCATGAAAAAGACTACACTACATAGCAAAATCTCTACATTTTTAGTTTATACCTGACCTGACACCACTTTTTGGTCTAAAAAATCTCAACACTGTTAAAATTTGGATAAATTTTAGACACTGATTTAGAGACATTTTTTATTTGTTGGGAATAAAGTATATGGTTAATACTCATACACTAAAGAAAGTTACAGTGGCAATTTTCTTGCTATTCTTTGATCCATATGATACAATGTAATGGGGTGACACTCAAGTGCAAAACATTTTTACATCATACTCAAGTTCATGCAATCAAAACACTTTCTTGCCTTAGGTTAAAAAATGGAAAGTTTTCACTTTTCTTAGGAAAGTGGTGTAGTAACTCATTGTGGTATATATATATATATATATATATATATATATATATATATATATATATATATATTTAAAAATTGAGACAGATAATATATTACTTTCCATCATAACAATTAGGTTTATTTAATGATTCATCATAATATATTTTTCTTTTGTACCTCACTGAAAATTATTTTGCTTTAAAAGAAAGATACAATAGGAAAGAAAATAAAAGACATGAAGAAAAAAAATGGAAGAGTTATTACCTTATACGGTATTATCCATTGAAAAAGAATAGAAGGGAAACTTTCACTCTTTGATTTTGCTTTATGAAAAGGAATAATAGTGCATTTTCATAGTATTGAGTAAGATGAAAATATGACCCATAATAGGTAGGAATCATTTCCTTTCTTCCCCCCCTAAAAGAAGAACAGAAATTGCACTGAAGATTAGCTAATTACTTGGTACATAGACGAATTAGATTATTAAAAAAATAGTTTAGAAACTTTGAATAGATGATAAATAAAATATTTTTGTTTCCTTTAAAGGGTAATAAGCTTCATTCAGAAATAGTATTTTGATAAATATTTACAAAAGAGATTATTAATAGTTAAACTTTTGTTATTAAGTTTCGTAAGACATTGTCATGCTATTACATTAATTTGCAATTTTTTATAGAACATTTTTTTTTTATGATTTTGATGGTTTATTGTATAATATGTTATATATTGATGAAGAAGAGCTAATGAAATCCACAAATGTTACCATCTATCTCTCTATCTTTTATAAGAAAAAAAGTTCTTAAATTTAAATTTATCATGGGGAGGTAATCATAAATTATTTTCATTTTTCCCCTTTGCACACTACTTATATTGAGTATAAATATTCACAAAATTTGATTGATTTACAAACACAAAATTAACCCAAAAATAATTTGATGTTGTAAAATATTGGTTGATTTAATTTTAAGAGTTGAATATCTTTTAATATATGATTTTTGATGTAAAATTAGAATTAGTCCTATTCAAAATTTTGATTAAACACGTTTTGTGTTAGTATTTAAATTGTTTGGATAATGATATTTAGACAGTATTTTTTTACAATATTTGAACATTATTTACGTGCATTCTGTGATTGGTCCAAAATTACTCCATAATCAATAATAATAATTATAAACACTATCATAGACCAATCACAAAATAATTATTTAGAATTAGTTGAAAACTTAAACTAGAGCAATGATCATTTTGTTTTATCTTCAAATTTATTTATTTTTTAACATTTTCCTAATATTGCTTTGTAAATTTCAATTTGTATCAATTTGAAACATTACGGCATTATGAGCAGAAAATGCCAAAGTTTGCTACATTGCAGATCCTTGTAATTCAATTGATCTATAGTAGTCTAGGCTATGCCCTAGACCTAGGCTAGCCAAGGGCTAAGTTAGCCTAAACCTTTTTAGTTTTTACCAACTTTTGTCAAGTACGTACCTAGACTAGGGCTAACTAAGGCACACCATTACCCCCCTACTTTTCTTTCTTGTCTAAATTCTAATCTCACTAATATTTAACCTTTTTTTCAATATATATTTCCATTATAGCTAAAATGTACTAAAGCGTCTTGTGAAATTGTTTACTTAATTAACATTTAATTATACTTTTTTAATGAAGTTAATTAATAATAAAGTAGTGATTAATTAATAATAAAATATTTATTGAAGTTTATTCTTTAATAAGGTATCATTCTAATATATGCTCAAGACAATGATATTATCACAAAAGATAAATTTTAAGTTTAATTTAATTTTATAAAACTTGTTTGTAAAATGATATTTAAATTAACTTTACCATGATGCGAAACTTTAAACAGTTGATAATATAACTCGTAAGTTCACAATTTTATAATCTAATTCAACCCACTACAAACTAGTAAATGTTAGGTAGATTAACTATCTTAAATATGATTTATTTTCTAAATTTATTTTTTATATATTATTTTCTAAATTTATTTTATATATATTATGATAAGTGAATTCACTTCAATAACTGACTTATTTATATGTAGTATAATTAAGTGTTCTTCTATTTTATTAAATATTATTATAAAAACAGAATAGTATGTGAAAATTAAAATGTCAATATATATTTGTTTAAGCATCTTAACCATTCAAATATACCTTAATAGTATTACAATAATTAAAAAAAATCAAATCCTCGACTTATGTAATCAAAACAAGTAAACAATTATAATAAAAAAAAGAACAAAGTTATTATTATTATTATTATTATTATTATTATTATTATTATTGAGTTACGAGTCAATTTACATTCAATGAGTCACATATCTATTTAAATCATGAGTTAATTTGACCTACATTTAAAAATATTATATTTTTTCAATTCAACTAAACTTAAAATGAATCAAGTTGACTCACACGTTTAAATCCATTTAGACAATCTTATGTATAATCTTTATATATTATTCAAGTATTAAGTTATATAAAGAACAATCATAATACATCATTTTCACAAATTATTTTAAAAATTTGTGTTTTTCTTAAATTAAATTATAAAGTATTTAGTCATGGATGTTATGAAAATCAATGTAAAACATCATTTTTCACAAACTTCATGTAAAAACTATAATTCATTATAAAACTCTTTTTATCAAGTGAAAAACACATCATATATGTCATTTGTTAAAAACATGTTTTATATTAATTTTCATAGAAGTATAGGACTAAATACTTCTCATTTAATTTAATTTAAGGATGAAACACAGTTTTAAAAATAATTTAAATATATATATATATATATATATATATATATCCTAAATATTTTGACATTATAATAATAATTACATGTATATTTTCAATTTCAATAACATAATTACCATAATACAACATAAAATTTCACATGAGAGAGAATTAAAATTGACTCAACTATCATGTCATCACTTGAGTTACCTGACTTGTTGTATAAACATTGAGTTCTACCATTAAGTAGAAAAAAAAAAGGAGAAATAATATTGTATATCTCTCACTTACATCTCAAAGTATTCTCACTTTCTTTGAACGAAAATTTCCATACTGCTTGAACTGTTGTTATTCGAACGATAACTGAAAACACAAAAAATCAAAAAATGAAAACAAGCGTAATATGATTGCACAATAAAAAAAAAATACAAATTCAAACATCACTGAGATTTTAATTATCAAAATCAAATTTTCTCTTTCCCAAAATTCAAAAATATTATTTCTACCCAACTATAACTAACCTAGACAAATATATATATATATATATATATATATATATATATATATACACTAAAAATACCAATTAACTTTCAAATTATTCAAAACATTTTCCAACCCTATTAAATCAAATTAATTGCGTAGATGAAGATGATTAGCTCTCCACTATCAGAAATTTGCATGTTGTTAGAAATTTTAGAGTCCAAACTTATACAACTAATATCTTCACTTGTTTATATTATTACCACTACATTCGGCTTCTCGTTTTATCAAGACTATAATTTCTAACATAAAAGTAAATGTGTTTCAGACGTAAGATCCATAATTATAATTAACACTTTTTCACACTCTTCTGTCAATCTTTTAAGATATTCAAACTTTGAGTTGAATGGATAAATATCTGACAAATCGATGTTTAAGTCATTATATGTGTCCTATTTGTTATTATAATAAAATCTTAAATTCACAATAAATACAATTATTTACTTCTTTACTTTACTTTTATATTTATAGATTTGAAATTGACTTTTAATTAGAATTAACCCAATCACGATCCTAAAGACCTAAAAATCAATAAGTTTGTTTTTCGTATAAATATGTTGGATTTGAAAAAAAAACCATCCAGTTTACATAAATTTAGAATTAAAAACTCATTTTTCCTACTTTCTTTAGAAACATTCACCATTCGATTAACGAAAGACTAGATAATCATACCGTACAAAATGAAAAAAATAAAATCATCGGTAGAAAAAATAAGAACATACCATGATCGATTTATCTTAATCTAATTGGTCTGAATTCCTTAATTATGTAATCTATTCATGGAAAAGATAAATAATCAATCATAAATCTTAATCATCACCCCTCATGTATGTAACCTATTTTCGAAAACGATAAACAATCTATCACAATCTTTATTTTGTTTTTTAAAAAGTTAAAGTATTTAGAAGTTTAGAAGAAAAATCTTTAAAATAAATAAGTGATAAATTATTTTAAATCTACATATAAACTCGTTTTTTTTATGTATGTTTCATTTAATTATAAATTATATACTTCTTAATCTAAAAAAATAATCTTGTTACCTTAAAAATTGGAATGAAGCTAAACTAGAGAAGGTAGAAGTAGTTAAAGTCCCTTTGAATTGAAAAAATAAGGACATGATTTGAAAAGATTTTTAAAAATAAGGATTTGAATTGTTTTTCAAATTTGTAGTGAACTACATATTACAGTGTTATGCATAGGATGCAGCAGAAGTAGTAGTAGCTATGACAAGGTATAGTACTAGAGTTTCACATGTCTTATATATATATATATATACACATATATGTGTAAATGAATATATATGTGTATGTGTATTTATCATGTGCGTATACGGGGTTCACCTAAACCTATGCATGCTATATATATGTTGCTGCCTAACCCTACATATGTTATGAAATGCCAAAAAAGTTAGATGGGTGAGATTCCATGCGTATAATTTTTAAATATGGGACTCCTACAATTCAATTATATCATATATATATATATATATATATATATATATATATATATTGTTTTGGATATTAGGTCAAGTCATTTCAAACACCTGCACAATTTTTCTTTGGGTGTGGTCTGGTAACTGCTCTTGTCCTGATCTAGTTCTACCGTCCTGAGATGTACTTGTCAAAGGTTCTCTCATGCTTAAGTGAGCGCATTGTCTGTACCGCAGCTCAAATAACAATATTAAATACACAATAAATGCGCCGTTTACCTTAATCCTTGTGAAAAACCTGTTTATCAACTAAGGTCGGACGTTCCTCATTGTCCAGTTTTTGCATGTTGAATCCACCACGTTTATTCGTTGCATAGTTGCTTCTTGTTGTAAGACCGTCCGACTCACTCACTCGGTGTGATATGTCATGTATGGTCATCCGGTCCATACAGTATATATATATATATATATATATATATATATATATATATATATATATATATATATATATAATTTTAAGTTTGATTATTGTTTAAGAAGATTTGAAAAAGGAGATTATATAAAAAAATATTTGTTGGACTATTTTTTCTAGAGATTAGTCATGAACAAAATTTAAATTAAGTAATTTATTTAATGAATTAAGTAAATTTCTATTTTCATAAGTTTTTTTAATATAATTGTAGCATCTTATTTAATAGTATAAAATTATTAAATAAAACATTATAAAGTCGGATAATATAAAACATATCATTAGAATAATAACATTAATACATTTATTTCTCTTAATAATTATAGTTACATAATATATGTAGATATAAAAGAAAGTAATTCATACAAAACAACTAGAGAAAAACTATCCAACTATTCTGTCGCATTATCGCTTCCATCAAAGACATACAATCACTTTACTCACTATCTGCTCACATCATAAAGTGATCATCGTAAAATAACAACAAAACACAAAAAAAATTAGTGGGGTAAGCTAATGCGTAAAAATAAATATTCTAATTAATGTAATTAAATCATATTAAATATAAGTTAAACATTGATGAAATACAATAACTCATAAAAATACACATAAATAGTTGACACATTATCCGAATTCGTGCTTTTGACATAAGGCTTCACTGTAGGCATGTACTTGTAGTAGCATTTATGTTTTATAGATTCATAAACATAAGAGTTATCACCCTATTACTCATAAGGTTAGTCTCCTTTATGCCTAGGACCAAATAGTCCAGTGACTGGGACCTTCTGCCATTTTCTCTCCCTCACCATTTCTCCCTATATGAGTTGAATAGCTGGTAGCATATCATGATACGTCCTTTTTGAAGTCTTATAGGTCAATGCATACACTAAACATCATCACCACATAGAATTTTTCCTTGAAATTCTCTCAACAACATTACTAAACATATTCATAACAAAATCCTCATTTTACACACAGAGTCATCATACTCACAAACATACTTAAAGATTATTTAAATCAATGTCAAACAACCAAGAAGAAAGGCAAATCAAATAGATAGACTAGCGCTTATAGGTGACACCCAATGTCATACTTCTTTCAAAAGGTGATGCCCAACACTTAGCAACACCCTTTTATCACTCAGAGTCTTGAAATTAAATTGCTCCAGACCTGCAGTAGAAGATAACGTTCAACGGTGCCCTACTACCGCTTAATGCCAAAACATTCACAAAACTGGACGCTCAATGATGAAAAATGACGTTCAACAATCTAAGACTAAATTGTTCCTAGACTTGCATAAGTAAGCTTGCGTTTAATGCCTAACTAGTACCGCTCAACATTATACCAATTAACAACAAACTTAAATCTATAATTTAAGTGAACTTGGACTTGATCAATTGCTCAAATTGGTATACCTTTTTTAGAGAGTTTATACAAAACAATTATTGCACATTAAAATTTATACTAATTGTCAACTCTTTAGTTCTCTCAATCACACTAACACAAACAATAATAAGATTTGGTTCAATCCTCAAACCACACAATTCGATTCAGACCTACACACTAATCAAATTTAATCAACATGCAAAAACATTAGATTTGTTAAACTCATGCACACTAAAGTAACTAATTTCTCTTACCTAAAAGATAAACCAACTGCTCGATAACCCTTATATCACTCTCAGTCGCACATGAAGCTCATTCTACTCCTATGAACAACACAAACACAGGCAAAACACATACCATTAAGATCGTTGATTAGTAGAGACTAACAAAGAGAACTCAAACACTACATGCGAGCCAAAAAGGATCACATGTAGAGAAAGAACAAACAAACCAAGAAAGGGACAAAACTAAATTACCTTAATGAAGAAACTAATTGATTAATCTTGATGAGCTCACCACAAGAAAAATCCTACCGTCTCCAATCTTCAAATAATGAAGGAATGATAAAAGATCTTTGACACAAAGGATAAAGCTATAGGAAAAATATTTTCTAAAAAAAATACATTTTTAAATAATAAAACTCATTTATAAAATTTTTATTTATACTTTCAACTTTTATTATTAAAATAATCAAATCCCACAATTTTAAATACACCATCAATTCTAAAACATAATTTTCTAGTTTTTAGGTTGCAATTATCTATTTTAAATAAACATTTCAAACAATATTAAATAGAAACTGAGGCAGAAAAGAAATATTTATTTATTACATAAACTGATTTAGCAACTATTTTTAAAAATAAGGATTAAAAGTATTTAAATTATATGCATTTCATTTCAATATTTATGAAATGGTCAATTAATCCATCATGACTTTCAAAGTTGTAAATTTTTTTATTTAGATTTTAATTTAGTTAATATATGGTAATGTTATAATAATGATTAGTAAATTATTTGGTGAAATTATTAAAATATAAGAAAAATTTACGTTGTTAGTTAAACAAACTCTCTCTAAAATAAGATTAGATTGAATAGATTTATTCGGTTCTCTACCAGAATTTTTAAAGTTGGTTGGTATACAAAAAGAATGAACAGGTTTTTCAACAGTTTGGAGAGGAGATAAAGGAAATAAAGAAAAATAAATAAAAAAATATGAAATAAAATTTGAATATTTTTTATTTATAAGTTTTATATTTAAATTATAAAATATTTATATTTCTTCTTATCTATATCATTTTTATTCTAAATAATTTTACTGGGTCCTTATCAGCAGTAAATCATTTGATGAAACTATTAAAATATAAAAGATTTATAATAGTTTTTTATTCATAAAATATAAAATTAAAATTTTTGAATCCAAATTAAATGCGAACAACTTTGGTTGATTTAATCACAGTTCAATGCACCTTGACACGAAAAACAATACCAAAAGTCTAAAAAACGACTTTATATATATGAAATTACATTAAAATTAAACTCTAATAGTAATATATTACTTAAAATCAAAAAGTTATTAGATTCACGATGTTTTAGAGTTATTAAATTATAATTATAATAGAAAGCATATTCAAAAGGGCATGTTAAAAATATATTACTAATATTTCTCATTCAAAATTATCAAATTTTAAAACATTGAATCCTTCAATAGTAAAATAAAAATATAATTCGGATGTTTTATCCATCAAATGGAAGAAAAGCAATGTCGATTAACCAAGCCACTTATTTATATGCATAAGACAAAATTTGGTTACTGTATTTAAGACTCTGCATCAATATTTCCTAATTAGGATTATGTAATGTACCTCTCATAATTCAATGGTTTAAGAGTTAATGTTAAGGAGATATTTAAAAAAAAATTAAAATTGTGATGGATTCTTAATTATAAAGTGAATAATATCTCAAAATTTAATGTTTAATTTAATTTAATTTTTTTTTAAAATAAAATTATGATAGATTTTCAAATTTTAAAACAAAAAATATATGTGAATATATATATATATATATATATATATATATATATATATATATATATATATATATATATTTATTTTTTTATTTTTTTATTTTTTGTGTGTTATTTTTAGTTTATTTGTAATTTTCAAATATAACAAATTTGGGGTCAGACCATTAATATTATATATGAAAAAGAAAATAAAATTTCAAACGCAAACTTTCACTCATCTTATACCTCCAAAACTAGTTATAATTTTATTTTAATAAACATTACATTAATTGGTCCATTGATAAGAAATTTAGGTAGTACTCACAAGTCAAAAATTCTAAATTCAGGGAATATTGAACACAGACTTTTCGTATTTCAATTTACTTATAATAAAAGTGTGTACAGTTGGTACAAAATTTCAAAATGAACCTTCACTTTTAGTTAAAAAATAATACTTAAAACTCAGAAAACGGTATCTTATAATATCTTATTTTAATATTTTTAACATTATTATAAAATCACATATTTAATAAACAAAAATAATTAATTAAAAAAAACATATAAAATGTCATTACAATTATTCAAATCTAATCATAATATCAAATTTTATATATAACGAGTTTCTAAAACTAAAGATATTTATACATAAACTAATTGTTTTGAAATAGTTTTTCAAAGCTTCAAATATACATAAGAATTAATTCTAATGTCTATACATCACTTCTTTCGCCACTTAACACCTGCTTCACTACATTATCTTCTGCTCACACGAATTAAGTCATCATTGCAAAAGAGAAATATAAACAAACATACAAGCAAAACATAAAGGTAAGTTAACTTTTACAAAGAAAAAATCACAATTTAGTTCAAATGTTCAACCATACATAATAATTACATTCTCAATTCAAACCAAAACATAAAGAGATTCATAAAACTTAGACTTCACCATCCAGATATGTGTAGTGATGTCAGACTATAACACGTTTTGCTCTTGTAATGGTAAAACAACTTGCACACCCAAGCTAACATACAAAATTAGTTCGTCTACCACCTATGGTCAAAGAATCAAACCATAGACTAAGAACTACTGCTACTCCTCACCACATAACTTCCAAAACCGATACATCAATACGTCACATTGCTAAACAACACCATAGAGTCTAACCACGAGGTACATGGAATTATGCCAAACATCAATACCATATAAATAACCAGAATTCATTATCACTCTCATATCATACTCGAAATAACATCATACACTTATGCATCAACCATAAACATATATAATACCCACCAATATAATTAATCCGTATAAAGCATCCAAAACAAATCAACTTTTGAAAGTACAGAAAACTTAAAGGAAAACCTAAAACAGATGCCTAATACTAGACTGGCGCCTAACGAGCAAGCCACTCGCCTAGTGAATTAAGAGAAACAAAGGTCTAGACCTACAGTAGAGAAGTAACGCTCAACACCACTTCTTACCGCTCAACGCCCCTCAAATAGAGAGCACAACACTCAGCGACCCAGAATGCCCCCTCAACATTCAAAACACATAGAGCTATCTGACTTTGAAACGTTCAGTCCACTCCAAGCCCATCAACGCTGTACTAGAAAACTATCAGCTCTGATTCTTGATCTGTGTGTATCAAGCCATTTCCAAATGACTAAATTGATATCCTAATACTTGTAATTGGTTGACAAACATGTTTAAACCTTGGTTTGGATATCTACTTGCTCAAATAATCAATAATCCATTAGATCAAGCTTAAACTCACCACAATCTCAATTACTAACTTAGCATACTTACATAACATATTTCAACAAGATAAGAAGTTAACTAAGTCTTAAATGACACAAATTTAAATTCCTAACTCCAAACTAACTCAAGAACGCACTCCCTTAGGATTTCATCTGTCAAAACCTCCACCACTAAACCTCATTTTTATCCAATATCATGACCTTTTACTCATTTATATACCCAACAATAGAACCACCAATTATTTACTCAAACTCATTAAGTTAGACCAGCAAAACCCTTTAAATTTAATAAGAAACTCCCTCCTAACTTTCTTATACCAAACCTGGAAATTCTAAACCTAAAAACTCAAGTATTTTGCCATATCACTACAATATTTCAGCACAATTTCAAATCAGTTAAACAACCATTCCTAACCAATAGATCATTCAAAAATCAATACCTTCAATCAATAATTCATCACACCAAACCACCGATTTCACAATATTTAAAACATACAACATAAATTATAAGCCTCAAAATAAATTGATAAGGTAGTGGTTAGCTTCTCTTACCTGTTAGGAGGTCAAACAACTCTAAAGAGCTCAAACAACACCAATAAATCAAATAACTATATATGTTCCTACAAATCACAAAATCATGATCGGAGTACGCCATTAGAACCATTAATCGATAAAGAACCTAATGGAAAGAGTGGATGACACATGCAGCAAAGCCAAGCCAACACGCATCATAAAACAGAGAAAACAAAGGAAAAAAGTGGAAGTTAACTTACTCTTTGACAAAAATTGATCGGTTAGAAATGAAGATCTTATTGGCATAATCACTTAAACACTTCCTGGTCTTCAAATAGATAACCCAACAGTTAGAACTCTAAGAAAGAAGAAAGAGAATACTTAGAGAATGAATTTTAGAGAAATTGTATGTGTTTTAAGTAATGAGACTATTCTTAATAGAATTTTTATTTATACCTTTAGCTTTTTAATATTAAAATAACATGGTCTCATTATTTAAAACATGTTATCAACTTTTAAGACTCTATTTTCTAAATTCTTACATATGTAAATTTGTTTCTCATCATAGTTTCAATTTTAAGCATATTATTATTAGAACCTATTATCTTATTTGGATTCATTTTGAAATTTTATAACTTTGTTACGAATTTTTTTCAAATTTTAGTTTTAGCCAAAGTAACCCTCCAAACTCAAAAAAATTGTATATAAACGTTTTTAATTTTCTATGATCATAATTTCTACTAAAATATCATTATTAGAACTAAATTTCTCATTCAAGTCCATTTTAAAAATTTTCTGTGTAACATCATTTTAGTAGTAGTATCACACTATTAATTAAACCATAATAAGTATTAAACATAAATTATTATTAAAATTTATAAGTTGTATTTTATAATCCTCTAAACAAAATATTCATAGTCTTTAAAAAATTTAAAATTCTTTTAATACTCAGATAGATTTAAAACACAACTATATATAAACATAGCTATATACAACTTCTAATAGCCCTTCAGTTGTCTTACTGTTCTTTGTTTCTCTCACTTAAATCATCCTCTATTAATGTGTGTATAACATACGATTATTACAGGTAGATGAGCCACAACCAAAACAGAAAGCTAAATAAACTAGTGTAATTATAATAAACCATATAAGATATAAATGTCTACTCATTATATGCACTCATTGACATGTAACAAGAATCAAATGTCTACTTATTATATGCACTCATTGACATTAATATAAAATCTCAGCCCACATGACTTAGCCCTTATGGCACATTTATGCACAAATAGATATATGATTCTACCTTCGGAGGACATATATATTAAGTAGAATTACGAGACCATGCACGTGTCATCACTCATTATCATAGTCAGACCACATCTTGAACAAAGAGTATGATAGGGTAAATCTTTAATATCTTCTAAACATGATTCTATTTCACACCACATCCCATATATAGAAACCTTATTCGACTCTCACAACCAAGTAATATTAACTACGTAATCTTCCTTTATATGAGTTAAATAGTAGTAGAGTCATGATAGTCTAATTACAAAATCTATCGTCAATACACTTCTAGCATCACCACATAATAGTATTCCTATCATAGGAATCACTAAATTCACATTTCACATAATTCATACCAAATCACACCACACAATATGAATTAAAGACTAGATTTACAAGTTTATGAATATATATTCTCACTTAAAAAATGCATGTGTTGCTCAAAGAGTTCCCACTAGAATGAGACTCGTCCAATGATTACTCTCTTTTCCAATGAAAGTATCTGGTGTTCTTTTGTTTTCACATAAAAATCCCTAATTAGCAAAAATCAAGCTCACCCAATGAGAGAGTACTAAGACTAAAGTCCTTAAAAATTTGCCTAAAGAGATTTCCTCGTCCAATAAATCAAGCACACACCTCGCTCTTAGGTTTTTACTATTTTTATTTTTGTTCAATCGCTCCTGTATTCGCCTAGCAAACTCACCATCTGACACCTAGCAAATTCTTTTCGTAAGCTCACCTAGTAAATTGTAGTTCTCTCAATGAGTAAATAACTCTAAAGTGTAGATTTTTGCATTCTCACTTAATGAGCCATATACTCGTCTACAAGTCTGCATAATTATGCAAAACCATTTCTAATATGTAATGTTACCAACCCATCTATCTAGCCATTTAAATTATTTTTCATGATAAAAACACACTGGTTTAACTCTATCAATGCCTCAAATAGATTCAACCAAATCATATAACTAAATCAGACTCATCATCAATGCAAAAATAGCTCACAACACATACAAAATTCAATACAACTTACTAAATTAACTTAAATAAGATTCCAACACAAAGATGCCTCATAAATCACAATTACTCAACTCAATCACATCATATATTAGTAATATTTAAATATAACTAGCTTTACTTACCTTAATTATGAGCTTTTATCGTAAAAAAACTTCATTGCCTCTAAAGACCCCTAATCAACATGAAGCAATACATACACATAGAAAACTCATATCAATGATTGGAACATATTTTAACAATCTTAACCAAACAAATATTCATCTTGAGCCCTTAGATGACACATAAAGCCCAACAACCTCTACATGCATCAAATCTACTAAAAGACTAAAAAAAGAGCAAAATATGAACTTACTTTGTTTAAGATTCTCATTGGATATTATTGTAGCACTCATAACAATAACTCCTACTATAGTCTCTAATACTCAAACAGGTGAAGGGTGTAGTCAAGGATATAGAGAGTAGGTAGAGATGTTGAAAGTTCCTCATCAACTAAAGATAAGGTCGATTTATTATATATATATATATATATATATATATATATATAAGTGGGGTACAAATCTCACCTTACAAGCCGGTTTTGTGGGGTTGAGTTAGGCTTATAGCTCACTTCTAACATGGTATCAAAGTCATGGTTGGAGCCTCCTAGCGAGATCTATGTGGACATTCTGTTCCACTCATTGTCGGGTCACTCTCGGACCACCCATTAATTTTATTCTCACACTCGAGATGTTTACACCTCGGTATTGAGTTGGACTTAAAATTCACTTTTAGCACGAGAATGGGTTTAGAAAAAAAGTTTTATAAATATGATAATTCTTATAAAATGAAACTCTATTAATAAAATTTTTTATTTATAATCTCACTTTTTCAAAAACAAAATAACCGAGTGTCATCTTTTAAAAACAATTACCGATCTTAACTATTTTTTGAGTTTTCACATTATTTCTTATTATTTTAATTTTAAAACTTCAATTGTTACAAAATAATATTCAAATATACTCGTACAATTATTACCATAGTTTCATCGTCAAACTTACAAAGATAACATTAGAATATCCGATTCCGTTTTGAAATTTTGAAATTTTTGAAATTTTATGTCTTTAAATGTTCTTAAAACTTTAGTTTTAATTAAAAAATACTAGAAACAAAAACTGGATTTAAATATTTTTGTATGATCATAATTTGGATTTTAATCCCACTAAAATATCATTGTTAGAACATCAAGTTTGTTTTGGAATTTTATCTTTATTACGATATTCTTCTTAAAACTTTAATTTTAGTTTAAAAAATAATACTCAACACTTAAAAGACTGTACTTAAATATTTCTTATATCATAATCTGAACTTCAGAAATGTTAAAATATCGTAGTTAAACTGTCTGAATTCAATCTAAAGTTTGTGTACACCATACAATTTTATTTTTAAAATACACAGGTCAATAAAAATAAAATCTATATAAATATTATTCTTAGAACCGATAAATTAAAAGAATATATATATATATATATATATATATATATATATAATTATTAACATAAAATTTTAAACATAACAAAAAATTATCATTAGTTATTTTGAGTAAAAAATATTATCAAATTCCATTTGTAAAGATATAGAAAATAACATTTTTGAAGTGATATAAATTTAAAAATATCAGGACTTGATTATTTTAATGTTAAAAGGTTTTAATATAAATAGTTTTGTTATAAATGCGTTTATTTATTTTAAAGCACATAATATATTTAGAAATCATTTTTATAGAGTTTTTTGACATCTCACTAAGGGTTTTTCCTCTCTGCTCATCTAATTGGAGAACCGAAACCATAAGATTAATCCTTACGATGAATTTTTCAATTTGGACCAATCAATTTTTTTATTTGTGTAAGTTGAGTTTCTGCCCTTTTTTTTTGTTTATTTAAGTTTTCTGTTACATGTGATCATTCTTTCACTTGTATGTATCTTTTTAGTCATTTATACGAGTCTCTAGTGATCAATAATAGTATGTCCTTATCATTCTCGTTATGTTTTTATGTGTAGATAGAACATCTTATAGGATGGGAGAAGTTTCACTGGTTATGGTTCTGTGAGCTTGAAGGGATTTGGGATTCCTTAGAGCAAGTTCATTTATCTCTCAAGTAGATGAAGCTAATTGCATTGTTTTAATGTTATAAATATCTTGAAAATTTGTAATTGCATGATTGAATGGTATGATGAAATTGATTTGTTGAATTTGGTATATTGGATGTTTGTATTGTTGAATTGTCTTGGTTGAACTGTGTTGATTGAGGAACTTAAGATCTGGTCAATTGAACCAATTGGTATGTCCACTAACATTAAAAGTTGTTTTTAACCAAAGTACTAAGAAAGAAATATCAATTTGATCATTTGAGCAAGTTCAAATTTCCTAAATCATAGAGTTTTCTTCTATTGTTTTTCTAATACAACACAAAGCAATGACAAGCTAGCATTGAGCATTAGTTCATTGTGTAGGTATGAAAGCATTTTAGCTTCAGATCGTTGAGTGCCAGTTTTATACCGCTAAGCCCCGTAAAATGTGAATGCTTTTACGCTGACTAGTAGCAGGACACCACTAAGCGTCATCTTTCACTAAAGGTCTGAAGCATTTTTGTTTTAAGACGCTGAATGACATGAATGTGTTATTGAACGAGATTTGTGAGAAGAATGGTGCTAAGCATTGGGACTATCGTTGAGCGCCACCTTTTGCGAAAGGTTTGGCATTGAGTGTTAGGACTACCGCTGAGTGCCACCTTCTGTGAGAAGCTTAGCGTTGAGCGCCACCTCTAAGCATCAGTGTGTATGTTTGTTATTTTCTTCTTGGGTTGTTTGAAATAAATCAGAGATGAAATTGATGTATGTTTATTGTATTGTTTATTAACATTTGTGGTAATGATTATGATTGTGAACAAGTATGGTGATGGTGTTGAGAGAATTTCAAGGAGAAATTCTTTGTGGTGATGTTAGTGTATGCATTAACATTGAGGGTTCAGTAAGGAGGCATCCTGATATACTACCAATCATTCAATTCATATAGAGAGGAATGGTGTGGGGGAGAGAGTGGCAAGAGATTCTAACCATTGGACTATTTTGATCCTAGGCATGAATGGGATTAACCTTGTGAGTAATATGGTGATAATCCCTTTGTTTATGACTCTACACAATATAAATCTATTACAAGTGCACAATTATAGTGAAACTCAATGTCAAAGACATGTATCCAAATAATTGAGTCTATTATGAGTTTTTATATGTGATATGATATTTTTATGAATGAGTAATGTATGATAATATCATTATGTTTATTTTATGAAAATATTTTTGCACGTTAATGTTAATGTTTACAATCACCATAAACATATATGATATTTTTGTGTGTATAATATTATCATACATCATTCGTTCATAAATATGATTGTGTATCATTGCACGTTAATGATATTTTTGCAATAATAATTTATTGGTGTGAGTGAGTAAGTATTAAAACACATTTAGTAGAAGATAATAATTTTACACTATTATTTAAGATTTAATAACATTTTTTTTCATGCTAATAACAATGATTTAATGTATTTTTTATTCTTTTAAAAAAAATATATTATCCTTTTTCTTAGATCAACATCTTAATATATATCATTTTTTTAATTTTGTTCCAGAAATTGAAAAATGAACATCCTACAGATTATATATCAGCTCATCATGTTCTAAATCACATTAACACTAACCACATTAAATGTTTAAAAAAAATACATAAAAATCACATTAAATAAAAAATTTTGAAAAAAATATTTAATCGTTATTACAAATATGAAGACAAAGGATGCTATTAGATTTTAAATTTTACTTAACCGTTGATTTTTAAATAAAAATTGTACTTGGTCATATATATTTAATTAATAATAATAATAATAATAATAATAATAATAATAATAATAAATAATTAAAATTAAGGTGATTATCCCCACATAATTATCAGGCAGTTGGCGAAAGCAAAGTGCGAAAGATCCATATGAAAGAGCTAAGGGGGGCCCCCCCAGAAGTCTGATCCTGCAAAAGTGGGGTGCCCTACAAGTGTAAGGTGGCTTGTAGGTCTTAGTGGATACGGGCTATTTTTTTTTCCAATAAGGCCAATCTATTAGGGCACTTAGCTAGGGTTAGGCTATGACCATGACCTACATGGACAGACTCTCTAGGTCTATCACCCCCCATTAATAGCTATAGGTCCTACCTTCGGACCCCTCCCCTACCCTAATTTTTGTTCTTTCACCATTATTATCACTTCTTTACTTACACAACCTTCTAAGCATGTCCCCAATTTTATTAACACCCAATTAAATCTCTACATTCCTTCACTGTTCATCAGTTGAATTCTTCATTTCTCACTTCCATTTTCTTAATCAACACTTTAACTTTTTCTTCATTCTCTTCTCTCCGTTTTCTAAACTATTTATTCAAAAATATATATATAATAATTATTATTAATCAATATTAATATTTATAATTATTATTATTAATTATGAAATAATAAATCAATATACATAAATAATATTAAAATATTATAAAATAAATATTTTCAAAATATCATTATTTTTATTCAAAATCTTAAATATCAATATCAACTTTGAAATCCCGTGAACATTTTACTGCTATATTATTCAACTCGATTCCCTGTCACTGTTATATATACATAAAAAAATCAATTTTTTTTTATTTTAATTTCTATTAAACATATTCAATCACAGTTTTTCTATATACTTACTGTTTCTTTCACTCATAAAAAAAACATCATTTCTTTCATTTTCTCCCTGTATCTCGCTCTCTGTTTTCAAAAAATTTCTTTTATATAATAATAATTAATGAATTTTACTTAAAAAAAATACTGAAATTTAAACTTATGATGAGTCATGACATTGTTTAAATTAAATAAATTCATTATCATTGACTCAACTTTGACAGATTGAAAGTAAATTAGTATAATTTAAAAGATAGTGATTTTACATATTAATATATCTAAATTTAATATTTAGATACCGGCAAAAAGTTCATTAAAAAAATGAATTTTTATATATATACTTTTAAGTTTGAGGTTTAAATTTGTAGTATTAAAACCAAGGTTAACGAAAAATATAAACATAAAAAATATATTCAACCTTTCTTCAGCTAAATTGAGTAAAAAAAATTTAAAACTGGACATTAAAAATTTGTGAAAACTGGTTTATATATTGAATGGATTTTTAATGTACATTTTTTAGTTAGTATTGCTGAATCTTATAGTATATTTAAATAAAAAATATTTTTTTCATAAATTAAAATCAACTTATAACCAGAAAGGGATTAAAGTTTTTTTTTATATATATTCAGAATTAAAAATTGAATCTAAGAAAAAAATCTGTTAAGTGTAGTTAGAGTGTCAGAAGAAAAATCCCTGTAGCAGTAATGTCTTGTAGCATCACTTTTCTCAATCCTAAATACAACAAAACACAACACAAACACCAAATCATCATCACTCACACACCACACCAGACCACAGTTTCTTTCAAAGGGAATCTCAATCTCAATCTCAATCTCTCCCATGTCCCTAACATTCTCCTTATAACCCTCCAAATCCAACATCAACACACAACACCAACCTCAAAACCATACACATAAAACATCATCAACGTTTTCATTTCAACACCTCAGAGAGTCCCTCTAAAATCCAAACCTCAAACACTGCTAAAACCTTGTTGTTCCAATGAACATGTTAGGCCTCAGAGACTTGGTCCTCATAGCTCCAACCCCTTCTCAACTTCACCACCATCAACACCAACACCAACACCAACACCAGCATCAGCACCAACACCACCCCATTTCAGCAGAACACCATCCCAACCTTGCCTTGCCTTCTCCAGCTTCTCTCAGTGTTGGCCTTGGCATTTTCCCTCTGCTAACCGTTCCACACACCAATGATGTTCATGATCAGGTTCTGTGCCAACAACAACACCACCACCAACCACAACACCAACTACTGGAACCTCAAGATGTGTGGTGTCTCAGAAGTGAATTCCACCAGAAAAGGTGTCATGAACGTGGAAGATGAGGCGAGCAACAAGCATGTGATGGAGAGTGAGGAAAGTGGTGAGTTTAGGGTGTGCCAGGATTGTGGCAATAGGGCCAAGAGGGATTGCAGCTACAAGAGGTGCAGGACTTGTTGCAAAGGACGTGGCTTTGATTGCAGCACTCACGTGAAGAGCACGTGGGTCCCAGCCTCTCTCAGACGCAGTGGTGGTAACAGTGGTAGTGATGGTAACGGTGATGGAGATGGTGATGGTGGTGTTTCTAAGAGGCTAAGAACAATAGGGTCATCCAAGAATGTTGCAGCTACTTCTCTTAGTTCAACTTCCAATGCTACCCCATCAAAGAGCTTTAGCTTAGACACTAGCTCATGTCAACAAGGTGATTTCGTTATCTTTTTTTCAAGGATGTTAGATGCAAATGCTATCGATAGATCAGTCAAATACTTATTTAATCAAGATTTTAAATTTCAATAATAATTATAGTTTCTTTTTATACTTTTTGACAGCGTAAAAAAATTACAGACAAATACGATCATTTTATCACATCTGTGGTCATCATCGTTCCAAAAAATCCTGATGTTTTCTAAAATCTTGATGTTGCAATTCTTGATATCATGAGAGATACAGATAGATGTAACTGGTTTGATCACAGTTATGGCTGCAGAAATCTCAAAAGCTTTGACAATATGGCCAATTGTTGCATGTGTCGTGAAGAATTTTGTATAAATTCTGATTAAAAAGCCTAATCAAACTAGTTAGGAAAGTGTTTTGATTAATTATTCTAGTACTTGTAGAAACAAGTAAATAAAAGGGTGCAGATTATTTCTAAGGAACAAGTCAAATGTTGTAAAATTTTGGAATTTGGATGTGTAAGTGGTTCTCTCTGGGATTGCAGATGCTGGATTCAAGCAATCTTTGCCACGGCATGTGCGTGCACCTGCTGTGTTTAGGTGCCACAGAGTGTCTGCTATTGGGAGTGGTGAAGATGAGATTGCCTACTTGGCCACAGTGCATATCAGTGGCCATGTGTTCAAGGGGTTTCTGTATGATCATGGTGCTGATGCCAGAAATGATGTGCCCAGTGTCTCTGAGCTGCAACTGGGAAACAATGGAAGTGGAAAGAGTAATAATAGGGAATGTTCTTCTGCAATTGGGGTTCCAACCAGTGCTTACCCTGCTTCTGTTTGCTGAGATTTCTTCAAGGTGAAAAATTCTCCTACCTTAAGTAATGTTCAACATCCTCTTTAGTATGCTGTTCAAATAATTGCTTCAATGTTTAAGCACTTTTTAAAGAAAACTGGGAAAATCTGATTCAGTTTCTTAAATTATGTTATGTGATTTAGTTTTTTGACTTCAAATGATGAGTTTGATCCTCCTGTTTTGTGTAACTGATAAATTTGATCTCTCACTTTTTAAGCTCATAGTACAGATAGACAAAATCGACTAATGTTTATTGAATATCAACATGCATCACACTGCAGCTACAATAACTAGCTTTATTGTGAAAAACAAAAATGAAATTTACATGTCTGTGAATTGAAACTAGAAACACTTATACTAAGATCATTTATAACCGAAAACCGAACAACTTAAAGCACATTTCATAGAATAACAACTGAGTTTTACTGAACTTTATGTTCTGATAATGGTAACTAGTTAAAAAGTCCACCATGCTGGTTATTACTAAACAAAGCTTAGAAAATTCTTGTGTCTCATAACTTTAATGAAACAGTGAGAAATTTTCATCAATGAGTTGAGTTATTTGGAGAAGAGTAATCATGAAAACAAGTAGAGAGAGAGAGAGAGAGAGAGAGAGAAATGGAATTAGCAACTTGTCATGTGGTACTTTACACTGTAGTGGTAATTTAATCTTGGTTTTTGTGTGAGAATTGTAAAATTGTTCCAACTTGATTGTTTAGTCAGATTCAATAACATGAAAGGTTAGTCAAATTCAAACTGAAACTTGGTTGAATCAAGCATAGGAGAAAAGTATGATTCATCAAACTAAACCAGACTGGTTTTATCATTTGCATCTAAATTATGATAAGTGTTTGAGTTTGCATTGGTTAATTTTGTTACAGTGTAATGTGGGGTTGGAGAGAAGTGGTGACTTTAAAAATGGCACTTTGAATGAAAGGACAAATAGACAAAGAATGAATGTGCACTTTTTAATGTGCATTGAGAGTGTGTTGCATTTCCACTACCAAATTATCATATGTGTCTGCATTCATGCGTGTGATAAGGCAAAGATTCAACTGCACTTTGTCTGCATGCATATATTATATTTTCTTAGATCTAGCAATCAACATCAACTTTTGTTTTAATGCAACTTTTCTTTTGGAGTTTTTACCTTTGGTGTTAACCATAGAACATGAGAAGTTCTCTTATCTCCACTCCTCCATTTTTCTCATCATGTGATGTTAAAAAGTTATTACATTTTACTGTGTTTTCAAATTGATAATTTTGATGTAGTAAATGCTTTGTTTTAACAAAATACAAAACTATTTCATATTAAATGTTCTTGAACACACTATAGAAAAATCAAATATTTTTTAAACATGTTTGTAATTGTAACATCATCTAAAAACCTAAAGGAAAATCAAATTTGTTGCTTTCTTTATCTTTTAACATCTCTACCATCTTACTAGATTGACAAAGTATATGATATTTGTATTTTATTTTTTCAGAAAAGATAGCTACTATTTTTATTTAGTTTTTTTTTATATATATATAAAACATTGAAAGAATTAGAATGAGATGTAACATTACTCTTCTTATTTCTCTTTTATTGTTTGTAGCACTGTTTTCAAAAGGGACAATGACATTTTCTAGAGAATGTCACATCTAGTAGATATAATAATTTTCTTTTGACCATTCATGGCTACAATCCAACAACTAGCAACATCACTATTGCATAGTTGTTATATTCTTTTTTTCTTACCCTTTCTTATATGACATCTTACCAATGTCTTATTATGTTGATTTCAATTTTAAATCATGATGAAGGAAGAAAATAAAGCCATCACATTGTATTTTGGTGATTTCTATTTAATTTTCTTCCATACAAAGTTGTTTAATATATTTTCAACTTTTTCATCTTAAATTGTAGTATTCTCATTTTGGTGTCTTGATTTAGCAACCAATCATGTCATCACATCATTGTTGTCCTTGTTTGCCATTGTTGTTAGAGTGAAATGCCTTGAAAAGAAAAGAAAAGAGTATAAAGACTCAATAAAGTGAAAATTAGGGATGTGAAGGAAAGGGAATAATGAAAAAGGCACACTAGTGATTTGTTGAAATTTTGCCTTATAATTTCTTCATATTGTTATGTCACTTTATTGGTTGCTTTATTCTTCTAATTTTACTTTCTATACTTTTTGCATGGTCCATCTTATTTCTTGACTAGGAGGGTTAAGAATACTTTATATTATTACTATTATTAATATATAGTTTGGTGAAATTTATAAATAATTGTTTTCTGTTGTTTTTATATGAATTTAATTTTTTTTCCTATATAGTAATATATACTTATTTTTTATATTTTAAAATATATTATTTTTTTAATATACCATTATCTATTTGTATAAGAATTTAGGTAAAAGAAAAGTGATTTTTTTGTTTTGTTTTAGGAAAGGTTAAAGTAAATTATATTGAGTCTTATGCAAGTTGTGAGCTAATATGTTGGTTCATGTTTATTTTTTTTATTTAATGATACTAAAAATGTTGTTACAAATATTATTGAATTATTTCATATTTAAAATTAAAAAAAAGGAATAAATTACTATAAATATTATCTATAATTTTTTTTATTAGGGCTAAAATAATATTTATGAAATTTTATTGGCAAAATGACAGGTGCTGGACAATGTGCTGTTTTTGCAGGGGAAAGAAACTGACAGTATATGTGTTCTTCTGTTACCTGTTCTGTAAATTTCTGTTCTAAAGAATGTTTATATATTCATATATAGAGGGACCAGGTTTCAATTTCTTGCATCAGAATTGAGACATTTATGAATCTTATATTATGTTCAGTGCTAAATCAGAGTTTTATTTTATCTTAATTTTCTTAAGCAGGTGTTAGTTTCCACTTTCAGGGTATAATACATTTTAAGAATTATATTGTAAAAATTATGTTTTTTCTTAAATTGTATTTGGTTGATATTTGGAAAAAATAAAAATAAAAGTAGAAGAAGAAATGTATAAAAATAAGGTGATGATAATTAGTAGTTATGGAAAATAATTTCTATTGTACATGTAATGGAATGTAAGATATAGGCGATTATAAGAAAAATATTTGTTAGAAAATAGTGATATTAAAATGAGTTACTCCATTTGGCCTGATTCGATCTATTACTAATTAGTTTTATTTAACCTAATTTATTTATTAATGAATTTAAAAAATTTAAATTTGGATAAGTCCATTACGGATTAAAGAATTAAATAAGTTACTTTATTAGTTTATTTAATTATAATTTTTTTTCTTGATTTTAAAAAAATAACTTTTTTAATTAAAATTTAAATAAAGTTAAATTAAAATATTATTAATAAATTAAGTGAGTTGGTAAATTAATTCATAAATTTTATAATATAGTAATATAACTTAAAAAAATTGAATAAATTGATAAGTTAACTCAGTTCAAAATTAATTTTTATTGAAATTTTAATATTTTTAAATTCAACTTAATTCGAGCCATGAACTAAATTAACTCATATTCAAACATGCTTTTGGTAATATTATAAGATTAAGTTAAATTTAAATTTTATTATCTTAATTAATGTTATTATTTAGAGTTTATTTTAAATGAAATTATTTTGACTATCATAATGTCTTTTCTTTATTTTTAAGTTGGATATGCTTGTATTGAAAATTTTATAGCAATTAAACAAATAGGTATAAATATCATAGTTCCAAATTTATAAGATTAAATTAAATTTAAATTTTATTAAATTATAACTAATGCATATAAAAGTTGAAAACTCAATACCCTAAAAAGATAGAACATGATTTGCATGGAAAGCATGATAATTACAAAAACATATAATCGATTATTCACTATTTAATTAATATTTTATTTATATAATTAATTATAAAGTAATTATAGTTATTTTAATAGCATGTATTATATTATATTATAACAAAATGAATAATTAAAAAACTTTTTCAGACATCATGTGTAAGCAAGCCTCCTAGTTGGTATAAGAGCAATTTTGATTATGAATCTTCTTGATTAAAAAGAAATATTTTCATCTTTTTGTTTAAATTAAATAAGTGTGAAATTTATGTTTGACTTTTTATTTTTGTTGGATATCAGATTGACTCGTATTTCTACTAGGATATATCTAAATATTTATTAAATAATTATTTTTTAAAAACGTTAGCAAAAAGTTATAATATTATAAAAAATCCAAATGTCTGAGACATTTTTTTTTTCTTTTAAATTTCAAATAACAAAAGATAATTATAATTATAAAAATTTAAAACAAAAAATAACAAATAAGTTAAGAATCTTTTAATAACTTAAAACGAAACCAAAAAATATTTATTCATTTTGATAATCATCCTCACTTAATTTTTAACAAGTTTGGATAATATATATATATATATATATATATATATATATATATATATAATTGAGAATTTTATCATCTTTGAAAGTAAAAACTGAATGATAATCTAAATTTAGAAAATAATGTGTAAAAGAAATATAATTAAATTTTACAAAGAATAAGACATTATAAAATCGATATATATAAGATAAAAAAATTTATATTCTATAACAATATTTATTAAAATAAGATAATTATTCTTAACGGCTTAGTAAAAACATATATTCAATAAAAATTAATGTTAGTTTATTTTTCTTTTCGTTTCATCTTTTATTGTATTCGTTTTTTCCTTTCAACATATTTATCTTAAACAGTTGAAAAAGAATAAAATAAAAAATCTAAATAAGTTTTTGAACTCTATCTGCACAAAAATTAACTCTGACATATACATAGTTCATAGCGCATATTACACCATTGCAAATTAATAAATAAATTATAGTAAATATTAAATTATATATTATATATTTTATTTAATAATATAATAATAAGTATGATATAAAAATATTAAAAGTTATAATATATTAGACTATATGATAAAATATATAATTTTATGTATACATAAATGATATTGTTTCTAAAAATTAATTAAAGTATTGTAGTAGGACTAAATTCACGTTAACCCTGACTCTAACTCATTTGAGAGGAGACTTTGGGGGTTGGAGCTTTTTTTCATCACCTACTTAAGGGGCCTCCTAAAAAGAGGATTTTTCAATGATGGGTTAGAGTTGGCCCATGGGTCATGGATTAAGTTCACAACTCTACTTGTAGTAGTATTTATGCTTTGCAGACCCACAAACAAAGGAGTTATCATCCTACTACTCACAAAGTTAATAGTCTAGTGACTAAGACCTCTTATGAACATCCCATATGTCAATGCATACATTAAGGTCATCACCACAAAGAATTTCTCCTTAAAATTCCTTCAACACCATCATCATAAATGTCAATAACCATATTATCTCCTCAATTAATGATAAACTACATTATAACATACATCAATTCCATAACAAATCTATTTCAAATAGCCATAGAAGAAAACAAATCCAACATACAAACTCGTGCTTAGATGTGGCACTCAATGCACTACCTTTTGCAAAGAGTGACACTCAACAACATTACTAATGCTCAGTGCCATTATTCTCACAAAAGTTTTCCCTCAACAACACTTTCTATCTCTCAACATCTTAGAGCTAAATTATTTAGACCGCAATGTTGTCACCCAATGACGCCTCACTGTCGCCCAATGCCAAACCGTTCGCAAAACGCGATGCTCAACGGCCTGAAGCTAAATGCTCTCAGACCTACACAACAAGGATGACACTCAGTACTAGTTTGTTATCGCTCAGCGTTGTATCAGATATCAGCAAATGAAATTCTATGATTTGGAGAAAATGGTACTTGCTCAATTGATCAATTTGGTACTCTCCTCTTGGTGCTTTACTAAAAAAAAAATTTAAAACATTAGAGCATTGTTGATACTTCAAAGTAATCAAATTTCTAACAAGTATAATGGGTAGTTTGTAGTACAACAAATGTTGTATCCATAAGAATTTTGCAGAATATGCAAGGTTTGAAACTAGTTTTACTTAAATGATACAGTAAAAATGTGCACAAAGAAAACATATTTGATGTACGGAAATAAAATTGATTTCAAAGAGTAAAAAGCTACAAAAATAGTTTTGATTGAAAAAGTTGACTTCAAGATGATAAAGACATGTTGAAGTTAGATTTCACCACTTTGTGCCTCTTTATAGTGGTTCAGTTATTACTTATAAAGATGCAATTAATCATGTTTTGGGAATTCTCTTTGAATGTAACTCTAGGTCCATTCCTAATACTTAGAGCCTAAGATCAACAAACTTTAGTATGATTCCTCAGTAACTAATTGAATATATCACTTGCATTAAGATCAAGACTCTATAATCAACTAGAGTCTTATATCTAATCCTAACATCTAAAAGAAGAGGATAATTAGTTTAACCACAATTTGAAACCAATTCTCACTCAATCCCAAACCAATGAAATAAAATAAGTGATTAGTTCATCCAATAATAGATATAAATTAATTCACAAACTTGTAATAAAAGCATAGTTTGATGGATAAAATAATACCAATACAAGAGAGTTCCAAAGGGTTACATCTTTGTTTCAACACTCAAAGAGACTTAGCTCCTTATAATAGATGAGAAGAATAAAAAGTAACCAAGAGTCATCCTTTTTTATGCCTCTAATAATGTTCACTAAATACATAGGTAAATGTCTAAGAAGATTTCTTAAAATATCTTAAAAGAACCTCTCCAAAAGTTCGTCAAAAAAGGAGAGCAACTTTGTTTTTATAAATTGTCCAGGGTAGGACTTCAATAGTGCACTTGGGGTTCCAGTTGCAAAGGTTTCCTCCCAAGGTAAGTTTGTTTATGTGGCTTAGGCCTCATGCTTTGGTGTTGTAGCCCTTGGGATAACTTCTTTGAGAAGAAGTCTTCATGGCTTAGCCTCAGGTTCAATGTTTGAGGTTTCCTCCTCAGCTACACCAGTGTCATTTTTGTTCATAATTGCTTGAATTTCATTCATTTATTTTATTTTCCCACTTTGACTCTATGTTAATATCTAAGAGCTGCAAAACAAGATAAATTGGGATGATTCATACAAGAATTTAACAAAATTTAAATAAGTGTCAAATTCATCTCAAAATTAACTTATACTGGACACTTAGGAGGCGCCTACCAATTTGTTCAATTGGTTAAATTCTAGTTCTATCAATCATTACAAAATCAACAAAAAACACTTAAGTATGAAAAAATCATCCAAACCATACAAATCAAATTAGTCATACACACCAAACAGATTCATCATACGGCCAAATTCCATTCTCAAAATATAAGAAATCATCAACATGAAAAACATCAAATTTAGCAAACTCACGCACACCAAAACAACTAGCTTCCCTTACTTGACCAAATAATTCACAAGACCCTAACAGTGAAACTTTTCACAATTTGTAAGATGCTCTATTTACTATATAAACATCAAAAGAATGATTAAAACATACCGCTATGATCACTAATCCATAGAGATTATATAGATGACTAAAAAATGCATGCAAGTAGAAGGAGACTCACATGTAACAAATAACAAAAATAGACTAAGAAAAATGGCTAAAACTCAACTTATGCAAATGAAGAAACTTATCAGTCAGAATAGAAGAGCTCGCCACAAGAATCAATCCTAGTGTATCTGTTCTTCAATTAGAGACAAGTAGAGAATAAGAACTCTTAAAGAAAGTAAAAAACTCTAGAAGAATGATTTTTAGAAAAATATTGTATTTTAAAATAAAAAATTAATTCATAATAAAACTATTTATATTAAAACATTTTAATATTAAAATAATTGAATTTTATTATTTTTTAGATGAGTATCATTTCTAAGATATTATTTTCTAAGTCTTTTCATAAATTATAATAAAATAACATAATAAATTAAAATACTTTACTTATATGAATTCTATTTTATTAATTAGGTATTTTAAAAAAATCTTAACCTAATTTATTTTATCAAATATGTCAAGTCAAATTTGAAAAAACTTCAAGTCACAATAAATTTACTCGTAATTATTATTAGCTATAGGAGAATGCAGAGAATGGGAATGCTGATAGCAGATATCGGAAACAAAGAGAATGCGTGGAGAAAATAAAACTTGTGTTATTGAGATACTTGAATGTGAGGTATATATCAGTGTTTGACAACAGAAAAAACAATATAATAGAATTAAATTGTATTATAATAACAGTTTGAGTTAAACACCTAACATTCCTTCCTAAATCAAGCTGTCCAGAAATAACACTCCTATTTCTTTTCTAAGAAACTCAAATCTATCAAACTTGAGTGTTTTTGTAAAAAAATCTGCAAGTTGAAAGTCAGTTTTGCAGTAAATTAACTCAATTCTTCCTTTGGTTATCATGTCACGCAGGAAACCTCTTTCTTCCATCAAAAGATAATTTTCCGTAACAACAAGGTACATTCATTTGAAGACATTAAGTATCACAAAATAATTTATGATTATATATATATATATATATATATATATCATAAATTAATTATTAAATAGATCTATAAATAACTCAACCACCCACTATCTATATTTTCAATCTTGTTGATACATCTTATCTCTTTAAAAGCTTTGATTTCATAATGTAAGAACAGAACATCATGATACTATCGCTCAAGTTATTTTCTTCTTCTAAATTTAGAAATCTAAATTTATTTAATGCGAGTTGTCTAGAGTCAGAGAAACAAAACAAAATGGTTATATTCCTGTTATTTCTTTACCATGAAAAAGATAAAGATGAAATTATTCTCACACCCTTCATTTTTCAAATCACACTGAGATTTCAGTTTTCGAATTCTTTCTATATAAATCTTTCTTCGGTTCTAAAACTTTTACATTAACACTTTTTTTTACATTATACATGCATTTTTTGAATTTTAAAAGAATTTATACTCACACCACCTTATACAGAAAGTCACTGTAACGGTGGGAAAAAAAGTAACAATAATTTGAAAGGAAAAAAGAAACTATGATTTACTAAAAAAAATAAACATAGAACCAGAAATGTTTTAATGCTCTTTTTGTATCAAAACTTTTTCTTTCAAACAAATCTCAGTCCTTGCTATAATGTTACAGTAACATTAGCACCTGTCAAATAACATAGTTATAACTGGTCATTATGTAATGGTTATGGTACTTAATCATTTTTTTTAAGTGTACACATCAAATGGTGAAACCAGATTAATTTATATAACGCACAAGAAACTAAAAATGTAATTTGCAGGAAATATTTTCAAGTTTAAAGTATTGACAGAACATGCATATACCAACTTATCCATGCATTTCTTCTGTTGTCTTAAAGGATAACAAAATTAGAACTTTTGATGAAATTATTGAAGCAGAAACATCCTCAAAATGATTGCTTAAACCTTTTCATTCATTCATTAAAAGGGTCACAAAATAATGTTCATAGTATGCAAAAGGGGAACCACTACACAAAAGTAGGTATTACCAATCACATCCCTTGCTAAGGTTGGTACAAGGATGATCCACCACACATTTCTGCACACAAATCTTAATGTCCTTCACTTCTTTTCTGTACATGTTTATTCAGAGCTGCAACCCCAGAGGCTCAACTGGGATATTATATATGTAAACAAAAAAGAATAGTTTCCAATGTTGTTTGACCCTTCTTGTTGATTCATTTACAATTGGGAAAAAAAGGCTTCTTGAGTAACTCTGAACAACATTGATCTACACTACAACATACATTAGCTGTGACTATAATTAATATAAAACTCACAAACTGTAAGGGGTGAAGGATGAGCAAATTGCAGAAACATGCAACCCCTTCTGGCTATATTACCACAAAAATACCCTCAACTAGTGTGTTGTAGGTCATTCTGTGCAATGATTATATCAATATGCTGGTTAGTGCTGTAACTGCAATTTCAATGTTTTAGTCCTCTACAAAAACTCTGAAGATGAAATCACGAAACCGTCTAGAGTACAGTCTTGGATCAACAGCAGAGATTGTTGTTGCATCATATTGGAATGCTTTGTAAGCATGCTCAAGCTTTTTACTGATGTCATAGTCTTGTAATATGTCAATGATCCCGAAAAAGATGATGATCTCATATAACTCACCGGTTGGTTGTCCAACTAGCTGAGGGGTGTCACAACTTTTTCGCACTGTCGATTCAGCCCTTGCTGGCATGTTTATACCTAACTGAATCCACCTGAAACATGAACCAAAATGCAAATGTTTTCAGAACATTCAAGCAACCTTTCCTGACTGAAGAAAATATGTGTATGAGGATCTGTCATGGTAAAAACTTGTGCAGCATGGCAAGATAGTGCATGCTTGATATTTCATTGCATCAGAGATAATCCAAGTCCATTTAGAAGCAAATATTTATAGCTTCTACATCTTCTGACTTGTTTTTTATAAGATAAAAAAGTGGTGAAGATAATGTTATGTAAATCTTTTGTGCAAGTTTAGGGTCAAGGAAAAAGTGATATAAAAGTATCAACAATGGACTTGGAAGTAATGAGTGTTTTTGCATCTGAGTAAAATAGGATTGCTGCATGAATGTTTTTGCATCATCAAAATATAGTAACAGCAAAACAATGCATGCTGCTTTGGTCAAAACTTTCTATCAGAACTCTTGAAAATTTGGAACTTCTGTCATGATGTGTTGATGAACTATACCGACTAGGATCTACAACAAGATGATCCACATCCACTCCGGAAAGACGGGGCGCTCCATCACCCATGTTACCATTGCCTGCAATATAAGTTCATGTAATCAGAAAAAGAAAAACTAATGGTGAAAATAAAATTAAGAAAAATCCATATAAGACAAGGTATAACCAGTTGGGGTTGTAGAGCCTGGACTGTAACCAGAAGGAGGAGTAACATTGTCACAAGAAGACATTCCTCGAAAGTGAAGACCTACCAACATACTATAATCCATGATTCTCTCCTGTTCCAGAAAGTCACAGTCCTTGTTCACTTGCCTGCACAAAGATATGTTAAAAAATATAGCCATGTTCTACTGACATAACAGCAAATCAAATGTCCTTAATGAAACAAAACAAAATAAAAAACAAAAAAAGCTGGTGTACTGCAGTTTCCTGCATGTTACACACAATGGATGAACAAGTCATTAGGTCCCTGCAAAATTCTTGAAACCAAGATTTCCGCAACCGAAATATATAATTTAAATCAAGGTCCTTAAGTGTTGTTGTAGGCTCTATTTCTGACTCAGGTTTATCCGTTGTGCGACCAAAGGTGGAACCTTTCAAGTCAAAGCGCCTATGGATGGCATATTGTGAGCAGAATAGATTTCCCATGATGACAAATCGAACCTGAAATTTATCAAGGTATTCAATTATATACTTTTGTGAGAGAACAAGTCTACACAAACCTCGGTCATTACCTTCTTCTGTGCAGTTCCTGTTAGCTTAACACAGTGGAGACCGAAGAACTTGGTGACTAGAGTATTCTCAAAAGCCCGAACATGTTTGTAGTAACCAGGGAGCATTCTTAAGAAAACCTGCAATCATTTTATATAGTCCTGAATGAAATATCGTTTAGCAGATAATAAAAAACAACCTTAGTAAATTGTAACAACTAAAAGCTATTACATCAGAGAGACATGTTGCAATGATAACCAAGTAACTTCGATTTTTTTTAAACCAGTTCAAAAACATTCGAACTTGGTTCAAAAGGGAACTCACTTTTACTTCTGATTTCTTCATGGTCTTTATCATGTAGCGGTCATCATTTGTCAAATAAAAAAAGCTTCCACTTTTTCCAGGAGATGAGAGCTCCCGAAGGGCATCATTTCCACATAATGATATCATGTAATCAGCAGGATCTACTTTGAATAATTTTCTAAGAGCCCTGCAAATATGGACGAAGAAAACCATAATCAACAAGGAATTAGGATGGGTAAAAAATGCTCTAATACAGCAGAGAGACTTTGTGACATAAACTTCCAAGAGCACACTCAACGGGTTAGAAGACTCAGGGTTCATCTAACTCGCCAGATTTTGATCAAAAGCTTACCTGAACACTACCGGGCAGTAGTCTTTCCATCTAAACTCACATGAGGAGTGAGGTGGCGTGTGCTTGGATCCTTCTGGTGGAAATTTAGTCCATACTTTTTCTTTAGGATCAAATGCAGAAGACTTCAAATCAAGAGATGTACTTGGAGCAGGTCTTCCAACAGCATGTCTGTGCTATGGCACAAGAAATTAATAACCGCGCAGTTAAAATTAGAATCATGAAAAGAAATTATTGTTTCTCATAATGCCATATTCATCATTGCACCACAACCTTAGGAGATGCAATACAAGGTATCAGTCTACCAATGAAAAGGCCGAATGCTTAACTCATGCAGAGAGAGAGAGAAATGAGTAAATAGACATAATTCAATAGAAAACAACTATGAATATGATCAGTACCTGATACCAAGCTGCAGATTAAGCATGAGATCATAGTTTTTATGCCCTTTAGAAATAGTCTCTCCCTGTTTCTTTGGAGGCTTGAACCTCAAATTTGGCACTCTTGGAACAGAATTATCACCGTGAGAAGTCCTTGAGCCGTCATGGGAACCATCTTCAGAACTGTAATTGCTAACCCTTGCATCGGCTGAACTCCACCTTGTCCTACCATTCACATCAGTTCCTTTCCTACTCATCTTATCTCCATCCAAAATGTTCAAACTCTTCTGTGAAGGGTAAATTGCTACCTTCTCACAAGCACAAATACTGCACTCCACCAAGTCCACAGAGAACAGCTCCTGAGGATCCCACTCCAAATGGCCAACACAAGAGCCAGAAGGGTAATATGTTCCACTTTGCTCTCTTGAATCTCTACTCCAGACCCCAACATAGAAACTCCCATCACCCCACCTGAATGTGCCATTCCCCCTGGGCAATCCATCTTCCCAAGAACCATCATACCTATTCCCATTGCTCCACATCATGGTGCCATTCCCATAGAACACACCATTTCTCCACTGTCCAATGTAATGGTTCCCATTCTTCCACTGGTACCTCCCATGCCCATTCTGCAATCCCTTCCTCCATTCCCCATCATAGAAGTCCCCGTTGGGGTAGCTCTGAGTCCCCTGGCCATGTCTCAACTCCATCACCCAACAACCCTTATAGGTATCCCCAGAAGACCCTGTGTAAGTGCCCTTCCCATCCATATAACCACTCTTGAAATCACCCTCGTAGGTGGCACCACTGGGCCAGCTGAACCTTCCTTTCCCCGTGATTGCACCCCTCTGCCACTCCCCAACATACATGCATCCATCTGTCCACAGATACTTTCCCTGGCCATGAGGACCATTCTCCAGCCACTGCCCTGTGTAGAAGTCGCCATTGGGGAGAATCTTCTCAACCTGAGTAACGGAAACCTCACCACCATTCCTTGCATCATCATCATCATCAACATGGGCAACAGACATTGGTGTGAAGATGCTGCTTGCCCTCTTCTTTGGACCTGCTGATTTCCTAACTGCTGCTTCCCAAGCCTTCACAAAACCAGTAAGCTCTTTGTTCATTCTTTTCCAAAAGGCTTCAGCTATGCCCCTCCCACCCTCTCTCTCTCATAGCCCTACAACACCCCCTTTGGCCTCTATTCACCCATCAATGATCATGTGAGGACAAGAAAAGAAAAAAAAAATACCTATTGTGTGTTGTTGTCAATGCACAATGCTGTTCTTCAAAGAAAACATTTTTTTCTGGAGAAGAAGGAGAAAAATTAAACAAAGGGAATGAAGATTGAAAAGAAATCAAAATCCAAAACCCAATGCCAAGTTTGTTTCTTTTCCCCAGATTTTGGTTCCTTATTTGGGTCTGAGAAATGGGTTGTCTTCAGATTTTGAAAGAAACTGGTGCTGTTGGATTGACAGAGAAAGCAAAAAGGTTGGTTGGAACCAGTAACTGGCATTTCTCTTTTTTTTTTTTTTCTCTTTTTCCCCCTTTGTCTTTGTTTTTTGTTTTTATGTAAATTTTTCTTTTTTTTAATTAATCTCCTTTTATTTTGTTTATTTTATTTTACTTTTATTTTTTTTGTTGAGTTTCTTTCTTTAGATGGTGTGGGAGCAAAGAGATTGCTCTGATCATTCTCATGAGTCCGAATTTGGCTCCTAAAAGTAATAGCAGACTTGACAAATGGAAGAATGAGAGAAAGAGTGGTGGATGGCATGTCTGTCATTGCCATTTTTAGCAACTTACTCCTAATCTTAGCTTTGTCTTTCTTCTTCTTTTCTCACAAAATGTTCAGTTTTACCTTTTAATCCTAATTTAATTTTATTTTTATTCTGGTTTTCTTCTTAATCCTTTTCCATCTGAAACTATTTATGAAAGACTCTTTTCTTACCTTTCAAAAGATTATTATCCAAATCTTTCTTTTAACATTTCAAAATCCTACTGATGTTTACTGGTTTTCCCTGCAGAAATATATGATTAGATGTTAAAGAATGGACTAAATTAGTTTTAATTTTTTTAAATGTGTAGTGTGTTTCTAATCTTTAAAAATTAGGAGAAATTACATTACACATATTTATGAAGAAACTCTACATTTTTTATATTTTTAAAAAACAATTTTTACATTCTTTTTAGCCTTTAAACATACAGTCTTAATTTTAATAAATAGTACACACACACCCTTTATATATTTAAATAAAGCTATACTTACCTACTTTATTTACAGTTTTAAAATATGAAAACAATTTTGTAATAAAAAAATTGAATGATTTAATCATCGTGTATTAAAAACATCATAAAAATCATATTGTTACAAAATTATAAGTTATCTTAGCAATATATATATATATATAATTTAAGAAAATATTATTTTAATACAAAATAAATATATAACTATAAAAGTATATTATTAAAAGTCATTAATTTTTTATATTTACATTAATTTAATGCAAATATAAATTGATTTGAGAAGTACAATTGCTACTCTTACTAATAATATAAAAAAATCTTTCTGAGTATTTTAAGATTAGAATGTGATTTAAAATTAAAGCATATCCAATTTCTTATACAATATTTTGAAATAAAAATTTAATAAAGAAAATAAGGTTTTATGATTGTAACTGGTATTTCAACATGTGCAATGCAAGATAAATATTGTATACATCTAAAATTAATGGTGAATGAAGAGGATTGAAAAAAATAGTATAAAAAGGGAAAGATTCCTTAAACTGAACAAACTCTAAATAAACATGCATTATGAAGTGTGAACTAAAAACTGTTTCTTTTTTTTTTTTGGACTAAATGATCATTGTCTTATTTACATTTATTAAAAATATATATGTAATAATCTTTACAAAAGAGTTTGATTTGAGAATAAAAATTTTATTGACATTTCTAACTTTATTTTATATTTTAAAAACTTATATAAGAAATAGTGGAAACAGAAAAATAAATTTTACTATTTCCCATGTGATATTTTGAAAGCAAGAAATATAATAAAGATGAGATGTGTTATATTTTCTTTAAAGAGTTTTGTTTGACAATAGATACATAAAACTAATTTTATATAAGAAACAAAATGTGAATTTTTAAAGTGTTGCATTGAAGTGCCAATAATAATTTGATGCCTAACCAAAACATTTATTAAGGATATGCATGTTATAACCTACTTACACATATTACAAATACTTGCTGTTTGCTTACACTTTTCAAAACTCAATGGGTGGAGTGTCAAATAAATTTTGTACCAATCATAAAACCTAAATAAGGTATATGAGTTATTACACAAATTTATCTATACAATATTAAACCATTTATATATATATATATATTAAAAAATATTAAATTTTACAACAAGTAATACTCACACAAACCTCTTTACCTTTCTATAAACTTAATCGTTTCAAGATATTTAGTTTTTAAAAGAAAATTAAATATAACAAAATATATATATACACATTTATTTATTTTTAAAAGAACTTTAGTCTCTTCCATATCTGACTTCAAAACTTATCCTTACATCTACTTAAATGTATAATAGAGTCATAACAAATTATCTATCAAAATAAATTATTATAATAAAATAATTGTAAGTTCAAAATAATATAAAGACCTAAAAATTTGTATTTTTAAAATAATATTAGTTTAAAAATAGTAAAATTTGATTATTTTAATATTAAAAGGTTTTAATATAAATAGTTTTGTTACGAATGAGTTTTATTTTTTAAAAACACATCATTTTTTAAGAGATCATTTTTTTTAGAGTTCTCTTACTTCTCTTTAATGATTTTTCTTCTCTTTGTCTGATTGAATAACCAAGTCCGAAATTGGATGATACAAAGATGGTTATGTCAGACATGTTCAAAGTTTATCATAACTATCTGATGACAATCCTCCTAACTAGGTTGGACCAAAATTAGAAAAACAATTCATGATGATGCGTTATGGATGAAGGTTTGCAGAAGTTGGTGGATCATGAGCTAAGGATCTCGATTTTTAGTGATTAGTGATGATGGAGGTGGTGTTTAGTGATACACTAAGAGAGGTCAGGCCAACTCCTAGAGGAAGATGGCTAGAGAAGATCACTTGGGTTGTTCTAGCATAGGATGACCTACTAAGAGTAGTATAACTCAAAATTAGCATCATAACAATACTATAAATCAAAGGTAATTACAAGAGTGGGAGACACATTTATTTATAGGTTAAGGGTATCTCTAAATTTGTAGAAGCTAAACCTAAAAACCTTACCAAGTGTCTCTAAATTTGTAGAAGCTAGACCTAAAAACCCTACCTTGGCTAACTTGAAGAGCAAGGAGAAATTCCTCTCCAATAAGAGGAGGACGTGTGGCAAAAATTCTTTCCATTAGGAGGAGGAAATGTGGCCACTACCTATGGAGAATCCTCTCTTGGCCACTAACTACGAGGAAAAACTCTCCAAAGGGAGGAGGACACATGGCTTGGACGTTCCACACCTCCTTGTCCACCAAGCTAGATGAAAACGTTGACCCCTTGGTCAAACTATCTTCTTGGACGTCTCACCTGGTTCAACTTTGGGCCTTGGCCCTTTGTTGACTTAAGTGGTCAAAAACCATATTCTACTTGACCCAAAATAAATCTTACACTACTAGGTCCATAATACAAAGCCCAAATAAATCCTACACTACTTAACCCAAAATACAAGGCCTAAAATTATTCCTTCTCTAAAAAGCTCCATGATGGTCCAATATGGCCCAAGAGATAGAGTCTAGGTCCATCTTCCACAAATGAATTCAACTTTTCTTTGAAAGTGTTTGGCCATGGCTATGGGGTATGTCATCATTCTTTCTCTCTTGAAAATGATTTGCCCTCAAATATTCAAGTTGGCATATGGCAACATCCTCTTCTTCTTAGAGATATTTGTCTTTTCTTCCCCAAGGTCATATACCCTTCTACTTATAACATAAGATAGTACAAGCGTTAGTAGAATAAGTATATGAAGAATGTAGCTCCAAAGGATTATACACCTTTAATCAGATAAATGATCAAGGTTTTGATTTTTGGAAGCATTTTCTTTAAAGATCTTATTTTCCTTGTGTTAAATGTATGTGTTTTTGGAATGACTTCCCATTTCCACACAAGGTTTTATTTAGTCTAGTCTTTCCATGTTTCTTGAGGAATGTGGTAATAAGACTTTCTCTGTTTTTCCATACAAGCCTTTGGCCCTTAACATAATGACTTTCTTGTTTGGCACTCTTTATACTTGTGTTGTTTTCCTTGACACTTAGAACGTTGATTATTAAAAGTGTCTTTATTTTTCTTTTTGTCTTTTTCTTTTTCTATTTTCTTTCTCATTTGTTCTTGATCCTCTTCCACTTGAGATAATGTGAGAGGATGAAGTATAAACTTTCTTTTATTATGAGTGATGATTATTTCATTGGTATGACCATTATGTATGAATTCTTTGCAAATAACCAAGGCCTTCCCAACAAAATATGACAAACATTCGTAGGTGTTATGTCACACAACACACTATCCTTATAATTGTCTATAGATAGCTTAACCAACACTTGTTGATTAACTACCATTTCCTCATCATCATTAGTCCATTGAAGTTGATAAGGTTGGGGATGAGGTAAGATATTTAATGCTAATTTCTCAACCAACCTAGTGGTACAACAATTGCAACATGATCCACTATCCACAACAAGAGAATATGTATTTTCTAAAACTTTGCATCTTGCATGAAAGATGTTCTCTTTTTGTGTTAGTTCTTGAGAACTAGGTTGATTGCGGAGAGCTCTTCTTATCATAACAAGTTCTCCTTCATAAGGATATGCATCTTCTTCCTTGGATACATTATGCTCCCTACTCTCATTCTCATTTTCCTCGTCTTGGCTACTATAGATCATTATCCTATAAGACAGGGTCCTTTTGGAGGGGCATTGTGATGCAATATGACCTCTACCAATACACTTGAAAAATTTAATGTCATTAGTGCGAGTGTGAGATGATGTTCCCACCCTTGGTCTATCTTTTTCTTTTTCTTCTCTTATCTCTTTCCCTAGATTCCTAGATGGTTCTTCTTCTATCATTAGTTTATCCTCCTTCTTGTAGTCTTTCTTAACACTAGAGTTAGAATGGAGAACTTTCAAACATTTTCTCAAGAGTTGTTGCTCTACCTTTATACAAAGTTGTACCAAGTCATTTCATTTTTGGTAGGGTAACAATTCCACTCTATCTCTAATCTCAAGATTGAAACCACTAAGGAACCTAGATATAGTGGTCTTTTATTCCTCTCTCTGCCTTCATCATATTGAGCTCTATCTTTTACCTATAGGTCTCTATACTCGTGTCCCTTTGTTAGAGCCTTTGAAGTTTTTCCATTAGCTCCCTATGATAGTATGAGGGAATACATCTTCTTCTCATGACACTTTTTAAGTCATTCCAATAGATGACTTGGAGAAAGTTAGAGAGTCTTCTTTCTCTCACAAGTGAAGTCCACCAATACATGACATTCCCTTGGAAACTCAAAAATGGCTAGGGTGACTTTCCTCTCCTTACTTACTTAATGGTACTCAAAGAGTTGTTCCACTTTCATCTCCCAATCTAAGTAAGCTTCAACATCTTCTTTCCAATGGAAAAGAGGAGGTCTACCTTAATCTCTCTTGGAGGATGTTCTCTTTCACGCATTCTATGTGGATGAGGTTGATAGTATTTATTGGCAAGCTTATTATCCCCTTCATAGTGTGTGAGGTATGTTGGAGTCTTGGAATTCCAATTTAGCAAGATACTCCTATCTTTCAATTGTTTCTTTTTCTTTCAAAAGAGCTTCTTGCTTTTGTCAAATTTTTAGTGATTTTAGTTCTTTGGCCAAGTTTTTCAAAGTTGGTTTGACTTCTTTACTAGAGTCACTACTAATGTAGTAAGAAACAAATTTAGACATCCTTAAAATTTTCAAAAAGATGTTATGCACAAATTTTACCTTAAGTTCTCTTGCACCAAACTTCTCAAGGGGAACTAAAATTAAAATAAAAGCAAACACACACTAAGCTATCACAATTAAAGAAAGAAAATAAACTAAGTACGTGGCTTAATGAGTAAGTTAGAAAGAAGTTTTGGTTCCTCCAACTTAATCAACTAAAAACACAATTCATTGTAGTTTTAGAGGTACTTGTTAGGAGATGAGATTTAGGACCAAAGACTCCCCAAAGACACCAAACAAAGCTGAAACTTACAATGAAAAAAAAGAAGCAAATACAAGTGAAAGAAATACAAACAAATTGTTCTTCCTCCCAAGTGTTTCTTTATTTTCTTCTTCACTCAAAAATACAAATATATATATATATATATATATATATATATATATAATACATATACCATACATGATATCTAGTAAGAAATATTTATCAATATTTTTTCAAGATTTGTATTAAGGATTCATTAGCAAAATACTAACACCAACCCATTTTAGTACTTTAGGTATACAACATAAATAATGGCTAGTTTAAAATATGTTTATATCTAGATCTTACAATTGATTTAGTGTTACAATATATTTTTCTTTGGCTTCTAACCACTTAATGTTTTAGTTTATGTGACTTAGGTCATTAATGAAATTAAGAATATTTGTTACAACATAATTTGTTTTGTTGTATAGTACACAAATTCAAAAATTTGTTACAATTCATCTCATACTTTTCACTCCATATTATACATTTCTTATTATTCTTAACATCTATTTTCACATTATACAATTTATTTAAATAAAATTAGAAATAAATTAGATGTATAATTTTGAATGTTCAACAAATATTCTAAAATATCAAAATCTTTATATATAATCATGTTTAAAGGTATAAAAGTTAGAGCGCTGGTACAATGACACACACGTGGCAATTACATTCAAATGACACTGTTTTCTTTAATTTTTTTCTTCCAAAATTACCTTTTATCTTTTAAAAAATATTTAAAAAGGTGGGACCCACCGTGTTATTTCAATGTCAAAAATAAATTGGTGTGTCAAAGTATATTTTTGTAAAAGTTAATACTATATATTAATTTAATATATATGAAAATATGGAAGACAACAAAGATTGTATCATAACTTACGATAATAAATGTATCATAACTTTTATTGTGTTTGATTTATGTAGATGACTTCACATGGTGAAGAAAATAAACATATATCATTATAAATGTAGATTCGACTCTATAAAAATATTTTATGCCTTAACATTTAAAATATTAGTTAAATTCTTATATATGTCAATATAATTTTCTAAGCTATAAAAATCTAATCTTAATGATGATATCATGACTTATAACTTGTATTCTATTTTTTTTTTATGTGATATCAATACTTTTTCTTATTAAAATATTTTTTTTTTATCACAATGAAAGTGGAAGAAAATTATTTTTTTAGATAATACATATCTGAAATATATTGAATATAAATATTTTAACTAAGAAGTTTTTATCGTAAAAATATTTTCTTAACAATTTTTTTTTAAATCCTTTAATCGTCTCTATTTCTGAGGCATTTTCCCAATTTCATCCTCCTTTTATTAAAACACCAAATTTGGTCCTCAAAAAATTAATTTCAATCAAATTGACCCTTTCCGTTAAAAAAAGTTAACACCGTCAAGTATTTGGACAACATAGTGGATGAGGTGTTAATATTTGCACAGGTGGCCTTTGTAGTCATGAAACGTGTCATTGATACGATGAAACGTGGCTTTTTACAAAAATTACACTTTAAAATATATTGTTAAATCTGATTAGGGATTTAGGGTTAATAAGTTTTGTAAAAGGCCACCCTTTGCCTTCTTCTTCCTTCCAAAACTTCATTCCTTTAATCATCGGATCATGGCAAGGGTATTCCAACTTATGCACAATGTTCCGAAAATATCCTGCACCAACCCCTACGGCCAAATCAATAGTGTAATGGCCTCTGGTACCAAAAAGTTTGAATAATCAAAAGCAAAACATTCTACATGGTTTGCTGAATCTCCTCTTGTTTCTATCACTGTATTAAAACTGGGTTTCCAAACAGAGAACAAATTGTCTGTTGAGATAGAAAAGACAGGAATATAAGGCGGGGAGAGGTGCTTTCATTTGTGGGAAACCCCAAGGCAAAGATTATTCCGATGAAGAGGTGCTTTCAATTGAACCAAACCCAAATTCATCCAACCCATCAAAGAACCCTTCAGGTAACCCATCCAAACCACTGTCATTTTCCTTCACCAACCCTTCCACCGTCGTCGTCACCTCTTTCTCGTCGGGGAAAACGTGGTGCCCACCTTCACTTCGTGAGGTTTCAACGGGTTTTCCATGACACAGCCCCATGGAAACAAAAACCCAGAAGCAGAATTCAAAACACTAGACAAAATTACCAGAAAGTTCGGATTTTTAGATCAGGGGAAGTTCCAAAAATGAATTTTGTTTTCTAGCCTCTTCCAGGTTGAACAATGGGACCCTGAAAGGAGATCAGGGCATGCAATTTTCTAATTGAGAGAGGAGGGTTTAAATTTGGGAGGGTAAAATATTGAGAAAATTAAGAAAAAAGGAAGCAAGCTTTTGTGAGTAAGACAATGAAGTGGAGGTGCTGCACCAGGAGTTCCATGGCGTCCAGCTCACCGAAATCCCAGAAATTTATTTTTTATTTATCTTACAATTTTAGAATTTTTTTGTTCAATGAACAAGGATTATTAACAATTTCATCGGAAGAATCTATGCTTGAAGATTTCTGGAATCTGTTGTGTCTATCTGTCTATCTCGGAAGAAGATTTTTGGGTAGATTTCTAGGTAGGATTTCACGGTCTTGTAACGAGTATGATTTTTTTTTATATATTTTTAATCAAATATTTTTGAAGTCAACCACGTAACATCTAACTTATGCCATGTTTTCAAAAAAATTGACACGTCATCTTCCTATTTGTGCAAACGTTAACACCTCATCCACTATGCTGTCCAAATACTTGACGGTGTTAACTTTTTTTAATGAAAATGGTCAATTTGATTGAAATTGACTTTTTTGAGGATCAAATTGGAAATTTTAATAAAAAGAGGATGAAATTGGGAAAGCACCCCAAAAATAGGGACTATTAAAGGTTTTAAACTTTTTTTTTATAAAAAACAGTAAGTATTTTTTTAAAATAAAAAACATTCTTGTATCTAGATAGAATTATTAGAGAGGAAAAGGGTTTCCTTTTGAGTATTTAATGAAAGATGAAAAGGATTATGCTTAACAATATATAAATAAGTTTACATTTTCAATAAAAAATAAATCACATATATACACTTTTATAATAATTATCTTATGATATAAGCAATTTATACGATTGTTTATTCAGGGTATATACAAAATGATGTTTATCTTTTGTATTACTATAATCGTTTTTCTTCATTTTATAAAAAAATAACTTTTCTACACTATAATTAATGTGAAGGTTTAATTGTAAGTTTTCTTACAACTTGTAAAGTGGTGGAGCTAACCTTGTCGTATACCTAATTTTAGAACACAATAACTTTCTCTCTTTTAAAATCTCTTCACTAATATTACAAGAGAAAAAACTCACGTAATCAAGTATTATTTTAGGTTAAATATACTTTTAATTATTAATGTAAAAATAAAATTAATCTTTATTTCATATGATCTGATGATTAAATTTTAAAAATTAATATATAAAATTCTTTTAATTTAATTGTGTTAATGTTTTTATGTGGTAAACGATGTTTAAGTTGGTGTTTGAATTTAAATATTATTCTGAAACATGATTTAACAATTAAAAAAATTAATGATATTGACTTAAGAAAATTATATTCATTTATTTTTAAAATTTGAATTTAAAGATAACACATATTTAACCATTTTATCTACGTATATAAATGGCATTTTGTATAAATTTGGATAGTTTAATTTTCTTATTAATATATTTTATGAATAATTATACTGTTGATATAAGGTATCTATAAATTTTGTTGAAAATTAATGGAAATTTGTCAATAATTATTTTGTTTGGAAGTACGGACGTAGCTCAAACCATGATTACATACATAAAAAAGCAAGAATTAATTAGTATAGAGAGCTGGTTAAGTAATTATTGTTGTTTTTCATTATAGCTAGTAATCATTAATCGGTTTTATATTTTCTTAGTGAACTTTAGTTTTTAACGGGAAACAAATTTAAATAAGTTTTTAAGAACAGTTACAAATTTTACATTTAGTCTTTAACATCATATTTATTTTGTTAATAATTTTCAAATTGTTCTTTTACCTTTTGAACTTTTTTATCATAATATCCCAATATAGTTAACGAATTATATCAATATAAATAATGTATGAAAAGGAAAAAAAAAACTCCAAAATTAAAAAAATAAATAAATTAAATATTAAACTTATAAACTTCTCACAGATAAAAACATAATTTAAGCTGCAAAAGAACGAGTCAAGAAACATTTGAGCCATTAGGTGTTGGCACATACTATGCAACTTATCATTACATACATGCATTAAATTGTAAAAAGAATTATGTATAAGATAAACTATATTATGTTATTTGTGAATTTATATTATTTAATTAAATTTCCATTTCATCATTAAAAAACATTAAAACCTTCGTATTTGGGACATCATTTCTCTGACAAATTAATATTACATAAAACGCAATAACCTAAGATTCATTTGTTTTTATCGTATAACATGAAAAAATGCACTTGGTAGATTTTTCAACTTCCAAAAACAATAGCACACACATATAAACATGACATTTTTATATACTATATTATTCAATAATGAATACGTCTAAGTTAGTAAAACAAATGTGGCCACTATATATTTTTATTATAAAATATATATATATATATATATATATATATATATATATTACTTATGAATATATTAATATAAAGATATGAAAGTTACATCATTCAATGGTGGAATTGGAGTGTTTCCTTATAGCCGACCCTAGTTTCTTTCACTTCTTTTGTGGTGTTTTATATTTTTCTTTCTTTTCTTATGTTTGATTATTTTTTTTTCCTTTTTTTTTTCTGACGTTGAAGAACTGTTTTTGGTTTCTGGTTCTCTTTTATTGTGCATTTTCTCTAACAGGTTGTGGCCAATATCCTTTTGGTGATTTTTTGGTTTTCAAAAATGTCTTCTGATGTAGTATAGTAAATTTGAAAGTCAATGCTTGGTTTTACTCAAATTTGTTGTATATGTATGTTTGACCTAATGGGACATTACATAAATTTAGGGTTTTTATAGAGAAAAAGACTTGTCATTGGTAGGTAGAAAACCTTGTGTGGAGAACATCAAGACACCTTATGCTCAATGAAAAAGGCCAATGTAATTTATTTATTCATCTTTCACAACCCTTTACTTTTATCTTTTTAGGGGTTATAATATATTTCTTTTTCCTTTTTATTATGAGTGATTGTTTTATGTTCATATAACACTGTTAGCATTACCTTTGAAAGAGTTTTATATAACGTCCCGGCAACTTACAGGAACTGTTGACTGCTCCCACACATCAACTTATTCCAGGCTAAGCACGCTTAACCATAGAGTTTTTATAGGTTAGACTACCGAAAAGCAAATGCATTTGTTGATATGAGTAGCCAAATCAATTCCTTTAAGCTATCATTCAACTGTATAGTCTCATACCTATACAATCTTTAGATTCTTCTCATTCCTGTGTATGTTCGATTCGTTCATATGTCCCCTCCACTGAAAACCTACCAGGAGCTGCACTCTATGTCTCTCGCACGCGATCACTCCTTGTCCTCGTCAGTGCCCGGATATCACATTTTACACAAGAAAGAAAAAAAAAACCTTTTTATTATAAACTCTTTTGGGATTAATATATAGTTATTTTTTATTTATGATATTCTTAAAATGATTGTTTTGATGCTAAGATAAATTTGGATATCTGAAGGTAATATTGATGGTGAAGAAAATCGTAAATAGGTGTAAGAGTGTCACTTTCATATCTTTTAAAATATTATGATTCATGAATGTGGTGTCATCTAGAGAAATTAAAGATGGTCCCAAACCCTACGTGCAACACATCACACTTTGGAGTTTAGAAAAGGTCAAACCCTAAATATCCATTGTCCCACAAAACCTTCATTTCTATTACATGTAAAGGTGACACTTGTCATTTCCTCCCACACAACTATATTCATTCATTGCTACATTATCACTATGCTTCACCACCATAAATGGAAAAGGATATTAGTACCAAATGGGGGTCTTTTTTTTTCTTCCTTAATCAATAATGATTGTAAAAAATTAAATTGATACTTTTGGAATTATTGTCTCCCAATTTGAATGACTAATCAGATTTTAAGGAACATAAATAGTAGAAATAATGATAAGAGAAAAAAAAAACTTAAAAAACTTGAGGATTATCACTTAGAGGACAAACAATTTGCTAGGTTGGAAATTGATACAATAAGTATACAACGAGGAACACTATATATATATATATATATATATATATATATATATATTATGATTATTATTGTCCACAAAAATCTAGTCCAATACACATAAGTTTTATTTGGTGGTTAAGATTGAGTAGGATAGTTATTTATCTTTGTTATAATTAATACTTGCTAAATTAATAAAAAATATTTTATTTAGGTTGATGTGGAAACTTTTGTATTTAAGAAGTTGGGTTAGAAAAATAACGTAATAAGATAATTATTTTATCCTTTTCTCCTTTGTTAGCATTATCCTTATTATTGATACTCTTGTTATTATTACCCATGCTATTATCATTATCATTACATTAATCAATATTATCATTGTTATTATTATAACAATAATAAGTATTAGTAGCACTATTGTTACTACTATTTTTCATTTTTGCTAGTATTTTGCATGTCGTCACAAATATCATAAAAATTATTATAATAAGATAATATTTGTAGATATCTTTTATATATATTCATATATTCCATCTTAATAGTAAATGGTGCAATTATACTAACCATCAATGTCAATCAAAATAGGTAAAAATTTAATATCTAGTTTTGTTAACCTCACACTCATTGAATTATATTAATTTTAAAGAGAAACAAAAAAGTGAAGGTAGACAAGAAAAATGTTAAATTGTATGGACATGAATAATTTATCCAAACCTCATATTATAAATTAATTATTTTAAAATTAAGGAAGATTTAAAGTTTATTTTTTAACATTATTGATATTAAAACTATGAATTAAAATTTATCTAAATAAAATTTATTATTTATTAAATTTATTGTTTTATTTGTCATCAGAGTATTCATTAATGTAAATTTAAAATAAAATATAAATTAACATAAAAAAATACATTTTCAATACTATTATATGTAAAAGAGTTACAACACTCCAATGTTTTATTATTTATATATTTTTCGCCAATAAAAAAATATAGTATATTGATTAAGTGGTTCACTTAAAACCTTCGTTATAGATAATTTTACTTTAGAAAATAAATTATGAAGTAATCGTGTATATGTTTAATTTTCAAATTTGAGAATGGCTCATGGAAAAATATTTTTAAAAATTAATCGACATTATTCGTTTTATACCAAAAGAATTTTTAATTTTGTGATAGATTAATTAGTATACGTAGCTATCATGTAGGGTATTTTTGACAACGCATTTTTTTAAAGTAGACAACAAAAGCTTGGGCCATACATATCACTTGTCGTACATACTTATATAAAAATACTTTTAAAAATTAATCGAAATTATTGGCTTTATACACTATAATAGAATTTTTATATTTGACAAACACATTTTTTTTTTATATTTGAAAAACTTAACCATTTTCACAACTTAATAGTCAACCAAACAAACATCAAAATTAATCCATCTCATAGTTGGCATTTCAATTTCATTTAATTTCTCACAACTTTTTCACTCTTCTTTGAAAAATGTTGTTCATAGATCGTGAGAGGAGGGTCACTCTTATTGGCACACCATCACATATTTTCCACAATTTAGAAAGTAAGATCCATACATGATAAGAAAGAAATATTAGTATATTGAGAAAGCATCGTACTATATAATGAGGATTTAAATTCCACTAATGATCATGCAATAACTTTATTATAAATTATATATATATATATATATATATATGTATTTATGATTAAAGATAAGAAAAATTTAAAATATATAAATAGATGTAAAACTTATTTCATAAACTGTTTTTATAAGGTTAAATTAAACTTAAAATTCATTTATTAAGACAATATCACAATCATCCAAAACTTTATTTTAAAAAGAGTTATTAATTTTTGAATATATTTTGTCATTCATATTGAGTTATTATCATATTAATATGTATATATTTTTGTTTGAAGAGAGTGTATTGAAAATATGATAAATAAATTTAAAATATATAATGCTACTAGGATTGTCACTAACCACATGAATCTATTCTTATATAAAAGGAATCTTTTGTTATACGAATGTAAGTATATATTTAAATACTTTTTTGAATGGAATGAATGTATATTTTATGTAAAAGAGAAATAGTGGTGGCATGGCATGATGGTAACTAACCAAACTATATATACATACGTGTGTACATGAAAATGAGAAGGATGATAAAATAATGAAAGGAAAAATATAATGTTAATATTAAAAATGAAAAGATTGGAAAGGGGTAATTAAAAAAGGGTCTATGATTGTTCCATTGTGATGTTAGGTCAAAGAAAATGAGGTTGTTTTGTTTTGTGTTATTGAGAGACACAAAGAGGTTGTGTTGTCAATGAAAATGCAGGCACTTTGTTGGTGATTGGGATTGCAAAGAGCCCACAATTGCTATAAATTTATTGTGCTCTTTCATTTTGATGTCAACCATGTTAGGGTTTTGTCTCCCATTCAGGTAGCTCATGTCAGAGACAAATACCCTTTTTGTCTAATTCTATATAACCCTTCAACACCAAAGGTTCCTTAGAGACAAGACCAATGCCTCATCTTAGGAAAAATGGTCCCCCACTATGTTTCTACATATTTTCTATAATTCTTGCTATAGACAACACTACATTAACAACTTCCTTTTAACACTTCTTTTCTCACCAATAATATCAAGGGGTCTATGTCAAATCAAATACAAATAGTTTTTAGAAGGAAAATGATATGTTAATTAAGATTTTTCCATAACATTTTAACATAATATTTTTTCATATTTTACTAAGTAATTGTTATTAATTCTTTTTATAAATTAATCAAGACTGTAAAATATGAAGTATGTGTAAGGAGATTCAACACACACTTAGATCTCCATACTGGTAAGATATTGTCCGATTTAGGTTAAATTCTTACGATTTTGTTTTTGATATCACTCCAAAAGGCATTTTACCAATTGATATCTTAGACTCATGTCTATTTCTTATTTTATCTGATGTGAGACTTTGTTTGTATCCAATAGTATGAAATATGTATTTCATAAATTTAAATTAAATTAGTGATTTGATTCTCAATTACTTAACATTTTTTTCCGATAAAAAAGTTTTATTGATGTTTTTTATTTTATTTTATTTTATAACTCATTTTATGATTGATTAAATATTATTAAAATAAAAATATACAATTATTATCAAAAAATTATCATTTTTAATGAATCTTAGTTCATGTATGAAGTGTGTTAAAAATGTTTTTTTTTTCTATTTTTCTATGTGGAATGTTGTTCTCAACAAAAGATGAAGGATTCAAAAGGTGGGTATAATATATAATACATTTGAACTTCTTGTACGATGAGTTGAGTTTACAGTGGTGATATTTTTTATCATTAGCTTTAAACTATTGTTTTATAATCATGTAAGTGTCACATCATTTAATAAACATTGGAAAATTTTGAGTGGGACTCCTTTTTAATTAGTATCTTAATGTAACATTTACTTAGGCATATGTATCTTATTCACTAAGTTAAATATTAGATGAACAATTATAACAAAATATGAAGGAGAAAAGAAAAAAACTCCTCAAACTCACATAAAGTCAATAATTTATCTTTTCAATTATACAGTTAATTCGTAAGATCAATCATGAGACTTTACACCCTTGATGATACAACTACACGATTCCTGATGTTTGAATGGTAAATCATAAAAAATTTAAGAAAATCTTTACTTCTTCCTAGATAGTGTATGATCCACCCAAGTTTGAATTGTACATTTTTTTTTTGTTTTCTTTTTAACTGGTCCCAGTTTTGTTCTTAAACCTAGTACCCGTGTCTAACCTATTTTCTCTGAACAAACTATGTTGTCAGATTCAATTTTTTATACATATGTTGCAATGTTTTCTCCCACCTTACATCATAAGTTGCCTAACAAAAGAATTTCCAAACTTATTACTATGATGATTGAACTTTTCACACCATTGTTCTCTTACCAATGACTATAATTAAAGTGCTTTTCATTCTTATCAGTTAATTAAAATTTTCTCTCCATCTCTTGCTACAATGATTCACGTGTATAGTGTTAAAAAAAAACATAAAGTAAAATTTTTTAAGCTAATGTTATAAGAGTTTGATTTTGTAGGATGAAATATTTTGAAGAGTGATACATAAATTTAGAATTAAATATGTTTTTGTTTTGTATTATTATTCAACATTGAAAATATTTAGTACGAAACTTTGGAATATTTTAATTTTTTTTCTTTAAAAAATAATGGTTTTAGACTCTAATTTCTAATTTTCAACAAATTACAATTTGAAGCGTTTTTCTTTTGACCAAAATTTTTAATGGTAAAACTGGTCGTCAATGGTTTCATAACCAACACCAACCGTGCGAAGAGAGCTTTTTGTTTTTTTGTCACACTCCCTTTTTTTTTCATTCTGTGTTTGAATGGGTTGTGCGTTCGTTCGAGCTTGATGAGTTGTAGTTGTTGTGTGTTCTTTATGGATTATGTCTCACTGGATTTGAATAATGGAAGATTCTGAGTGATGAAAAAGATGGAGTTTATGATGGATGGTGAATGATTGGAGATGGAAATAGGGTAAGTTTGTGTGGTTTTTGCGTGCAATTTGGTTAAAGGAGCAGAGTTGGTGCATGGATGAATGAAGGAGTAGAAATGTGGCTGCTTTAATTGATTGTCAAAGGAGACTGTAAGACCCGATAAAATTAGGAATAATTATAAATAATATTTGTATGAATTTAATATAGTTTAAAGGTGTTAGGTGAATCCATATAATATTGTATAAGTGATTGTTAATTTTATTACGATGTTGGAGAGCTACCAAAAGGGAAAAAAAGGAGTTATTTAATAGTTTTTGCATGCACCATTTATTAGTTTGGGTGTGCTGGGCAGTGGTGGAGGCTCTAGTCCAGCTTCCTTTGCGTTCGAACCTAGGCTGCTGAACTTTGGGAATTAATTTTCTTGAGTGCACTGACGAGCTTGGGTTAGGGTGGGTGTAGCTATAGGGTGAACTCAGTCCAGAAGGGTATGTTTTGAGTTTTTTGTAATTAGTTTAGGTGTATAAATACTAATTTAATGAGGGTTAGCCTTATAATTTAAAATCTAGACACCTTGAGGGAAATTTCAGAGAAAGAGAGAGGGTTTTCGGGTTTGTCACGCCAAGGTCTAAAGTTGAAAGGTTTGCAGTTTGAGTACGGAGGTTTGCTAAGAGTATAGGTAAATGAAGCTAGCCTTCAATGTCTATGTTTGAGAAGTTATGTGAGTGGATGTCCCTTTTGTTTGTTTGTTTGTGTGTGTGTGTGTGTGTGTGTGTGTGTGTGTGTGTGTGTGTGTGTGTGTGTGTGTGTGTGTGTGTGTGTGTGTGTGTGTGTGTGTGTTGTTTGGGGACCTTGGTTTCAGGATTTTTGAACTTGCTTTTTATTGTGGTTTAGGCCGATTTGGGGTTTTAACACATGGCCGAGCTGTTTAGGGTGTTGGGCGAGCTCTTTGAACACTTTGTCAAGTTGGTCTAGGTGACGTCGAGCTGCTTACATTACTTTTTGAGTTGTGTGATTTGATTCTTAAGTGTTTTAGTGTGTGTCGAGTTGTTTGTAATGTTAGTTGAATTGTTTTTCCTTATTGTGTTTTTAATAAACCATACTATTGTTTTGACTATGGTTGAGGGGTGGATCGTATGTAGTTTTACGTACTCTTAAGCCGTGATGTGAGAAAGTCCTTGATTTATTGCAGACTCTGTTTTTGTAATAAGGATAACTGATGATAACGTTGCGATTTCCGACAATAAAAAAAAGAAAGAAGTTTAGAATTTATGTAAAAAAGAGTGAAAAAAAGACGAAAGGATATAAAACAAAAAAAAGATGGTGGAGGTTTTAAAAAAATAATTTTAATTTCAAAAGAATAAAATAAAAAACAAACATATATTTTTATACTTAGCAACTTAATAATTTAAATTAGAGATTAAAACCACTCCTTTAGGATGAGATCAAAATGATTATTGAAAGTTTTATTGCAAGAACCATTTTTAATTTTACGTAATAATACAAAAATCAAAATATATTTAATCCATTAATTTAAACTTAAGTTTAAGCTCCTGGGTTTTTAAAACATGATATCCGTGTTTAAGTTGAGGGGTTAGAATAGTATTTTGCATTTGGTTTTCCTAATGGATTGCATAGGCTACTTTAGTAGGGGTGAGTTTAGTAAGCATGTAGGGAGTTTCAAAAACAAATTTGAAAAAAATTATCTTTCTTCCACCAAAATATCCATCACTTTTACTTCTCCTTCATCATTCTTTCTTTTCTCAATACACAAAACCCCACTCTTTATATTAATATAGTAAAGTAAATAATATATATAGTTATCGTTCGGATTTTGTAAAATGCCAATGTATATGTTTTTATCAATCAAAATTTATATGCATTTCGGAAATTTTTTTTATCAAAGGCATCATTAAAAAGAGAAGATAGAGGTAAAAATCATAATAAAAAAAAATCTTTTAAAATTATAAACATTAAACAAAGTAATTTAAAATAAGAAAAAATAAATGAAAGAAAAAGTAGGAGAATGAAGAAAAGCTGGCAACAGCTAGCAATATATCAGTTAATGGCAGCAGGTTGGCAGCAGCTATCGTAGCAGGCCTACCACAATAATTAGTAGGAACCACACCATATTTAGTTTAATCCAATAAATAAATATAATAACTTATTATTCTTATTCTATTATTCATATAACTTTATTTCTATTTTTATTATGTTTTTATTACTTATTTCCAATCAAATAACCTTTATCTTCACTTACATTAATTTCTAATTCATTTATCAATGTAGGAAAAATAAATTAATAGGCAGTTGTAATTTAGATTTCTATATTAATTAAGTAATCTTCTATTTTCCGATAGTATATATCTTTTATAATTTTTTAATACTATTATCCAATTATAAGTTGGCATATGATAAGACTGTTTATTTAACAATAATTAATAATTATTTAAAGATGATTTCTAAGCAATTAATACCATCGTAAAAATTTATTCTGATAATATATGAAAATTAAAAAATATTTGATAAATAAATGTGATGGTAACAAAATTATAATATTCTTATTTTAACTATTTAAGCAGACCTGCATGAAAGAGTAGTCCATAGAAGAGAATTTGGAGAAGTAGGGAATAATCAAAGTAAAAGTGGTACTCATCGCAGACATCAACAAATTTAGAAAAAGGCAATTATCATATTTTTCTACTCTGATTTATTTGATATTAATAAAAGAGTATTTTAATTTTATATATAAATTAAGTTGAAGTAAATTAAGTACAAGAAGTCAAAATATTGTATACATTTATAATTTTATTTTATAAATTTCACGTAATTAAGTAATTTCTTTTGTAGCATATTAAAAAAAATATTTAGATAAAAATTTAACTAAAAGTATTGAAATTTATAAATTATTTACAGCTTAATAGTGAAGTGAATTTGAAATATAATATTTAAAATATTGAAAAAGCAATCCGTTAAATAACTATAAAAAGAAGTTTGGAGCAATCGGAAGGAAGCACCTGTAGTGGCTGTAAATGGCAGAGTTGTATTGTAGGGTGGCGGAACAGTGTGGCAGACATTATCACTATCCTTACATAACGTCACTGTAATCAATCACTTTTTTTGAAAAAAAGAAGGTTAATGTTTTCACTATGTAATTGATTTAATGTTTTCTATTTTTACACTTTGAATTGGATTTAATATTGATTATTTTTGGACATGTTACGAGAGACTTTATTAAAAAAAAAACAACACTTATTTGTTCTTATAGTTGGTCACTTGTCAAATCGAATATAGTATGTAAAGATATTTTTAAACTTTTTCTTACATGTATTTTCAACTTTTTCTTTAATATCTATAAGTTAAAGATATTTAATATATTTGTCTTTTTAAAGTCTAAGGTATAAAAAGTGACGTATTATAAATATATAAATTTTTTTTATATTGATTGGATCAGAACATGTATAGAAAACCACACGGTGACAATGGTAACAAATTACAAATATTTTTATACTAGTTTCACTTAAAATAGGTTTTTTTTTTCTATAGACCTAGAACCGATGCAAAATAGAATGTTTAATATTTTTTTTCAACTCTCCTCTTGCGCTTAAGTTTCTCTCTTTTGCATGTTTCTTTTCCTTTTTTTCTCGTTCTTGTTTCACTTCATCTGCACTTCACTTGCTTTCGTTCTTTGCTTGTTCTGTTCACTCTTTGCATTTCTTTGTTGTTGCTAGTTGCCATTGGTGGTTCCAGCTCTTGTCGTGGCAAGTGGGTCAAGCTTTCGTTCGTCGTCACTGGTTGCCATTGGTGGTTGAAGTTCTCGCCATGGTGGGTAGGTCAAGCTATCGTGGTTGAAGCTCTCGTCTGTGATGGTGAAGTTCTCGCCATGGTTTCTCCTCTAGTGTGTCGCTAGTGTGCGTTTGATTGTTCCTCAATGTATTGTGTGCATGTTCTATATTCAGAATCGTTGTTGTCATGTGCTATGTGTTGTATGTATAGGCTTAAAGCATTATTCTAGTTTATTTAGTATGGACTTGCAACCTAAAGAAGAGAATTGGCCAAAAAACTTCTTAGCCATGTTCTGACACTAAGCCTTCAAATTTATGGTTGTCGAGTCATCCAAAAGGTATGAATAATGAAAGATGGCACTTAGTCTATGTGTATATGTTTGTCCATCTAATTTTCTGAGTGTGTTATAATGTTTTTTGTTCAATTATGTATCCCTTTTTAGGCCATCGAAGTTGCAATATAAGATTGTTGTAGAAAGCTGGAAACAATATCATGAACACAATTTTCCAAGGCATGTAGATTCATTATCCTTAAGGACTTATTTACGGTGTGTGAAAGTCCTCCAAGATACAATAAAAACTTCCCAAAAGACTAAGGATACCAGAACTAGCAAGGAACTCTAAAAAGAGTAGAAAATAACCCAGGATAATTTTAGGAAAGAAAAAAGATAAAGGATGAAAATAAAAGGAAAGGAGAATGAGAGAAAAAATGTTGTGTGTTTTGGAAGAGTAAAAGAATGCACTATTTATAGAGTACAATAAGAGATAGGAAAAGGCCCAAGGTCTAGATCTTGCGGAAATTGCCCCTAGAGTTTGCACCTTACATTGTTGATCAAAAGTGTTCACAAAATCCACATCCTGATCCTTGGGGAAAAAGAGATTTGATCATGCAGTGAAGAAACATTCATAATGCAACATTCTTGCGTTGCTTTCATAAAATTGGTTTGCAATACAAGTTTATAACAATCCCCCCATATTGTAAAAGACGAGAAAGAAAGATTGAAAGAAAGAAAGTAAGAATTTTCTTGGGTTTTATAAGATGTAATGCATCAGAGATGGTATAGCAAGGTATATGAACCAGTCCTAGATAGAGAAAATTCACACACATTGTAGTTGGTATAACAAGCTATATGAACCAATGACACTTGAAGTGTGTTAGAGGTTTATCAATCATAATACACCCACACAATCCATGTTCATATCGTTGTGTTGCATTTACTAGGCATGTGCTGACCGGTATTCATGAGTGCTCTAGAGATCATGCCAAAATCTTATACAAACAGCTCCACTTGACACTCATATAAGTGATTTCATCACATATATGCTGCAAATCATACGTCATCCATAAAGGATATGAAAATCACTAAAAACTTTGATTAAATTAAAATTCTTTCGCCACATAGAATTTTAATTACAAAGTTTAGCCTCTTAATAATAAAGTCTCTAACACTTTCATACATACCATAAGACTAGACATATTTGATTTAAAATCAAATTAATGCTATCAGAACTAACAATAAGTTACTTATTAGTTTAAAATTTAAAGATAATGTATAATAATTTAAAATGATAGGCTTTAAAGACACCTATACAATAAAATATAATGAAATAAATAAGAAAAAAGGAGATGAGATTAGAAACACTATATATAATAAAATCTTCATTTAATGCATTGATCCTCAAAGATAGATTTTAACCTAAATTTTGTGCAATAAATTTTGGAAAGATTGACCAATCACTCGTTTTGAAATTGCGTCGACCGGTCCGGTTGATATTATAAAACAATATATATATATTAATTACCAATTGATAAATATTTTATCTGTAGACAAATTATTTTATTGGTTAGGTTATTTCTATATTACTATAGAAATATTTTATATTATTGTATTATTATTAAAGAAAAGGTTATATGTATGTAATGTTGAGTTTTATTTTGTATTATCTTTCTAGTATTTATTTTATTTTCCCATTTTATGATTGTGTATTGAAAACAAAATGTTATAATCTCATCATAGATGATTGTTTCTAGTGTTGACATTTCCAAAAAATGCATGACAAACTAATATGGTGAATAATTCAGTAACATTTCAAGGAATGATTAATTCTACCTTCACCTTCTCCAAATGCACCTATTGAACTTGAAGGACAAATTGAAATTACTTTTAATCTACCCTCAATATTTGAATCTTATCCATAACCTCTTACCTCAACCACTTAAAAGACTAATAGATAAAGAAGGAAGTGTAATTAAATAATACTTCATGTTCTCCTAATGTAGGAAAAAGTAGTAAGTAATATAAACAATGTAAAATATAAGATGCATAAAATATTGTAAAATAAAGTAATTATATATCAATGTTTCTCCTTTCGGATTTTCATATCCGATACAATGTTTATTATAGTTTTTTTTTAATTATATTATTTGTAAATATTTATTAGATTATTTTCAAATGTTTTATTATAATATTTTTAAATGTTTAATTAGGTAATTGGTATGAATTAGTTTAATTTATGAAAAAAATAAATTTATTTAAAATTGATAAATTTATTTTAAAATGATATGAATTTTAAAATATTTTTTAGGTAGTGTTAAGTATTATTAATTCATTAAATAATTTAAAATAAATATTAAATATTTACAAAAAATTATTTAATTCATAATTAATTTAATTAATTCAAATATTTATATATTTATAAAATCCTAATATTTCATTAAAAAATAACTCTATATCTTAAAATTATAAAAACAAAATATTTTAATGGAGACTGAGAAAAAGATTCTTATGCTTTTATTAAAAATTGATCACATCTTAATGGAGGGCATTATAGGCATTTCAGAAAATTTTAGAGATACAGGGTGAAACTCTTGGAGGTGTAGGGTGAAACGCCTCAGTTTTGTAATGAATAACCACCTTAAGACCTATGAATGAAAATTTTCTTCTTAGGACCTATGAATGAAAATTGTTTTCTTTTATTATTTGATTTCTTTTTCTACCCATTCTTTATGACTTGTATTTTCCTCCAACAATTTCTCCAACAATGTGAATGTCGAGGTCGATATATACATAACTCTATTAATAAAGACCAAAGTATTCATTATCACCGAACTTAGAGATTATTTTCAATTTTCAACTAGGATTGATAATGTAGTCGACAAGAAATAATGAAAGTCGTGCTCAAAGACTTGTAGTTTTAAAAGAAAATATAAACAATACATGCATATGTAGGAAACCTTTTATTTTATTAATTAAGTACCTCGTTAAAATCTTTTCGACCAAAACCTTCCTTAGAAACAAAAAAGACTCAGAAAGGAACGAGTACACTATGGGTTACAAGATTAACTGAAATAAAACTTCAAGTGAGTTACATTCCAAGCGTCACTTATGGCCTAGCCCAACAAGTACTTTAGCATGTAGGCGCCTTTACCAATATCTTCGAGTATCTAGAATGGTCCTTCCTAGCAAACTGAAAATTTGCCTTCAGTTTTCCTTACATTACTGGCGATGTGCCATATAGAATAACCTTTCTTAAAAGCTTTTGGTTGTAGCTTAGAATTGTATCTCCTGGCTGCTTATTGCTTGGTGGCAGTTTCACAAATTTATCTTTTTCTTGCTTTTAAGCTAATAGGTCCAAGTTGACATGAAGTCAATCTTCATTACTTCGGTTTTCATACCATTTTTGGCGAGGGGATGATTATCCTATCTCAAATGGGATCACTACATCAATACCATATAATAAGCTGAAAGGTGTCTCCTTGGTAGAGGACTCATAAGTGCTTATAATACTTTTAAAAGATCCTCCGACCATCTTCCTTTGGTTAGTCCAACCTCTTCTTCAGCTTTAGCATAATGACCTTATTTGTGGATTTAGCTTGCCTATTTGATTGAGGATGTTCCACAAAACTTGTAACGTGCTTATTGTCAAGATTGGTATAAAACTTAGTCATGCTTTATCTATGAATTGATTTCTGTTATCAATGATAATGGTATACAATACTTTATACCACATATTGCGTTATTCCATACAAACTTCTACACTTGTTGGGTAGTAATTATTGTCGAGGGTTCCTCCTCACAAGCCAATTGAATAATAAGCCCAGTTTTCACATTGGCCTCAAAGTCCAATTTTGTCTGGCCCATAAGCCCATATTTCATACTGGCCCACAAACCTAGTTTCCACCTTAGTCTCTAAATCCACTTTCCACACTAGCCTCTAAGCCTAGTTTCCACAATGACCCACAAGCCTAGTTTCCACACTGACTCATAAGCCTAGTTCTCACACTAGCCCAAAAGCCTAGTTTTCACACTAGCCCAAAAGCCTAGTTTCCAAATTGACCTTAAGCTTAGTTTTCACATTGGGTCCCCAACCACATTCTACATTAGCCCTCAAGCCTAGTCTAGTTTGGCCTCCAAGCCTAGTTTTGTCTAGCCTCTAAGCCTAGTTTTTCTGGCCCAAAAATAAATAAATAAATAAACTAAAAAAACAAAAAGAAAGATGAAAGAAAAGGAAGAAAAAGGGAAAACGAAAAAAATAAAGATCTCAAATGAATTTCATCCATGTAAACATACATTCATGCACCCACATTCACATCATATCATGTCATTCATAGTAAACCATAAAATCAATGAAAATCATTTCAAAGAAAAAATTCTTTCAGTAAAAAAGAAAATTTGAAAAGGGCCACCAGGGACAAATATTTTGTGTAAGTTTCACCAATGTTAGGCATTTACTCGGTGTTTTTCGATAGTTCAAGATCAAACTTTATGTGCTTCTTTCAAACAACGACCCTTTCCTTGGAAATGGTCAAGTCCATGTGTGTTTTTAGAATTGGGATCCTCTACTTGGTAATAGTTATTGAATCCTTCAGATATAAACTATCTCCTCGAGATTAATCTTATCAATTTTCCAAAAGTCAACATTTCATAAGGTTTTTCAGATTGGGACCCTCTATGTGGTAATGATCGTTGAATCCCTTGGATATAGACCTTCTCCTCAGGATTGGTCTAATCTGTCTTTCAAAAAAAAGCAAAAATTTTGAAGAAGATAAAGCTTTGGATCGAGACCCTCAACTTAGTAATGATCGTCGAATTCTTTAGACAATGACCCTCACTTTAGGAATGATCAAGTCCATGTGTTTTATTTACATTAAGACTCTCTACGTGGGAATGGTCATTGATTTATCTTTGTTCTTTTACATCAAAACCCTTTTTGGGAGAATAATTATTGATTTCTATTCAAAAATTCAAAACAAAAAAAAATCAAAATTTAAAAAAAAAATCTCAAAATTTAAAATATTTTCAAATTTTCAAAATCTTGCCTTACATCAGGACCCTCTCAACATATATATGGTCACTGATTTCCATCTTCATTTTTGGATCATGACCCTCTCTTGAATTGGGTTATTATATCCGATTTGGTTAAGTAATTTTCAATTTCCTCATTGTTTTTTCTTATCTCCTTTTAAGACTCAAAAGAAATTATTGTTTCTATATTTACTTACCTTTTACTACGATAACATGAAAATGTCAAAATTTCATATTATTATGGTAAAATCTAATTAAAAAGAAACAACTGTCAACATCTAATTTCATTTAGGAAGATAAAAATTGTTTTCGGGAAAATTAAAAAAAAGGTTTTAATAATAAGAATGGAATAAAAGTTTCTTTGACAATTTTTATTTTCTTTTAAAATAAAAGAAAATAAAAATTAAAAAAAGAAAAGAAAAAAGGTTTTATTTTTTGATTTTATTAGGACAATTTACTTTTGACATTTTCAATCTCTCATTTGTTTTTTCCCTTTACACCTTGGTTTTTATCTTTTTAGCCAAATATATGTTATCCACCTACACTCCATCTCATTTTTACACCACCCTTCACTACACTTAACCGCCCAACGTTTTTATATTCTCATATCCCAATCTTTGCTTTTTTACCATCTCTTTTTCTCATCTCTCACTTCTTTTAGATAGAAAAAATATTGATTCGATTCTAATAATTAGAAGCAATAATCTTGATGATAATTAGAATCAATATCCCATATATACTTGATTTGATTCTCGTAATATGCTCTTGTCATGACAAATCCTTTCCTTATTTTGTCTATTGTAATTAAGGATAGTATTACATTTTCGCAAATTAACGCTTAGTAACTAATGCAGGGGTTAAACAGTTTACAATAATTTTTAGACGTTTGTGTTTAAAGACAAGCATTTAGAAAGTCATTTTAAGCAGAGAAAGCAATAGTACAAGTATTTTATACTAGTTCACTCAATCCTAAGCTACGTCTAGTCTTTCTCAAGAACTCTTAAGAGGTTCCACTAATCTTATCCATGTGAAATTCTAACATCATCTCGTCTCACAATATGCCTAAGTTGGTCAGTCTAAATGAGTTCCTCTATCTTGTCTTTAAGTGCAACACACTCGTTAGTGGTGTACCCATAGTTTTGATGATATTTGCAATGTTTCTTTATGTCTACCTTAGGCATTGTCTATGACTTCCTAAGGGGCGGCATGAGGTCCACCTCTAACGCTTCATCCGAAACACGAGATCTTGGGGCATTAAGAAGGGTAAAATGTGATAACAGAGTAGGTTTAGGCTCTCTCTTCCTAAAGGCACCCTTATTTCTACCATCTCAATCATAAGGCTTCTTTTTAGTAGGCATAGTATTTACTCTTACCTTATTTTAGAACTCCTTAATCTATTCCGACTACAACTTTGAAACACATTGCCTCAAGTCATCTAGACTACTAGCTAAAGTCATACACAAATCATTAGCAAAGGGCCCACACCTTAGTGTCATGACCATATGATATAAAGCCACCTTAGGATTCAAGTTCCTGATATTAAGAAATACCTTGTCGAATTTGTCCATAAAAGCACTCAAAGACTTTTCCTTCTCTTGCCTTATGTTAACAAGTGCTAGGGAAGTGAAGTGATGAGGGTGACTTGTGGTTAATTGCGTTCTGAAATGTGATGCCAAGGTAATGAAACAGTCTATGGAAAACAAAAGTAGGATAGATAAACCAATTTAAGGTTTTTTTTTTAGTTGTAGGAAAAACTCTACATATGATTGCACCATTGGTCATGTACAAGCTAACTTGTGTGACATAAACGTAAATGTTCTCATCTAGATCTGTACTACCATCATATTGGTCTATGATCAAAGACTTCCAATTAGTAGGGAGGGAAACTTCCATGTTACCATTTATAAAGGGATGGCACCGACTTCCTCCTCTAGTAGTGTACTCAGTAAAGATCTTTCCACTTCCCTCCTCTCTCTCTGGTATAGTCTTTTGCACATAGGCAGTGTTCTCCGGATTCTCTTTCTATTTCCCTTTCTTCACAAAGTATATCTCAATCTCATGGTGGGTGTCAAAATGCTATTGTAAGACTAAATGTACTTAGTAAAGATCTTCTCAAACTCCTCTTCACATGTACTCCAAACTCCACCCTAACACCTTTAAGATGGGACGTCTCAGGTCTTTGTCTCTCCAAAGCCAAATTGGGGTGTGCCTACAAAATATACTTTAAGCTCAAGTCAACTAAGTACGTCAGACGATAATAAATGGTGTAATAATGGAATGTAATTAATTTTTCTCGTGTATTGTTTTATTTATATCTTATTTATGGGCTTTTATCTAGATGAGTATGTTGCACGTAGCTAATTACCTTGATTAATTTTTCCTAGTACTATGTTAATATGCTTGAGCCATTACCCTAACTTACTCATATCTTGCTATAATTAGTTATGCAACCGATAGTGTCGCTCTGGCCGAGAATATGTCATTTTGATATGATTATATTTAGGCCAAATACATCTCGGATCAGGTGATCGAGATGTTTTAAAACACGCGTAGTATATAAATCAAAATAAAATTTATTAACTTCCAACATAAATTATTATTTAAGAATTATGGTGGAGATTATTGAAAGTAGAGGAATGTGGTGAGAGGTGAAGGAAAGTGACGACAAAGATAGAAAATGATTGGAGATATCGAAGTCAGAATATATATATATATATATATATATATATATATTCTATTTGTATTTCTTTAACAAAAATCAAATAACCTAATCCAACCTAATTTTAATATTGTTAAATCTATTGACTTAACCAACTCTACCCAATAAAAGTTTATTAGAAGTTTTATTTCAAAATTATTCATATAGATGTTTCAATTTAGTACATATATTAATTATGCGAGCTAATGACAAATCAATAGAATTGAAATAATATTTTTAATAAATTTAGCAGTCATATTTAATTATGTAATGATTCTAAGCTCATATATATTTACATTGATATTTCTCGTCATTAATCCCACAACAAAGAGAATTCAGGTTTGTTGATAAAATGAAGATTAATATAGGCTCCAATTTGTGGTTCATAGTGTTTTCTTACTGCACCCCACTATTTGTAATTACACACCTCATGTTAATAGAAAAAAATAAAAATAGTCTCCTTTACTGAACTATACCATCACTGCTACGATTGTGGCTTCAGCTGTCATTATCGCCACGCTGTGTCCTTGTTGTAGAAGAAGAACGAGGGAGGGAGGTGCAACAGCGTGTCTGGGTGACAGTTTTCCATCATAGGGTTTTTTAATATAAAAGTGGAAGAGGGATTTTAAATTTAATAGGAGTGCAGAAAGAAAAAGATGGGTGCAGCTAGAAGCAGCCCTCCACAAACCAAAATTTTGGAGGGGCCCAATCACTTGCATTCTTTATTAGAGCCCAAAATCATAATTAAGTTAGAAGAAAAAAAAAGCTAACACCTAGTATTCTCTCACTAAACTTAAAGTTTTGTTTTGAAAATATATCGAGGCATATAAAATATTGTATTTGTTATAGGCAAACTTGTAGGCACTATTCCTCGTATTACGTTAAATATATGTCTTTGTTTTAAAAGCATTTATATAGAGGGTTAAATATGTTTTTTTTCTTAATTTTGAGAAAATTGAAATTAGTTCATGTTTAAAATTTTGATCTAATTTAGTCCTCAAACTTTAAAAGTATATGAATTTAGTCCTTTTAACTAAATTTTGTTATATTTATTTGATGTTTCAAGTATTGGTGTACTCACGTAGTAGTCTATTTGAAGACTAAGTCTTCTTGTTCGTAACAAATAGAATATAGCTCATAATATTTCTCCTTCTCTTAGTCTATTTTTCTTATTACATAGGACTTAGTTATTATCTACTATTATGTATAAATAGGATCCCTGTACATGATGAAAATTAATTCAAAGTATTCTCAATACATATTTGAAACTTCTATATGGTATCATATTTGCCTTCTACATAATTGCATTCGATCCTTTTTTTTTCATGGCTCCCTCCACTGCTTCCAAACCCCTCATTGAATTTCCCACATCATCAACCCTTCCAATCAAGTTAACCACCGATAATTACCCTGGTTCAAACAGGTTCATCACCTCCTTGTCACTAACAACACTATTGGTTATGTCACAAGGACGACTCCCTGCCCTCCTGCCATTATCGGTACCGGCGATGCTGTTACCGCCAATCCTGACCATTCCCATTGGGTTCGGCAGGACCACAACGTCTATCTCGCCCTTTAGGGCTCTTGAAGACCATATCGTTATTAATAAAAGGTTTAAAGAATAATTCTAATATATTATTTCAAGGATTAGAGTACCATATATATATATATATATATATATATATGCAAGGAACCTATAATCCTTCATCTATTAAAGGAAAAATATTTGCACAAATCTGCACAAATTATAATAATATCTAAAATATAATTAACATAATATTTGATTGCCTAATATCCTTTAATAAAATATTTGACATATCTTAACACCCCCACTCAATATCCTTACAGTCAAACGATATTTTATTTTCTAAAACAATATTTTTTTTTTATTTAGAAAAAGTTCTTTATCTTTATATTTTAGAACTCTATTTTTTTCTATAATTTTTATTTAATTGAATACAATACTTTTAAATAAAAGAAGTAAGATAAGTGTCATTTTATTATAATTATGAGGAAAACGAATATCATTTATTAAAAATACAAAGAAGTTAATTATTTTAAAACTAGAAAGAACATGGACTTAATTTTATTAAAAATATAACAAATATAGTTATGATGTATAGTGATTACATAAGTGTGTTAAATGAGTATAACAAAACACAATAAATAAGTTTGTAATGTACCTATTAAATAAATATAATAATACATATTAAATCTGTTATAATTTATATTTTTACTAAATCTATTCTATATATTTATGTATATTTTTCTATATTTTTATAGAATCTTCTTTATATTTTTTCGCTTGTTTTATCTTTTATATATTTGTAAAGTATATTATTTATACTTTAAACCTGTAAATTATATTTTAAATCAATTTTATTCAAAACTTAATTATAAATCTAAAAATATTTTTTCTTAAATTTTAAATCTCTTTTAATAAAGACACAAATAAATAGAAACTCGTGAGTAAGCATGTGTTTAAAATTAGTTTTATTATTAAAATAATTAAACAAATCTACCATGTATACAAAGAAGAAGTGTCAGTATATGGGTTGCAATCTCTTTTCATGGATAGTCCAAAATTAGTGAATTTTACAGTACTTGATTTTTTTTATATGGGTTGTGACCAAAAAATATCTCATAGGATTAAAAATATTTTTTATTAAATTTTTTTTCAGAATTTAAATATTCATAAAACTTTATATAGATTTTTTTAATATGTTTGACTGTTTTATTTTTAATAATATTAAAAAAAAGTTGATTAAGTTAATATATTAGTCTATCTCATGTTATAATTTAATTGTATTTATTAGTAACGTGTTTCTAAATCAAATTATCTAATTGTATTAACAATTAACTTTTTATTTTTGTTTTAATTTTATAAACTTACATATATTTTTATTCAATTTTGATATACGAGAATATTTATGTTATAATAGCATTTTTTTTATAAAATAATAATTTAATTGATTATTTTAAAGATGATTTTTTTGAGAAAAAAAAAACATTTCTTTTTAAACTCAAATGTCTTTATTACATTTTAGATGTCAAAATTAAAAATAAGTTAAAAGTTTATATATATATATATATATATATATATATATATATATATATATATTAAATGATTTATCAAAATAAATTCATAAAAACTTTCAAAAACATGAAAGAATTAAAAGAAAATGTGTTTTTACAATTATATTTAAATATAAGTAACTTCTAAACTTATAAAAAATATTTATTTTAAACATTTTTTCTTTCAAATTTACTTTATTTTTAAATTTAAATAGACTCAACATATATTATATTTTCACCTTTTCAAAATAATGAAATTATGTATCTAAAATATGATTACAACTAAAACATTATCTTGAATAACTTTTTAGTCCCTAACCCCTAACATCCCTCTAAAATCAAACCCTAATTTTCTAGCATATTTAATAGGGGTTTTTTAAAAGCCCCAGTCTCAAAGCCCATATAAAGTGGAATGAGGCAGGATTAAGATAGGATTAACCCCTAAAACTAAATTAGTTCTTTTAATGCATTTTTAATTATTTCTTTAATTTGCTTTGCAATATCTATCTATTAATTTCACCTTATACTTTATTAATATCCTCTCTTTTTTCTTCTTCACTCCAAACATCTTTCTACAAAATTCAACATCTAAAAAAATATTATAGTTTAAGAATTTTATTGCACAAGGATAGTTTTTTATTATCTAATAAAAAAGAGATGGTTTTAATAGAAATTAGTATAATGATTATTTTGTACAAATTTTAAAAAATGAAATTTAATTTATATTTTCTTCTAATCTATTATTCCTAAAGAATATATAAATATTGTTTTTATAAAAAGTTATTCAAAATAATTTTTTAATTGTAATCATATATTTGACACATAATTTCATTATTTTAAAAAGTTAAAAATATAATATATGTTGAGTTTATTTAAACTTAAAAATAAAGTAATTTTTAAAAGGAAAAAATTGTTTAAAGTAAGTAATTTTTTATAAGTCTAGAAATTACTTATATTTGGATACAATTGCAAAAGATATTTTTTTTTAATTCTTTTGTAATTTTAAAGTTTTTATGAATTTATTTTAATAAACTTTTTTAAAAAGTTATATATAGATAAACTTTAAACTTATTTTTAGTTTTCACATCTAGAATATAATAAATATGTTTCAGTTTTAAAAAAATTATTTTTTTCTCAAAAAATCATCCATAAAAGAACGAAAATGTTTATACTTAGAAGTCTAGAAATTACTAACTCATATTAGAAATTTCAATACTTAGTAAAACTCATTTGTTAAAAAAAGTAGACACAAAAATAAAACGAATCATTTTTTTTTCTTACATCACATATTAATAATTTTATTATTTATTGATCTAAAAATTGTTAATTTTCTTTAAGAAATAAAATTTATATATTTTTATATCATATTAAAAATCATTGAAGAAAAAATATCACTGGAATCTTATAATTCATTGTTTGACTTGGAGTACACCTAACTTTATTTGACCTTTGGAGATTTGGTATAAATTCACTAAATGTAGAAAATGACAAAAGAAGAACAACGAAACATGATGAATTAAGCAATTAAATAAATAAAAAACACGTTCAAGTTTTTAATCATAAACACCTTCAATTTTAACGTACATTGATCTAAAACTATTAATTAATTATGCGTGGCACGTTATTTGATTCTCAGTTTGAATAAAAAATATTCTTTATACATGTTGTAATAAAATAAAATAAAAGTTGCAAATATCCCATGTTGAAAAGTTCGTTTTTATGTATTTGCAATTCATAAAATACGTATTTTTCATGTATACATGTTAAATTATTTCTTTATTTTCTGAATTGTTTATAATTCTTATTAGGTTTTAATTTTCTTAATTAAGTATCTGAATTTGTATTTTATTTTTAAATGAGTATTTTCCTTAAATACGTTGTTTTGAAAAAAATTAACTACATGAATATAATAAAGAATAGGTTTGAAACACTTTCAATATTTTTCTATTTTTAAGAAATATTGTATAATTGTTTGAATTAGTTTTAAAGTGATATGTGATAACTTATTTATTTGTTTTAATTGATATGACTATGATTACAATTGTGTTGTCGTATATTGCTGATGAATATGTGTGGAATGAGATAGATATAAATAAATTTTAGACTTGTACATAGTAAAATAAATAGTGATTTGGTGAGATGATATCTAATAGAATGATAATCTAACCATACGAGTATACGTATATTCTAAGTACTGATTTATAGAATTTATTGAAGAGATATATATACAAGTTTTAGTGGTAACTTAAATCATACATAAAGTATTAATTAGGTGATGAAAAATCAATGTAGGTTTTTGTCATTTTAAGTGTGTACAATTCAATTGTCATGGATATGATAAATGTTAGTGTTAGTTTACTTTTTAATTATTATTGATACTTATTATTATTATTATTGTTTTAACAAAAGAATAAATAATATTATAAATATAAGATTATTTAGTGTCTAAAACCCATATTGAATGTTTTGTTACGGTTTAAGATAGGAGAATTTAAAGGTTATATACACTGATTATTTTTTTTTGCAATTGAATATTAATTGACTTAGAGATTCAAGTTGAGATTGACTGGTTGAATATGTTGAGAGATGATGTTGAATGGTTAAGGCCAAATGACTGAATAGATCCACAAGAAGAGATTGAATGGTTGAGACCAAAATATTAAGACTAAAAAGTCAACAAAGAAATTCAGGTCGATTGGCCTATCAGGTTGAGAGGATGATATCGAATGGTTGGGGTCGAATGACTAAATAGGTTGACAGGAAGAGACTGAATGATTGAGGTTGAATGGTTGAGCTGAATGGTTGAGGCTGAATGATTGAGCCAAATGGTTGAGTCCGAAATGTCAAGATTGAAAAGTTGATAGGAAAATTTAGGCCTAAAGGTTGAGCCGAATGGTTAAGGTCGAGTGGTTAAATAAATCAACTTGTTGAAACTGAATGATTTAACAGAGTGACAAGATGAGGTCGAATGGCTGAGCTGAATAGTTGAAGTTGAGTGGCTAAGCCGAATGGTTAAGGTCGAAATGTCAAGATTAAAAGTTGATATAGAAATTCAAGTCGAATGGCTAAGCATAATGGTTAAGGCCGAAATGTCAAGATTGAAACGTCAACAAAGAAATTTAGATCGAGAGGTTGAGTCGAATGATTGAAGCCAAGTGGTTGAACAAGTCGACAAGAAGAAGCTAAATGGTTGATGTTAAATGGTCAAGGTCGATTGAGCGAATTGATTGTTGAGGCCAATGGTTTAGGCTGAAATTTCAAGACTAAAAAGTGGACAGAGAAATTAAGGCTAAATGGCAAAATCGAATGGTTGAGGCCAAAATGTCAAGATTGAAAAGTTAATAGAGAAACTTAGGTTGTGAGGTTGAGCCAAATGGTTGAGGGTGGTGATCAAACAGGCCAACATGACGAGGCTGAATGGTTAAGGTGAAGCGACTGAATATGTCAACTAGTTGAGGCCGAGTGGTCGAGGCAAACTATTCGAGTCGACTAGCCGAGCTGAGAGAATGAGGTCGACCGATCGAGCCAAGTGGCCGACCCTAGAGGTTGAAGCAGATTACCTCTTCTACCACATTGTTGCTTGTCTTGTTCTTTGTGGTCACTAAGGAAGTAGACGAGTGTTCAATCAGTCTCAGAGTGGACGCTTAAAAGTGTTTGCAGGGTCGGTTGAGTACTCTCAATTGCTTGTCCTGTATCACTCTTATCTCTTGTCCATTTAGTCTTCAAGGTCTCCCGTGACTCTAAAATCACTCAGATGGTACTTCGATTCTAAAGTTAATAGATGATCGATTGAAAAGATATTAAAGACAATCATACATGTGCGTGGACAATCATACCTTAGACCTTTATTTATAATAATTGTTACGAATTTTTACCTTTTATCATAGTCAGAATGATCGACAAGAATGATCAACAAAAATGATAGATCCAATAGTAATTAGATGAATGACGTATTATGTATTGATTGATCTCTCTAGTTGATTCAAATGATATCTACTGTACAATAACCATTAAATCCATAATATATTATTACATTGGCTTAAACCCTCCATTGGTCCTCATATTTGTGTGCAAATCTCAGTTTGGTCCTCAAGTTTTGAACTGTCTCAATTGGGTCATAATTTTTGTAAAAATGCACACATTTTACCCTAACCGTTAAGTTGTCTCAAACGGCGTTAATTGATGCTGGGATGAATTTTTTATTTTAGGCTTAATCCCTCCCTTGGTCCTTATGTTTGTGTGAAAATCTCAGTTCGGTCCTCAAGTTTTTCCCATAGTCCTTATGAAATGCAAACATTTTACAACATTTTACCCCAACCGTTAAGTGTATTGAGACAGCGTTAACTTTGAACTAAGCTGTAATTTTTTTTTTATGTTTTAAAATCATTAAATCCACGTGGCTATGGTCTTTCTTTTTCCTTCCAATCACTGATCACAGTTCACTCATTCCTCCACCCTCAAACCCTCAAACCCCCCGACTCACACCTTTTCTCCCTCTCAAACTAAAAAATGCCGCCGTTGTCGACAGTTCAAAAATTATGACCCAATTGAGACAGTTCAAAACTTGAGGACCGAACTGAAATTTTCACACAAACATAAGGACCAAGGGAGGGATTAAGCCTAAAATAAAAAATTCATCTCAGCATCAATTAACGTCGTTTGAGACAACTTAACGGTTATGGTAAAATGTGTGCATTTTCACAAAAATTATGACCCAATTGAGATAGTTCAAAACTTGAGGACCAAACTAAGATTTGCACACAAATATGAGGACCAATGAAAGGTTTAAACCTATTACATTTGATTTCTTTTATTAACTTAAAATTTTAATTCTTTATCATAATCACTATTCAATAATTTACGTATTGAAACAAAAATTTCACAATGGTAACAAAATCAATAACTTAGTTTTTAAAATGTCTAATCTCATGCAAACTTACAAAATTGTTTAAACCTTGTGTTTTTTTAGGTTAACGTTTCCTACTTGACAACAACTTGATTATGGAAGAAGTCTACCCATACAAACAAACACACAATTACAAACTTAGGCTAATACAGATTCATTTTTCTCTTGATTGTTTATATACAAGCATTGAATTTGTAGGTTACGCGCGGACAAAAAGAGAAAAATATTAATATTCTTAACATTTTTGTATATAGCTATATTTGGTTAGATCAATTTGATTTTATGGTAAGAAAAATTCATTAAAAATATCCAAAATTCTTCATCAGATAAATAAAACATCCTATTTATTTGTGGAATGGGCTATAATATATAAGAATAAGGCCTAGAAAAAAGGTTATCAAAATTTAAACATATGTAACCATTTTTTATGAAAAGAAAAACTTATTGATTATAAAGTGGCAATCTGAAGAAAAAAAAAAGGAATAACTTTAATCAATTGAACTTTCTTTAATCTGCTAAAACCAAGCTAATTACTATTAATATATCACATGACCATTGACTAATGACTATATAATAATTACTTAATAAAAAGGTTAGATCTGAATATCATGTTTATGTTCATATTTAATTTTTTTCACAATGTGAAAAAAATGTATATTTGTAGTTCAAAATCATTAAGATATTTAAATATACTTAACTAATATTTATACTTTGTATATTGATTAAAATTTCTAAAAAATGATTGAATTAAGAGAAAAAACTAATGAAACGTAAAATGTATTAAAGTTTTAAAAATTTAATAAAATTTATGTAATTAAAGAAAGTGTGTTGGTAGTTTTGTTTTTGAAGTGTGTTAGAAGTTCTGTTAACAACATTCATCTAAAATTTAGTACTAGTCATGAAAGAGAATAATATTTTTATCTTAAAAAGGATGATAATATTTTAATTGAAAGATTGCATAATTTATTTATTTTAACATAAACTCTATCATTAATTAGTATTTCTTTTTCAAAACTATTCTAACAAGTGAAACCTACCGAAATTTATAGTGTTGTATTAAAACTGCACATTAGCATATTCTTGTTCTTTTTAATTGTTGCTATTTTTGGAAGACTTTTTTATTTATACGTAATTTTAAGGTTTTAAAATAATATTAATTACTCCTCTAGTAGTTGTATTCCTATTCATTAATTTAATTTGCATTTATGTATTTATTAAGAATAGAAATGAAAAATGGAAAATGGAAAAACTGTAAACATTTTACTAAGATGGGAAAATATACCATTCTTTATTTTTATGTGACAACCTTAAAAAATAAAAAAGGTAAAAATAATGAGACAGTGCCTTTCGTTGAATATATAGTATTTATTTAATCTTATACATTTGAAAGTTGACTTTTTTGAAATCATCAAGCATGAATTTCAATTGGTTTAAATTGAAATTAAAGAAATTAATCAAGGGAAAAAATATGACATAAAGTGATAGTTATTAGTTAATTAAAGGATATCGCCGCCGTGTTGCCTCCATCGGGGGAGAAGAACAACCAAAACTACAACTCACTTTCTCTCTCTCATTCTCTGATCTATAAATCATCATCTCACTGTAAAAACTCTAACAATTCAAAGGTGCGTTTTTTTCTCTCTGTTCGTGTCTCCATTGTTGTGCTTCCTTAACTTTTGCAATTTCTCTGCACACCCATTTGAGTTTTCTGGGAGTATGGCTGTCACTTCTTCAAATTTAGCTTTGACCCATTTTCTATAATCTTGTTTTTTTATTCACCACCGGGCAGGTATTGGTGGTTTCCAGTGTAATTTGATCCAATTCCTCGGAAATCACCATGCACCCTTTATTGCTATTGTTATTTTACCCAAAAAAAAATATTTTTTTTCAACCAATATTGATTCCGGGAATCCTCAACGGAAAATGAAAATCAAGATGGAATCTTGGTTTGCTTCTGTTTCTGTTTTTCACTTTATGTATGTGATGTTTGATTAAATGTGGCTCTTTACCCTTTCCTGCAGTGCTTCCCAAGTTTTGAATTTCTATCCTGAATAGGTTGTTCTCTTCATTTTCAAGATTTTTACATGCAGTGCCAAGATTCTATTCCTAGTATTAGATTTGTATATTTTTTGCTTATCCATTGAGTGTGTGTGTGTTTTCCGTTTTATTGTTTGAAAATGTTTTTTCTTCTTTATATTGGCTTGTAAGAAAAGTTTATCTTTGAGAGGTAGTTATAGAAGTGGTTGATTGGGACCACTTAATGTGGTTGTGTAGCAATTGGCTGTTGAGTTAATTGATAGGTTCGTTTCAGAAAACCTGGTCGAATTATAATCTGATCTGACCGTTTAAACTTAGATCCTACTTCTGTACAATTGCAATCTGATTTCTTCTTTAACTTGTCTAATTCTGGTGATTGGATGTGTTGAATGAAACTTGGTTAGTTCTTGCTGAAGAAGTGAGAAACATGTAATCTGATGAAGAGCTATTTGTTTGTTCAGGGCATAGTTTATTCTATGAAGAGCTTTTAGGAGGTTGAGGTCCATGATATTTTGAAATCTCTCTGGAATAGGAAGACCATGGGACGAGCTTCAACATTCCTTATAATTTTTATAGTTCTTGGTTCTTCCTTTGCCACGTACAATCTGGTAACAATGCTAAGGCGCTATGGGTCTTCGGAAGGTGTAGCTGTTTCTGATGGTGGATTGTTTTTTGACCCCATTTTTGAGATGCCTGATCATGTAAAGAATCGGAAGACATCTAAAGCACCTTTTCATGTGGCATTAACGGCGACAGATGCTCCATATAACAAATGGCAGTGCCGTGTCATGTATTACTGGTATAAGCAACAGAAGAAGTTACCTGGGTCAGAGATGGGAGGATTCACTAGGATTCTACATTCTGGAAAGTCTGACAACTTGATGGATGAAATTCCTACTGTTGTGGTTGATCCTCTTGCAGCAGGTTTGGACCGGGTGAGTTGACTGTCATTTTCCATTATATTCTTTATATGTTGTTTGCCATTTCCTTATAATTCAGCTGTTTGGCATAGTAATGTTTTTGTTGCTGTTAGAATTGATTGTGATATACCATGATCACTAAATCTATGTACATGTTTTGTGCTCAAATCTTCAAATTTTATATAAAGCATGGGGTTTTTGAACTGATGTACTCTGTTGAAATAAGTGAAATCTTAAAAAACGATTTCGTGTCAATGAAATAATTCAAAGAATGGTATTGAAAGGAGGAGTGTTGTTGATTGTTTCTAAAATCCATTATGCAAAATATGTTTGGAAATGATTGACATGCATAAATTTGTAATGGTCATACATAACTATGATGCACCGATACTTCAATTTGGGTCATGTATCCGTGTCCGATACTTTAGGATACTTTACTGATACTTATCTATGAAGTGAAGTATCTAATCTATAAAGCATTAGTACTTTTATGATGACAATAATTTATAACTTTTTTTTGACATCATTTAATACATATGATTTTAATTTGGATTCACACAACAACAATCATATATTTATCATGTTTTTAAAAAATTTTATACATTTTTCAATATGCATATTGTATCCTATTATTTTCAAAATAAACATATCGGCATCATAGCATAACAGCAAAGAAATGCAAATTTAGGTAGTCTTTTCCTTTTGTCTTCGCAAGATGAATCTATTGGAAGCTTCATAGGGGAGAGTTCATTCTTCAAATGTTTGCTTGGTCCAACTGTTTAAAACATAGATATGAGTTAAAAGTTAATGTGCAAATAATGTCTTGACACATATTTGAGTTTTTTGGCTTGTCTGTCCACTTTTGTGTTCCTCTGTTAAGTTCAAGTTATTGATGTTTTGAACTTTTGGTTAATAGTCAATAACTGAATGTCTCACTCTGATTTTAGTTATTTATGTTCTTTTTCTTTAGTCAATATAAATTAGATGTTTTCTGATGCACTGCATTATCTGTTTGTAGGGATACATCGTTCTGAATAGGCCATGGGCCTTTGTTCAGTGGCTGGAAAAGGCTAAAATAGAGGAAGAGTTAGATCTCTTACGCTATCAGAAATGTGATCTATTTTTTTTGTTTTATAATGATGAAATATAACCCAGTTGCTTCCCTTTTGATGCAGATATGTGTTAATGGCAGAGCCTGATCATATATTTTTACGCCCTCTGCCCAATCTGGCCTATGGAGGACATCCAGCTGCTTTTCCATTTTTTTACATCAAACCTGATCAGAATGAAAAAATCATTAGGAAGTTTTATCCTGAGGAATATGGACCAGTTACAAATGTTGACCCAATTGGCAATTCTCCTGTAATTATCAGGAAGGTAGAATCTCTTCCATAACCGTTCTTGATTGTCGAGTCAAATTACTTTCCATGTCTTATTCTTGTTAACAATGTTACTGTTTTCTGCTTCTCTAGACTGTAGATTTCTTTCTCAGTATCTGAAGATCTTAATGCCGATATATATTTCATATTGATGATAGACCGAGTTCAGAATCTATAGAAAGAATGAATTTTTGTTCATGGATCCTATCAGCCAATGTGCTAGCAGCCTTAGACTAGGATTAGATGATAAAGAATGAACTTGGATTTTTCTCTCAACCACTCCTCTTTATTTATATGCATGCAATGGAATGTGCCTAACTGAACTCCTTGCTATGTACTTCTCTGTTTTATTTTTTCAGGACTTGATAGCAAAGATTGCTCCTACTTGGATGAATGTCTCTTTGAAGATGAAAGAGGACCCAGAGACTGATAAGGCTTTTGGATGGGTGCTAGAAATGTATGTCTTACAACGTAACTGATTAATGGTGCAGATGCTTTTCTTCTAGATGAGGTGCTGATACTGATATTTTGATGCTTATGCTAATGGTTTTTTGTTTTTTTTCTTGTGGAGCCAAGGTATGCTTATGCCGTTGCATCTGCTCTGCATGGTGTGAGGCACATTCTGCGGAAAGACTTCATGCTGCAGGTTTGTCATAACACCATGTTGCTGGATGTGGTGTTTAATCTGTGTTATATATGACAAGCTTACCCAATTCTAGTTTTACATTTTCTTGTCTGTGACTTTTCAGCCACCCTGGGATCTTGAAACTAGAAAGAAATACATACTTCATTATACTTACGGGTGTGACTACAATATGAAGGTAAAATTATTTCTTTGCCCTGAATTGCATAGTTGTGATGTTCAAACATTTGTCATAAATTTGCCTTCAGTGAATAAATATCTGAACTTGTCAAATCTGCTTTGTTTCTTGCTATGCTATGGAACTTTGCTTTAGCAGATATACTTTTGTCTCACTAGTGTGTTTCATGATGCTCAGGGTGAATTGACTTATGGCAAAATTGGTGAGTGGAGATTTGACAAAAGGTCACATCTACGAGGACCTCCACCAAAAAACTTGCCTTTGCCCCCACCAGGAGTTCCTGAAAGTGTGGTATGTGTATGTAGGACTTGCCTATTGATATAAGAACTTTATCCTATCTTATTGGAATAGTATGTAGCTAAACACCTTTTCTAGATGCATGGAACTTACCATAAAACTTTTACATAAGATCCTTTAAGAAACTCTGTCTGTAATTTCATACATGTTTCCATTTTACTTACAGAAAAGTGAGAAGAAAATGGTATTTTTCCCCATCAGCATCATGTATTACTGTCTTAATGTGAATCAGTAATAAAAACCTCCATATGATGCACCAACACTAGCATTGATTATGTCCACTCTTTCTTCTGGTGCTGTCTATCTGAAACTGAAACATGATAGAAAGCATTATTAATGTGTTGTTTGGTTATGATATATCTGCAGGTGACCCTTGTAAAGATGGTGAACGAAGCTAGTGCGAACATTCCAAACTGGGAGACAACGTAAATATTTTCCACTCTCCATCATCTTGTCCAAAGTGCATATTTCGAAAAAATAGAACAAGATTGTAAAAACACTGAATCTTTTTTGGTCCCGAATTTAGTCTTAGAATCATATATTAATGTAAACTATACCCATTTTTATGCCAATTCAAATGCAGGATAAATCTTTCATATTGTGTTCTTGTTGGTGATATATTCTTGAATGGTATTTGTTCAATAAGTATTGGCTTCCAAATTGCTCATGTATTTCTTAACATTCTCTTGTATGCATAAATTGTTTCTATTCATTCATAATGCTTATTTATGCCAAATTGAAGCTTAAAATTTCTACCTATTGTGTAAGTCACTCTTATATGAAGATAACTTTGACATGATTTTGAGAAGAATTTTTGTTGATCTGTTTATATATGTGATGATCAACTGCCTCCTCAAATATGTGATGCAATTTAAAAACTTTGAAAAAAAAATATAAAAGAATTTATAATTTTAGAAGGATGATTTTTTAAAATAAATAAATAACTAAAGATTTATAATTAATTTACAGTTTTTTTAGAAAAATATTTTCATTGTTTATTTAGTTCAAACTTTATCCTGTATGGGAATTTTTATTTGTGTTAATATGATAACTTAAAAGTCGTATAACATTTTAAGTCAAAGAGGAGAGGGACTAAACTCTCAGTCTATATTTTAAAAATAAATATTAAAATTAAAATAATTCAAAAAACTAACATTTTTATGTTATATAATTTAAATGGTACAATTATATAATATTATTGTAATTTAAATAATTAATACTTTCAAATTAAATTTTAGTTATGAATTATAACATAATAGTTTGACATTTAAATATAAAAATGTTATTACGATTTTCAGTTTGTTTAACCTTGTGATAGAGATATTTAGTCAAATTAACTTATTTTCACACCTCAAATTAAATATAATGTGTAAAAAATTTAGAATATGAAAAATGTATAAAATAATTATTGGAATAAGTTGATGACCCTAAGAAGAGGGAAATAACAATTGTAATTGTGAGGGACCTAATCATAAATATGGAAGTTATTATGCATTAATTTCTCCTCTTACCAATAAGAAAAAAATTATTCTCAACTTAAAAATGGTATTTGGGTGTTTCCACACTTTTTCTATTGTATATTAATTTCTATACTCTCTTCAAATTTTTTATTTTAAGAAAAGGCCAATAAATAAATGTAGTCTTTAATGTATTATTATATAAATTTTGATTTTTAGCTTAACCAAAATTATAATACATTTTTTATTTAATTTAATTTATTCTTAAGCATCTAATACCTTTTTTTTCTAATAGAACAAATTAAAAAAAAGTTAATACAACTTATCTTTTTAAATATAATTTTTACTTTCTTTCTTATTTAACACTTGTATAATTGTCTTGTAGCCAAACAAAAATTAATTTATAAACTTTTTTACTCCAATTTATTTTAAACAACTTTCATGTGAGCTCATATATTTATGTAATAAACGGTTGCATGAAATAATTTCTATTTTATCCAACCACTTGAAATACGTTAAATCCTTTTAAAAATATTTTTATATTTTTTCTGGTAAAGTAACTTTACAAATTTACACTTTACTATTTAAACTAAAAATAATTTTTTTATTCTCAGACAAAAAAATTTAAATTTCAAATTTTACATTTCATTAATATATATTATATTTAATGATACCCATGACCCTATCATTGACTAAACCAATAAATCACATCAGATTAATCCAATGGTCGGGGATAGCTTCAACTCACAGACTCACCGTTTTAATGTTTACGTAAGCATTGTGGAACCAGATAAAGCAATGATGTCAACACAACGTTATCGTACGGTTGTAAGGTAGCCAGCGCGTGCTCTCACTTGTGACTGTCGGCAGAAGAAAAATACTATTTAAATAAACAACAAATTAAAACAAGAAAAATATTACATATTCTATAGTAAATTTACAAAATTTATTTTCAAAATCTAAAATAATTATTTTAGTTTTTTCTATTTAATAATAAACGGTGGTTAAAGAGGTGTGTAATTGTGCCGACAGCACAAAGTGACAAGTGTGATGTTGTTGTTTTTCACTTGCATTTGTCACGAGCATTATACCTTCCACCTCTACCACACTTACACTTTCTTTATAGCCGTTTCAAAAGAATAAGATGAAGGAGAGAAACACTAATATATAAATACTTTATATATGAATAATGATATTTTAATAATATTTTTTTATAATATTTTAATATCGTTTACGTGTTAGTTTTTATTGATTTAAAATTATTTAATAATAATTGTTATAAATATTAATATAGATCAATTAGAGAATGATAAGTGTTACAATGTTATAAAAAAATATTATAAAAGTATTATTATCTTTATATGTATATATACATAATTAGTTTGTATTAAATGTAAAATTTAATTAAATTAAGCATTTAATAATTCTTATAAGACATTGATGTTAACTTTTATAATATTATTTTAGTTATAATATATGAAATTATGTAGAATTTAAGTTTTTATATATATAATGTCAAATAATGAATTTCCATATATTTTTTATATACTGTTATAGATTAAAATTATGCTATGCCATGGATATCTAAATTATTTGAAATTATATAAAAGTTTGTATAAAAGAATGAACAATTTTTCAAAAAATTCATCTATTTTAAAAGAAAAACATAATGGTATACGTTTTTAATTTAAATAATGTATAATAGTTTATATTTCAATAATATAAAATATTATCACACTTTACACCTTTCAAAATATTTATATTGTATACATATCACATATATTAGTATGTGACAGATAAAAAGTAATGTTGATAATTTGACCTGAACTTCATGTGTAAAGATGCTTCCATTCCATACATATAAAAATTTATTTCAACTTGTCATATTTTATATATACTCTAGAAACTATTAAGCATACTACATAATTAACCACGATTTATCTCATGTATTATTCGATATACAACAATATCGTGTATATCTATACATCATATCTCATTTCATTATACGTATACATAAAATACATCACTCATTTCATTATGTTGGACTATTATGTAAAATTGCCATAACTACGAGTCTTCACGGAGATGGTACAAGAAGTCTTGAACTCCCCACAATTCTGCTTGGAAAGTTTTCTTGGCAAATTCCCAAACTAGTTGCTGAATATATTCTGGAAGTGTTGAGATGAACTGATTTATGAGCTCCTTGAATATGACATCTTCAAAGAAAAAAACTTGAAATGATGCTCATGAATTTTGTAAAATTCCAATTGTTGGGTTAAGTTCTAAGTTTTCTATTTGCAAGAGTATATTTATGTTATTAAGGTCCATTGTTGAACCCTTGTTTGATCAAAGTACCGGACTAAGTATGCAATCGCCCAAAAGAATCAGGCTTCAAAAGAGGACAATGTTCTCCATCTAGGTGGATCGATTACCGTACATGATGTGTATGGTACATATTTTCATTTTTTTTTTGTATTCATTTATTCATATAACTTATGTAACTTCAATTTTAATGTACATATCAAACTTTATATTTTGTTACACATGCAACTGAGCTGGGATGAACTGTGCATGTTGATGAGGTTTTCCACCAAACTCATCTTCGTAAGGGATCTGACTAGTTCGTTGATGAAAGGTCTCGAAAGACCCATTTAAGAAAACACTTGTAATTATAGTCTTGGTTCATAACTTTGTGCCTTGTATTGTATAATTTACTGATACTTTATGATAATCTTTAACAAGAAAAATTCTCCATTAGACTTTCATAGGTCAGATCCGACCATGGGTCATGTCCTCAGTCATCCCAACAATCAGATGATGACGATGACCTTATTAGGTCATAGTGTTGGATTGATGTTGTTGGTGGGAAGAAAAAAAGGACGAATCTATGGGGCAAGGCAACTGACTGCAAATTACAGTGCAGGACGAGGTGGTTTAAAGCACCAACCTTTTTCCTCCCAGAGTCTTGACAAAGTCGTGTTGTCTTGACACAGAATCCTTTAAACACGTGACCGAGAATATAATGAATTGAGACAAGAGTTTAACAATTTCAAAGAACTGGTCATGAGACTACTTCCCGAGTTTGTATGGCCTCAATCGGCCACAACTTCAACCCAACAACGACCCTCTCAGCCATAGCCCACACCAGTCTAGTCCACACCAGTCCAGCCCCCGTCAGTCCATCCAACTTTAGAGCCTTAAAATGATCAGGAAGACGACAATGAAGATGATCATTATTTGGATTATTAGATTTTATAGCTATGAACATTTCTCACATTACTACTTCTTATGGGTATAATGAACATTGACTTCTTTAGCTTCGCATAACAATTTGACATCAATCCTATAAACATTATTAGTTTGTTTATAAACTTATGTTTGGTTGCTTAACTTATATATAAGATTTGTTTTTCAATTACAAGTTGTGGAAGTTATATATATTGTTTGCCTTAAGTTTGTTTACATTGCTTGGAGTTGCATTTGTTGAAGTTTGTATTGGTTGGTTGAATGTTGGATTGTAGATTGTTGAATGTTTGGTTGTTGTTGGAGTATTGCAGGTTTATGTATTGTGAGAGTCAACCGCCAAAAAAATGTGCATTGCAATATGCTACGAAGATACCAAAGGATATATCCTTCGGTACTTACAGGTGGATATATCCTTGGGTATCAGCGGATATTTTCTTCGTTAATTACCAGCGCATATATCTTTTAATAATTACCATCGAGTATTTCCTTCGGTAATTACCGATGGATATATCCTTCGGTAATTACCGATGAATATATCCTTCGGTAATTACCGACAGATATATCCTTTGGTAATTATCGAAGGATATATCCTTCGGAAATTACTGATAGATATATCCTTGAGTAATTACCGAATAATATATCTCTTGATAATTACCGATAAATTATCTTTCGATAATTACTGACAAACATTATCTGTCAGTAATGATTACTGACACCGGTACTACTGACGAAATAATGATAGTTAGTAATCCATCGGTAAATGTTTATTACCGGCGAAATATAACTGTTACCCACAAAACATGTCTGTCGGTAATATCAATTCATGTAGTAATGATATGCTAAATCCCTGTACCAAACACATTTTTGTTTCACATCGCAAACTAATTTATAGGAATTTATTTTAATTTTCATCGCCTAATATTTTCCTCGATTTTAATATCACTGAAATCATAAAATCTCCTTAATGAATCCACAATTCAATACAGAACATAAATATGACAACATAATATTCCTTTCCTGAAAATAATTACGTCTACAATTCACCACATGTTATATTACAACAAAAACATATAGTGTCATTCATAAACATTTCATTTAATTACTATTATCATCCTCCATTCATCATTTATCACATTTAATAACATTTAACCTAATATATTGATAAAAAAAATATAATAATTTAATGAAAGATAACAAAAATTTTAGCATTTAGAAATATTTAAGAGCATGTGTTTCAAAGTTTAGAAAGTAATCTCTTCACTCAGCCAACACTTAGCTTGCCTAATGAATTAAGAACATGTTGCAATTCATCCAACCATAATTCGGCTCATCCAGCCCAAGACTTCAATATATATATATTGATCAAATATATATATATATATATATATATATATATATATATATATATATCAAAACTTATTCTAAAACAGATACTTCTTGTCGAATATACTTGCTCTGTTTTCCACCAAAATCCCTAAAAATATTCTGATCTATGAATGGATGAACAAATTCTTCAAAAATTTAGAAAAAAAAAACGCAAAAAGGTAAATATAAAGTGATTTTAGAAAAATGATAGTTCTTTTTCAAATGAAGTTTAAATAATTAATTTCTATTCGTAAACTTTACACTTAAATAATAAAATATCCATATTTAATCTCAATTATATCACTTCCACTCTTAAATAATTAACTATTAACTAGGTCCTTAATTTTTACGGGCCAATCTCTTGCATAAGGTTCACAATTTAACTTATCACATATATAAATATGAACATATTCAATTCTCAAATAATTAAATAATATTAAAATATTGTTAATAAAATGTGTAAACAATGTTACTTATAACATTTAAAATAATAATGAAAAATGATGAAAACTATTATTCAATATTAAGATATACGTTTTTTTAGAAAAGAAGAAAATAATTATCTTATAATATATACCATGAAAGATAAATAAAATAAATGCCCAAAACGTAAAGGATATAATTAATTTCATAATAAAAATTAACAAAAAAAATATTTATAAATAAAGAATAAATAATAAGTAGAAATAGTTACCCTATTTTTTCTTTTCTTTTCATTATTATTCAATTTTTCGTTCATTAAAAAGTTTGGAATGAGACATTTATAAAAATACTCCTACAATACCTTTTGCTGTGTTTTATTTTCATTTTTCTCGAAATTAAAATTCAATGTTCAGATCAAGATCTCACTTCAAATATTATATTAATGGGTTTTATAAAACAAACAGAACAGATTAAGAAACAGATCACCCAATGTTTTCAATCTTGTCCTCTAAGCTGGTGTCTCATAGTGGGAACATGTGTACGGTAGTAAATTCCCTAAGATCATGAGAGACACAATGAATCATTTAGAATTATCTTGAAATATTAATTAGCATTTCAGGAATTGATTTTAAATCTAAAATTATTGCTGAGCTAAATAATTATAAGTAATATCAATGATAAATTGAAAATTTTGTACTACTTTTTTTTAGTTTATTTTTTTAAAATAAAAGTATTCAAATACAAGTTATATTAATTTAAGATTCATTTAACTAAAATAAATTTAGTTCAAAATTAGTTTTTATAATATACATTTTGGAGAAAATTTTAGTATATTGAAAAACTTAAGTCAACTATTTTTAACCGATTTTTTTTTCTTTTTTGCTTTAATAATCTTGATACAAAATGGCAATAAAAGTAAATAGAAAAGGATAAAGATAATTTTTTAGAAATTAAATCATTAGCAGTAGATTTCGAAAAGAACCCTTTGGAGAAATTATTTAAAGCCTCATTCATGAGTATGCTCTTAGATCTATAGAAAAAAATTCAGATTTGTATCGAATGATTCAGTCTTAATTTTTGGAGGGTCCTACATTGCAAATAATAGTGGTCTTTTGAATCGTATTACCACTTTTATTTAACCTAAAGCTATGATATAACTGAGATTCTTGTTCACTTTCTGAAACCAACCTCGTTCTTTGGCATAATAATTTTGGCTCTTAGGGTTTGAGATTTGGTCTCATTTTGCCACCAATGGTGCACAACCCTAGGCATCACTTTATCCCTTTTGTTATGCAACTTTATTAAAAGATAATGATACTTTAACAATATTTTTTTTACAACATTCTAACACTATCTATGTGTCATTTTGTTATTGGTCCATATTGATGTTTATGATTATTATTATTGATTGTAAAGTAATTTTGGACTAATCACATAATAACACCTAAATGATATTAAAATGTTGTCATAAAGTATTATTATCCTTAATAAAATATTCCATGGCCTATACTCTCAGTAATACAGAGAATAGAATATATTCTCACACCTTCCACAGCAAATGTAACTCAGATTTTTACACTAAATTAAACCCACTCATCTACCTTCACAACTTTATATTAATTTCAGTAATAATTTCTTATTGTACTAATCCATCAAATGTTTAATTGTGTAATAGATATTGATAGGAGGAGAAAAGATGGTCTTGCTATTTTACTAATAGTAAACTCTAATACTTTTTCATGGAATTTATATATTGTTCTTATCCAGGTTTTGATTATGGACTTTTAAGTGAATGAGATTTTAAAATGATAGTCTAATTGTTTTTTAGAGAATTTCTTTATAAGATTATTTGATATTCAAGTCAATAAGAAAGTTAACATTTATAAACGAAAGTGAGAGTGATTATGAAATGAATATTTTTAGAAAAATAGTGGTTGTATTTATAGGAACAACATAAGTTGTGAACTTATTTTCTTATTAGTATTTATAAAATTAACATAAGTTGTGGATCTATTTTCATGTAAGAATAAGCGTAGATGATAAATAATAACTAACCTACCAAATTTTTGATATTTAATTATAATATGTAATATGATCCAAATAAGGATAAAATTGAGATATTTCATAATTAAGAAATGTCTTATTGAACCATGCTATTTAATATGTCTATTGAGTGGATTAAGAAGACATATTAAAGTTATACTTAATTTGAATATATTATTTTGATCTTTCCAAAATTATTGTTGTGATCTTATACAAAATTATAAAAAGTGTTACTATGGACTTATAGCTGACCGATCGGATACCGTGACAAACTGGATAGAAAGGACCGAGCTGTTGAAGTGCAAAAAAACGCTTTACGACCGCTCGTAGTTAAGGTTTGCATTAATGATCATTAAGAGATAAATTAATTGGTTAGATTTTTATAAATTCTATAAATAGGGGTTTAATTTCGAGGTAAAGACACTTTTGACCCACAAAGAAAGATTTTGACTTGAGTTTCAGAGTGTATTCTGTAGGTCACTCTCATACACCGATTGGAACATTCGACACACAAGAATCTTACACAGACGATTATCCTCGTCCCATTTCAACAGAAACAAAAAATAATAGATTTAATAGTAAATACATACAAATTAAAAATGTGGAATGTTGAGTAATAAAATTTGTAAAATAATAGTTGTACTAAAATGCATTAAGAGATAGTTAACATTATGGGAAAGAAAGTTCACTATGCTAAAAAAAAGAGCTAATATAAGTAGTATAAAAAACATCAAAAATGATTCTTTGACACGGCTAAAGAAATTGACACTCATTTGACACGGGTGGGGCCCAATTTTTCTGAATGTCATTAAGGGCAAAGTTGTCATTTGCGGTACCTGAAAAGTTTATTGAAATTTTTTGTTCCTTTCATAGTCGACCCTTTCATCTTGGAAGAGGAAGTCTAGGGTTAGGGTTGAGAGAGAGCGAGAAAGAAAAAAAAAGGAGAACTCCATGGCTGCCACAGGCTAGACGTGATCAGTGATCAGAAGAGTTGGAACCGGCAAAGTGCGAAGCATGAGGTTTGTCCCCTTTCTATTCCTTTCTTGTTTTGTCATCATTTCTCTATCTTTCGTTTTCTTTTTTATTCATTTACGAAAACCCTAGAATAAAGGGGCAAAGGCGTGAGACAGAGAGTTTGGGTGGTGCTTCTTCTTCCTCTCTTCTTTTCTCTTCATAACGCGAGAATTTGAGCGGTGTGACTTAATCGGAAGGTGCACGTGATCGGACGGTGGGCGGTGCTTCTTCTTCGTTTCTTCTTTTGTGTTCATTTTCGAAAACCCTAGACTAAAAGGGGCAAGGTTTGATAAAGATGAGGTTGAGCAGTTTTAAATGCATAAGACCTCTTATGCCATTTATCATGAAAACCTTGACACTATTCCTTGTGTTTTATAACAAATTTGGGCCTTATCTTTTCTTTGCTTATTTAGGAAGAAAAAATGTGTCTACGTTTAGTATGTGTTTGGTTCACTGATTTCAAGTAATTTGTTTTATTTTATTTTTGTTCAAATGTAAAATAAAACAAAGAAGCACGAAACAAATTGCATTTGGATGAAGGGTATCGGTTTCAACATTATGAAAATGGTCCAATAGGTGAGATCCTCGGGCTATTAACTTGTTTTAGGTTAATATTATTGATTCAGTTGTATTCTGCACTTACAATCTTGGGTTATGCATTACTCCTAACTATTTTCTTTCTCTTTGTTTTTATATTTCAAACCTAGAGAACATATCTAGCTAGATTTAGTATATATTGTTAAAGAATATGCTTGAAATAACACAAAAAGAAAATGAAAATTGACAATGCATAGCCCAAAAATCAGGTCAACATAAAGAGAACTTTATAGGTGGTTATTACTGACTTGACACTATACAGGCAATCTCAGAATTTTGTCAAGATCTAGCATACCTTAAAGAAGTGTGAAAACTTTTCAGATTTAGCTGACATATTCCTCCTTTGCACTATTGTTTGTATTATGCAATGTTACTTTAGCTATCTTAATTTAATTTAAAGAGGCACCATGTTGAAAACCACCGAAAAAATCATTATATTTTTTTGAATCTGTGATATTGTTATGGAATTAGTTGAAAGGGAATAAAAGAGTATAAAAGTGGTAAGTAATTTAGATGACAGTTACACTTTAAGAAACAAGTATGAGTTGGTTCCTATAAGTTGGATGTCTTTTTGGTATATGAGTGGCAGATGAAATTGAGTAGGTTGAAAATTTAATTATTATATATGGTAACGCCCATATGTTAATTTTTCTTTTGCTGACTTTGGTGACTTTCATTTGTGGTAAGAATTTTCAGGTCATTATTCCAGCTCCATTATGGGTTAGTTACCCAAAAATGGCAAGGTTGGCTGATGCAACTCGTGTGATTCTTCCAACATCAATATTTGATAATTTCCTCTTAGATCCCAAACTCCTTGAATCCAAAAGAACTGAAAGTTTGAGACTGCTCATTCTTTGCTCGCCATCTAACCCAATTGGATCTGTCTACCCTAAGGGATTACTTGAAAATATAGCCAGATGGTTGCAAAGCACTTTAGGTTTCTGGTATTGTCATTGAATACATTCACAATAAGATCACTAGTGCTTCAATGTTTTCAACCTAAATGATATATTCTTTAAAGATCTTGATGGTTGTTTTATGCAGGTTCTCTCAGATGAAAATGAACACATAATTTATGGCCCAACAACTGACACTAGCTTTGCATCTTTACAGGGAATGTGGGACAGAACTGTAAGTGTAAATGGATTTTTTAAGGTGAGTATGTAATTTTTTTGTAGATTTGAATGGTGTGTTGTTCATTCATTTTTATTTTATATTGAAATGCTTATGGTCTATTTCACAGTGTGGTTGCAATGAATGATTAGACATGGATGCCTATAAACTTGATTATGATGTTTTTGAGTTGTTTTCATATAGGCCTTTGCAATGACGGGTTGGCGGCTTGGTTATATTGCTGGTCCAAAACATTTTGTTGGTGCATGTGGAAAGATCCAAAGTCAGGTATGCTTTATTATTTTTTGGCATTTCATCTGGCTCATCCTATGCTATACTTGTCTTGATTTCCCTTTGATAGAACAATACATCAAACGAATTTAGCGAGATTTAGCATTTCATTAAGCTTTTAGCATTCATTTGGAATCAGTTGGACTTTTATTTCTATACCATATTATATGCGAGATGTAGTGGTCGATGCATTATATTGAATTTAGTTCACTTCAGGGGCCATTAGTATTTCCCAGAAAGGTGCAGTTGCTGCGTTAGGTCTAGGTTATGCTGGTGGGGAGTAGTTTCTACCATGGTTAAAGCATTTATTGAGCGAAGGGATTTCTTGGTAAAAAGTTTTAGAGAAATAGATGTTGTCAACATATCCAAACCCCATATTACAGATTTAAGATTCTAATATCAACTCGATTGGGCAAACCTGTAGGAATCTTTACCGTCCTTTGTGTTTTTGGGCTTGCTTAGACATAGTATGAGGTCCTTGTTTTGATGAGTTTTGATTGGCCAACTCTATAGTTGCTTCTAAAATGGGCAATTTATTTTCACGACTGCCATCCTCACTTTGTCTGACTTTGGTCATTGGTTTAATAATAATAATAATTAGCAAAATAAATATTATTGATTGAACTCCATGACATGGATTACTTTAAGTAATTTAGTTTGGTTAAATAGTCATAATATGCATCAACAATTTATTTCATCTGAAATCATTTTATTTTCTGCTTTGCATATGCAGACTGCAGTTACTAGAAGATGACAAATACTTGTCTTCCACCTATCACATCACGACAATGGTAAAGTTTAAAAGTGTTTTGTACTGTGGTGATATATGTATTCTGAACTTTTTTTACCACTTTGAATGATATTCCGCTTATGTTCAGGTTTTTGCAAGTGATATTGGTTGCCCAATTGATGACTTAGTACGTCTATCAATACCAATTGTTATCAACAAGCCTCCAACACGTTTCGTTGATGACATCCTTAGCAAATTGACTCCACCTGTTCACAACGACAAACCTGAAGGCAGTGGATCAAAGAAGAACTAAAAGTGGAACAAATTGAGGACTATCATAATACGCTATTTTGTATTTCAGTTTTATCGTTGTTGTCAGTTTTGAATATTGTCCGTGTTTACATGGATTTGTTATGTAATATAATTAGTGAAGTACTAAAGTCAGAATCATGAATATGTTGTTGCATTAAGTGGTTATGTAATGTATGTTATGCTCCAAGTTTTATATGATGTTCCATTATTATTCATCTTAAGCTTGTAGAAATGATGGAAATGTTTTGTGATATAATTATGTTGAATTGTTTTAAGACTTGTCCATTTATTATATCAGTTTCAAGTTGTGTTACACACCTTACAATTTCAAAACAAATATTGGATAGTCCATTTTGTTCTTTGAAAAACACGTGTTATAGAGTTCCACTATTCCCTAATGATCCTTGGTTGTAGTAAGTGGTTATGTATAAAGTCTTATTTGGTTATTTCTGAAATATGTTTTGAACAACAATAAAAGTGGTTTAATTCAATATCAATCATAACATTTGTTAGGTACAGTAAGCATATATCTACTAAGTACTATGTGATTATTTCTGATGTATGTTATGTACGATAATAAAAGTGGTTTAATTCAATATCAATTATCACATTTCTTAGGTGTAGTAAGTGGTTATGTAATAGGTCCTATGTGGTTATTTGTGAAAGAGGTTCTGTACAACAATAAAATTGGTTTAATTCAATATCAATGATCACATATCTTAGGTGCAATAAGTGCTTACTTACTAAGTCCTATGTGGTTATGTGTGAAAGAGGTTCTGTACAACAATAAAAGTGGTTTAATTCAATATGATCATGACATATCTTAGGTGCCGTAAGTGGTTATCTATTAAGTCCAATGTGGTTATTTATGAAAGAAGTTTTGTATATGTGGTTATTTTTGAAAGAGGTATTGTAAAACAATAAAAGTGGTTTAATACAATATCATCATCACATATCTTAGGTGCAGTAAGTGGTTATGTATTAAGTCGAATGTGGTTATTTATGAAAAAGGTTTTGTACAAGAACAGAAGTGGTTTAATTGAATATCAATCATTCATTTCTTAGGTGCAGTAAGTGGTTATGTACTTAGTCTTATGTGGTTATTTATGAAAGAGGTTTTGTACAATAATAGAAAAGGTTTAATTGAATATCAATCATTCATTTCTTAGGTGCAGTAAGTAGTTATGAACTTAGTCCTATATGGTTATTTATGAAAGAGGTTTTGTACAAGAATAGAAAAGGTTTAATTGAATATCATCATCACATATCTTAGGTGCAGTAAGCGGTTATGTACTTAGTCCTATGTGGTTATTTATGAAAGAGGTTTTGTACAACAATAGAAAAGGTTTAATTGAATATCATCATCACATATCTTAGGTGCAGTAAGTGGTTATATACTTAGTCCTATGTGGCTATTTATGAAAGAGGTTTTGTACAAGGATAAAAAAGGTTTAATTAAATATCAATAATTGATTTCTTAAGTTGTTTAATTCAATATGAATCATTACATTTCTTAAGACAGATTTCATCAATATGGTTGCCATCCAAACTTTTATGAATAACCAAACTTAAATTTTCATCCATAAAGCATTTTATAATCAGTCATAAAATTCATAAACATTAAATAGTGAAACTTATTCTTCATTACAAAAACTAAACATCCTAAAAACCAATAACATTCATTGTGTCCTAATCAATCATATTTCGTTGACATTCTAATCAATATGTACATTTATTGTTCCCCTACTTCAATGTATTGAATTTGGTCATGTTGTACAACTTTATGAGTTAATCAATGCCTAAAGCATCCCAAATTTCTTTAGTACCCTAGTGCGATGAACATTATCTTCGTGTAATACCCACTGACAACCCATCTGTTGTCGCACAACTTGTAATTGTTCCTGCAATAACAATACTCTTGTTAAATATTACACTTAAGAAACTTTTATCAATAAATCATATGCAAATAAACATATACATAAATAAAACAAACCGTTGTGTAATCAGGCATTTTTTTTCCCCATCGAATTTAGGTAAGTGGTCCCATAACTCCATATATTTAATCACCAACATACCACAATCATACCTACACATTAAATAAATATTAGAAAGAAGTGGTTATTACTATTACAAGCTTCTACTGACTTGACCTACAGGGAAGTGAGAAGCACACTCAACCATGAGAGAGCACTTCTAAACTACTATTACAAGCTTTTCTGAAAAAATAAAATTCTCACTCACAAAATTTCAATCAAGTATGTCCTTAAAAGGACTACAAATATATCCTTAACAGTTATCCTAATTGATAAAATAAAAAATTAAGATATTCCTAATTTTGACATTTTTAATTATAGTTAAATTTTGGCTTCATGTCTCAAAGAACACAAATTTACTGCTATGGTATCCCATACTGTCCTTTCAGTCTTCAGCATCAGAGAAATAAACCAAAAGGAACAATTTTTCTTTTTAAGTTTTGCTTAAAAAACCATGGATTTTTCCTTTTTTTTCTTTCATATTTTAGCTTTAACATAGTTTGATCAACAACTAATTGTGATATGCATGCACCTATCGTTGTCAACATGTTCTTGGTAATGTATTATGTCCTTTGTTGTCATCTTCAAAGGGTGATGTTTTCTGTTTGGACCAATTACAATTTAATTATCATAGTATGTTATAGCTAATGTTAATAACCCTTAAGTTTGGTTATATGCCCATATTTTTCCCTCTTCGTTATTGAAAGACCAACCAGAATCAATCATTATGTTTATCTTGTACATGAAGTCTTTCTTTTATATATATTTGGTTTTGCTGTTTTAAAGCTTATGCATTATTAGGAGGTGATTAAGGCAATGTCTCTTTAGCAATCTTTCGATTTTACCTTTAAGTCATCACAATAACAGTAACATATATGTTTACAGAATTCACAAAAAATGAGTGAAGACTACTCAAAATCAAAGCATTTGTTGTATAAGTGAATCTGGTATTGCATAAGCAGTTATAGTGTCTACCAAATCGACTAAAAATTTAAAAGGTGTCGACTTTATTCTTTCCTTATGAAAGGATGACAGAGAAACATTTAATTCAACTATAGGTTGGGTTTGTACTTGGTGCCTAACTCTAACTCTACCCTGCAAGTATAAACCAAACCATATCTTAGTATAATAAATGCAACAATCTACCTAATAAATATTAAATTGAAACAATTACAGCATATTTACAGGTTCATTGACTTCTCTGTCCATATCACTATATCCTGCACATTTTACCAAACACAATCAACATCATTGTATAATGAGAGTGACAAGTTCAATTTAATATATTGGTAAAATAATATGTATTTAACTCATTCATATCATCAGATTTTTCACTCAATTATCCAGAACAACACATTATTCACATTGCAATCACCTAAGGACAACATTACACACCAAACAGTATAAAGGCAGTACCAATGCGTAAAACATATCCCTTTCATTTTCATACATCTGTGCATGTTCAAACATATTTTACAGACATCCCCAATTCAACCCTTCATCCCATGCACCATAACATAGAGTCATATAATGTACAAAGCATATTTTATCATGCACTCTACTTTATTCAATATCTAATATGTCTTAACAAAACATAATCATGGAATCAGGTTCATGTATAAGTTTACTTATCTCATTTAAGCAGTCATTTTATTAAAACATGTTTTTGTATAAGGGTACAACAAAGCATAATTAAGGTCAACACAATCACTCCATCCAACATTAGAGTCTTAAAGTTAGATTAACAACACCCAACCCTTTAACACCCATCATAATAACACAAGTAATATTAGCATTACTATACATCTTTAAAACATATATATATATATATATATATATATATATATATATTCTACCATCAATTTACCATTCTAACATCAATCGTGGTCCACCAAAATCATTTCAGGAAGTATTGTTTTTAGAAAAATAGCAAGATTTTATACCAGTTTTATAACAACCAACAACAAATATTTTATGTTGCTTTTTAACCAAAACATCAAAGATTTTTCTGCAGAATTTACAGCAATATAGCAAAGCTTTTATATATGTATCATAACAACAAATAGCAAAGCTTTTTGGTAGCATACAACAAGGCTTTTGGGAGCAAACAACAAAGCTTTTGGCAGGAAACAAGAAGCTAAAAACAAAAAGATACAACAACAATTTCTGCAGCATTTTTATGTTAAAACAGTATAGTTTTTGGTGCAGTAACAGCCATCAAATAAACCTGCGAGATGAAACAATTAAATGAGACCTGCGAGATGAAACAATTAAATGAAAATGCAAAACTATTTTATATAGATGATAGAGAAGATTTGTTGTCTGATTAGAAAAGAAAAAAGTAATTATATATTAATTGAGGTTGGAGGAAAAATGTGGTTTGTGGGATGAAAAGGAAAAAGAAGAATGATACTTCCCAACTGCTAATAAATGATGATGCACATCACAAAATCCAGAAAAATCAAGTGATCACATACTAAAAAACAAAACTTTCCACCCTTCGATCTTTAGAAGTCAAGGTAAATATGCTAGTCTGCAATATTCCAATATCAAGTAAACAAAGCCAATAAAAAAGCCTTGCCAAAGCCAGATGGTAGAAGACACATAGAAACCTGGCTACTACTTACCTCTTGAATCTCACATCCATGGAAGATAAGGTCCCTAATGATCATAAATTCTGTTAGCTTTCATAGCCATTTTCAAATTTCAAACAAAACAACCATCTCCTAACATTAATTATAGCTTCAGAAAATTCCAAGCAACTACATCCCGCTTAGCCAATCATGCTTAAAAATTTCAAAAGGACTAAATTTAAAATTGCCAATAATCAATTATTGGACCCAAGAAAAAAACCTTGTGAACTCGACAACACTAGAAATGGTGAAAAATTAAGATTGCATCACTGCAATTGGCAAACGCTAGACTGACAAGATTAAAAAATATTTTATAGACCCCTCCCAGTTGAATAAAAATAGATAAAATTCAGTAAGTTTAGAATGATTCATGTAAAGATTTCATTCACAAGGCGTAGCATTGATGGAGGGAAGAAAGTGGAAAAGATGGGGATGATATATAAAGGCATGTTTTAAATAGGGAGGTTAGCATAAAGAGTGGTTACAAAGCAATGACATGGATGGATGGGAAAAAAATGAGGAATTGCATCTGCAGAGTGGAGTGTAGGTTTGATTCCTTTCATTTGTGTGTCTTCATTTCGAAGACTAGCTCGTCAATTTCTTCTAAAAAATTCTATACATCAACAAGCTTCAAATTTTTATTTTATATTTAACTATAAAACTTGTTTATTTTACCACCTCTGTATATTACGAGTACATATTACGACATAATGTATATCACCACAATGTGATATTCTAGAGCATATTGTTTTTGGTTACATAAAACTCACTAATACCATTTTTGTGTTTGGTTCCCACATCGAAAATGATAAAGCATTTGTACTGAAAATAATCTTGCAAAAATACATCACAATGTACTTCAAAAAGGAAACGCGAAATCAAAATAGAAAAACCCTTACCTCAAACTCACAATCGAGAGATGAGATTGGGAGCGGCACTAGCGATGGAAGCACCGAAGAAGCAGAAATCAGAATAGAGGCACTACTGATGGAGAAGAATGCTTGTGACAAAGAAAACCTAAATGGATTTTCTAGCGAGGAGCGCGAAAGAAGAACGTTTCCCAAATTCTATTTTTTCCAATTTTATCCTCATCCACTCTGCACTCTTTTTTCCAAAACGCTGATGTGGACCGTGTCATTTGAATGTAACTGACACGTAGGCGTGTCATTGTATCACTACTCAAAAAACATAGAGCATTATGGTACTACATCCACAATCCCACATTTGCTCCATTAATTGTTTATGAGAACTTCATCATAACTAGTCCACAAGACAACACCACTTTAACCCATAACATGACAATACACAATGTCTTTTTCTTATGAGTTCTTGAAACTGCAAATTCCAACAATATTATTTTCCATTACTTGCTTGATTTCTAGACAGAGAGATACCCAAAGTGTGCCCTCAAATGATTCTGCTATTAGAAAGCATATTATTCATCAGTTTCAGGCATGCATTCAACTATTCATGCTTTAACCACATAGTTGCCCACAACTTCACCTTTTTCTTTCTTTCTTTAGTGCAAAACTCATGCATTATAAAATCACCTTTACCCAAAGTACTTTATTTATTCTTTAGCACAACCTCATGCAATATATAATCACATTTTACCCAAAATACATTCACTCAATTTATATTTATATTAGGGTTGCTCCAAGTTCAACCTTTTCTTACACACTCAAATTTGCTTAGCACAACCCTCCAAAACAAATGGAATACAGTCTGTTATCCCCCACAGACTTCTATTTGTCACTCCACTACATTTTTGTACTTTTACATCCATAAAAACAATCTTTATTAAATTGAAGTTATTATATTAAAAAACCATCTTCTTCCATCTCAATTCGTATTCCATAATTTTAATGTTTTTCTAACCCAAATTCGTTAAGATAATATTATTAAGATTAATTATTATATTTAATATATTTGTCTATTTTAAAATTTGAATCTCCAATCAATAGATTAAAATGGTTTTATAGACTTAATTATGAGAATGTTATTTAGATTTTATATAGATAAAATGTCAACTAATTTTTTGCATGGATTAAAAAGATATATATGACTAATCACTTTAATAGAGTTTTATTTTTCAACTTACAATTTTTTTTTGTTCATAATATAGAGCCTCTTTAAACAAGAACCTTGGTATATATGAAAGTGTGGTAATTTGTTTAATAAAATATTTTTTGTTTTCATTTTTCATCACATCTTACAAAACTTTGTCTCTTTTTAAAGCTTTTATTTTTATCTTTCTCTTAATTCATCACAGACCTCCAAAATCACATAAAAATTTTCCTAGAAATAAAAGTTGCCATAAGGTTTTTCACTATATATATACAAGACCGAGTCCATAGGCACCAACCACACAGCAGTCTCAACCTTAGCCATAACCATGAAAACCTCACCTATGCTGACTCCTCTGGTGCTCTTCCTCCTCTTCTCCTTAGCCAAAGGGCTGAACCCTAACTGTGATGTCCAAGAGCATGGCTCAACCCTTAAAGTGTTCCATGTGTTCAGCCCTTGTTCCCCATTGAGGCCCTCAGAGGGTCTGTCATGGGAGGAGAGTGTCCTACAGCTAGAAGCCAAGGACCAGGCCAGGATGCAGTACCTTTCCAACTTGGTAGCTAGAAGGTCAGTTGTCCCAATTGCCTCGGGCAGACAAATCACACAGAGCCCTACATACATTGTTAAGGCCAAGATAGGTACCCCAGCTCAGACCCTTCTCTTGGCCATGGACACCAGCAATGATGCTGCTTGGGTCCCTTGCACTTCCTGTGTTGGTTGCTCTACACTCAAACCCTTTGCCCCTGCCAAATCCACCTCCTTCAACAAACTTCCATGTTCTGCTCCTCAGTGCAAACAGGTTATGAGATCAACACAAACACTTTTCATCTCTACATTCTCTAAAATCACACACATTTTCTTATAACTCTCATCGTACCAAACACTACTTTTTCTGATGCATGAATTGTTTAGATCTTCTAGTTTTCTAAAGGATATTACAATCTCAGTTATGACTATTGGAAGTCCCGTATAAACTTAATTTATAATATATAAATATATAAATAGGTATTTTGTAATATTGAGGTAGGCTTAAAATATATTTATAATATTATGAGATTATTTTTACCATCATAATGTATTAATTTTCGAGTTAAAAAAAACGATATTTTTGGTGGATGTAGCTATACGACATTTGAGTGTTTGTCCTGTTCAAAAGTGAGGTTTTTATTTGTAACAGACATTAATCAAATGTTTGGAATGATAGTAAAGAATGTATCTTTTCTTGGTCCGATAACGACAAAAGGTCACGTGAGCTACCACTAAACACTGCATTAACGAAAAATAATAAATATCTTTATGTAGTGTTTTTTTATTTTAATCAAACTTTTTATGGAGAATCAACACAAAAAGATTAAGTATTAATTTAACTAATGTTCATTAAAATATTACGTGCAATTGATGTTTTCTGCTTTATCAAAATTACTATTCCAGGGACTTTTCACGCGCCGTCCACGGCGCGTAGGAATGGCGTAGTCATGAATATTCCAATTGCATTAAAAGCTTTATCCTACTAGTAGGTGAATTAAGTTACCTTGGGAGGCAAAAATAAAGTTCACGAGACTTGCGAGAATAAAATGTTGGAGTTTTCAATCTTCTATGGTCCACTTCACATAACTCTAAGTCTGTGAAATTTTCAGGTAACGAACCCCACTTGCGATGGAAGCGCGTGTGCTTTCAACTTCACCTATGGCACTTCCTCTGTGGCAGCGGGACTTGTCCAAGACACGGTTACCCTAGCCACCGACCCAGTTCCAGGCTACACCTTTGGATGCGTTCAAAAGGCAACAGGAAGCTCATTTCCAATACAGGGGCTATTGGGCCTGGGCCGAGGCCCATTGTCACTCTTGGCCCAAACCCAAAATCTCTACCGATCGACATTCTCCTACTGCTTGCCCAGCTTCAAAACCCTCAACTTCAGTGGGTCACTGAGACTTGGGCCTGTGGCCCAGCCCAAGAGGATCAAGTTCACCCCTCTTCTCAAAAACCCTAGAAGGTCATCACTGTATTATGTGAACTTGGTGGCTGTTAGAGTTGGCCGGAGAATTGTTGATATCCCGCCGGAGGCTTTGGCGTTCAACCCTACCACCGGTGCCGGCACCATTTTCGATTCCGGTATGCATAATCAGTATATAAGTTTTACTTCTTTTATATATAATTATTATAAAATCAATAAATTTATCATACAGAATTATTTTTAATTGTTCCACAATTTTTAAATAGGAAAAACGTACTGTGAGCTGTCATTCATTACAGTGGGGTTCTATTGTCTTAATCTAACACTATTATATTGACCAAAGTCATAGTGATACGATAGAGTGTCATTAAAGGTTCATATGATTCTTTTTGTTTATTTTGGATATTTTTTTAACAACGATGAGAGATTACGTGTATATATTTTATTGGTTGGTATATTTAAAATAGATAATAAAAATTACCATATAAACAATTATAAAAAGTTGTAAAAAAAAAACTGGTTAAAGATATATTTTCTATCATAGAGTCTCCTGAATAATTGAAAGAGTCTGAATAATTGAAGCTTTTGTTTCCCATTTTTAAGAATAAACATAATTATATGATGTTCACATGAAGACATGATGGTCAATCAATTTTAAGACAAAATTGGAGTCAAAATGACATAAAAGTGATTTGACATGGTCACTTTCATACATGCTCCACATGTCTTTATTTTAAATTTCTAATCTAATTTCAGACTCTCTTTTTATCTAAAGGAGAAATTAATAGTAAAACTTTATTACATTTGTCACCAATTTCATTATACTAATGTAAAATGCTACAAAAAACAAATAAAACTTACGCTAATATTTTTTCGTTTGATTTTCTCATTCAATACTACAAGGTACGGTGTTCACCCGGCTGGTTGAACCGGCCTACACCGCCGTCCGGAACGAGTTCCGGCGGCGAGTCAGCGTCGGGAAGAAACTCACCGTGACAAGGCTAGGAGGGTTTGACACATGCTACACGGTCCCGATAGTTGCGCCAACAATAACGTTTATGTTCTCCGGCATGAACGTGACACTCCCGCCGGACAACACCCTGATACACAGCACCGCCGGCAGCATCACGTGCTTGGCAACTCGGTGCTGAACGTGATCGCCAACATGCAGCAACAAAACCACCGTGTGCTCTACGACGTGCCGAACTCAAGGATCGGTGTTGCTCGTGAACTTTGCACCTAATATGCATGCATGACGATAAGGTAAAAAAAATTTCATGATTTGTGGGAAGAATAATAACGATAATAGTGTTGGATTGAAATTTGAAGTTACTCCTATGTTGGTGTTTGATCTATATATGATATGGGTAGGGTTTTGGCATATCACTTTATTGCTAAGTATATTTATAGGCATTGCAAAGTTATATTTGTAGCATGAAAAATGGTTATGTTTGGAGCTTTGTAATGGTACGTTCACGGATTCTTATATATATATATATATATGTAGCAATTGATTTCTTGTGTCGTTTATTGAGGTTGATTGAACTGATAATGACTTCATATGTGGTACAAGTTCACGGGCTGTGGCATTATCATTTTACGAATATGGTCTCACTCTTTTCATGTCTTTACGAAATATCAACATCATTTTCAACTTTTATTTACTCACTCATTCAAGACATAAAATTTGTATGTATCATGAAACTAATCAAGAGTACGATTAACATTAAAAAAATATTTTTTTTAAGTTTAAATCAATCTTATAAAACTAACTCATAAGATAAAATTTACATTTATTTATGTATTTTAAATTAGTTTTATATAATGTAAAACTTTCAAACCACATTTCCTCATATGGAGACATATACATCTTAAACATAGAATTAGATATTAATAGGTAGTTTCATACGAGATGGAAGAATAATTTTAACAAATATAAAATTTCGTTAAAATAAACTCTAATTTGACTATGATACATATTAAGAAGTAGACTTTAAACCTAATTCAAATTTATAAAATCGAATTATATAAAGTGAGATTTGTACACACTTATATACTATGAAAAAGAAATATAACGAAGAAAGAAACAATAGAATATCGAACTCTTCTATGGTTGTTCTTGGAACTCATTTTTCACTTTAAGTTTACTATGTTTTTAACCTTCTTTTTTTTTGTAACATTTGAACTTCATAATTTCTAGGTAAACTTCGTGAGAAAAGTCTCATTCTTGAATTCAAAATTGTATCCCAAAAACGAAATAATTGTTTTTCAATAGACAAATATAACCCAGATTTAAAAGTTAATGAACTAAAAAAAATTGAACGATTTAAAAATCAAAACGAATCTTGAAAAAATAATATAAGGAATAAAAGTACAATCTAACCTTTATTGAATATAATTTAATGTTTTTTGTGTTTTTTTTTTCACTAATTATGCAAATGCACAGGGCAAAAGTTTAGCTAACTTGGAGCAATTTCTATCCCAATGAGTAAGGTGGACCAACAATTTACTGGCCCAAATTGTATTCGGCCTATCTGTATCAACTCGTAGACTACTTCTTTCCGCACCACCATAATTTGATCCTTCACCCCATACATTCAAAAGTTTCAAATTTATCCTTTTAGTTTAGGATTTTTGTTTTAAATTTCAGAATATATAATCTAGAGACATTCCAAAATATACAAAATAAAATTTTTGTATTTCAGATTGTATATTTTACTAAAGTATAAAATAAAAAAATATATTTTAAATTACAAATCTAAAATATCAATTTTATAATAAATTATGTATTTCAAAATAAAATTTTCATATTTTAAATTGTACACTGAAATAATATTTTTAAGAAGAGGAGTCACCTATAAAGAAAAAGAAAAAAGAGGAGTCCTAGGCAAGGAGAGAAGAGAGGGATAAATAAGTTATTTCATATCCTATTTAATCATTCACTTCAAGTAAGTAAACTCTCAAAATATAAACGTTATTAATATTTATATTTTAAGGGATTAAATAGTATTTGTTTCGGAAATAGGTTGAGGATTTCTCACAGAACACACATTCATATTTTACTTCAAAGCTCTGAATCTTCCTTAAAATCATTTTATGTTTACTCTTCAAACTGTTCAGTGTACTTGTCAAAGACATTCTGACACTTAAATTAGTGATTAATCCGATCAAGGTCACGATAAAATTTTAAATTCAAAATATATGCAATTACCTACCTTCTTATCTTTAATATTTATTTACAGGTTTCGAAATGAGTTTGTGATTAATGAAATCATTTTCACAATCCAATTACGGTTCATTACCTATTAAGTAGTTCTTATCAGTAATCTTAATTAAAAACAATGATCTCACTCTATTCGACTGGTCAGTCCCTTTAAATGACCGTATGTTCATAAAATATAATATTTAATATTAAAAAAGAAATTATCAAATAGTGTTTAAATATTTTAACTTGAATACTATAGTTTGGGTAAAGTTTAATATTTAAATTTGTATATTAAAATGAAATTTTATCTTAGAAAAAAGATTGGATTCCTTGTTTGTCAAAATAAAAATCTTATAATATAAAATAGTTGAAATTGAAATCCATGTCCATGTCTTTAACCATGCCGACGGAATTAGGTAAATATATTAATAGGAAAACTACGTGCAACATTGACCTATTATAAAAAAGGGAAAATGAAGATTATTATGAAGGTTCCTTGCACCAAGAATGAAAATATTGAAAGATAAAATGGAACACTCATCGTGTTTCTTCACTTGTATAAAACTATAAACAAATTTTGGACATGTCGGTCTAATAGAGTCTACCATTTTCATTTAAATACGCATTTACATGTATTGTTGACTATTTTCTATACAATTAACCAAATCTTCCACATTCATTAAATGTCCTTTTTGATGTGACACAAAAAGTTCAACCACTACTAAATAATTTTAAAAGTAAAAGATTTATCTTTCTACACCATTTAGAGTAATCAAGTTTTAGTTATGGTTGAGATCAAAAAGTAACTTGTATATTTGTAAAATAAAAAAGTAAAATAATTGTTAAGGATCCATCAATATATCTTAAAACCTCAATAGAAAGATAACATAAAAACTCATCAAAAGAAAACTTAATTAAAAAGTCAATACATTTTCAAAATATTACTATAAAATTAATCATAAATAATATCTAATAAATAATACTTTTTTTAAATAAGTACTATATATGAATGTAAGTAACAATAGATAATATTTATTTTAAAAAGTGCTATATATTGATAGTCGATAATTGATAACATCTTTTTAAATAAGTGTTATTTATTAGTATTTGATAATAGATAATATTAATTAAAATAAATGTTATTTATTGATGTGTAACCATAGATAAAACTTATTTAAATAAGTGTTACACTGACATAAATAATGTTTTTTTAACACTATTTATGATAAAAAAATATTATCTGATTTTGTAAAAAATTAAATAAACGATGATTTTTAAAGAAGCAACAATAAAATGTTTAATTATATATTAAATTAAATTTTAAATATATATATATATATATATATATATATATATATATATATATTAGTTTTCAAACATTTGAACACGAATTTATATAACATGTCCTAGATATTAAAATCATAAGTCTGGTTGAGGTATTATTTCTGGACTAAAATATACACATGGTACATTTTTCACCTATGAGTTAGATTACTTTAAAAGTAGTGTTTTTTACCTAACAAGAATGCATAATTTTCATCATGAAAATCATACAAAGCCAAAACTTGGGTTTATATCAAACCAAGTTTTTAACGCAATAAAATAATAAAGAGTACACAAGCCTCCATAGACTTTGGCAAAGACTATTGTCATGTTACCAATCTTTCAAGTTTTAACATTTTTTTTCCTCCAAAGATTGGCAAATTCCAAACTTGATAGTTCTTAAACTATTAATAAATCACGATTAATTTTTCTAACTAATATTTAACACAATCTTACGAAATTAATTTATAAATTAATATTTGAATTTCAATTATCTATTTTGATTTCACTATATTCATAATTAAACTAAGATACCAATAAATTTAATAAAGATTATGGAAATCGAAATATATTTTACACTTATTTTATTTTAGGCTTAAATGCTTACTTGTTCTCAATGTTTAGTGGTAATTTTCATTTTAGTATCCGGTTTTAAAAGTATAGACATTAGGTCTCAAAGTTGTCAAAATTGTATAAATTGAGTCCCTTCTGTTAAATGGGTAGTAACAGAGTTAACTTCCAGCTCACGTGGCAAAGAAATTTACATTTTTTCTTCTCTCTCCTCTACCTTTTCCTGAAATGCCCCAACTTTTTTTTTATATATCTTTATTAAATGTTTTTCTTGCAAAATCTACCTCCATTATCAACTTAGAAAGCACCCCCATGCTACTGTCTGCAAATAACCTAATCACCCAACACACACTTCATGCCAATAACAACAACAAAACTAATAAAGCTGTGTTGAAATACTTCACGACCACCCTTTACTACTTTTCTGCACAATACTTCAGCATCACATAGAGTAAGGTTGAAACCGTCAAATGAATGTTGGCTCTATGTTGGTAAAATATACATTGACATATTCACAAACACATAGATTACAGGTTATTTGCCCCATTTGACTAAGTATCCAACACAACTAAATCATACAAGGAAAAGCAAATTACAAATTTACAAAGTAATTATTTGACCGAAAACTGCGTATTTTGGTGGATGGAGGTCCTCAGAAGTTGGCTTTGAGATCAATCTTGGTGATGTGTCTGCAATACTGTAAGGCCTACAAGATCCATTCACTGCAATTGGCAAGCTTAATTCAGGTTCCGGCCGAATCTAAGGCTTCAACTTCAATTAAGATCAGACATCGTCTTTTTTTTTTGTTAAAAACAAAACACCCAAAAGAGAAGAATTCAAATAAAACCCTGAAAGTGAAATCTTCAAATTAAACAAAGAATACCAGCTTGTTCCTCTCAGCCTCCACAGAACCCTCAATGATATCCTCCTTCGACGATGTCGTCCCCGCCTCCACCGGCATGGCACGTGCTACCGTAACAGGCTTCACCAGTTTTGCTGGCTGTCGTCGTGGAGGCACAACAGCAGCAACAACGCCATGACGAGAACGGATCTGACAACGATTGCGAAAGTGGCGCCCGTGGAGAGCTTCTTGGACTTCTTACGCGTCGTGGCCAGGGTCGAATTGGAGGAGGGAGACGACGCCAGAGCCGGGAAAAACGGGTTGCAAGCCCTCAACGGCGGGCCACAAAGATATACGTTTCCTGCGGGTCGTTGTGTTCCAAGAAGAGGCCGGTGAGGTGGGTTAAGTTGTTGACGGAGAAAGGGATATGACCGATGAAGTTGTTAGAGAAGAGATCCAAGCGACTGAGACGGACGAGGGGAGTGAGACTCGGAGGGACCTCACTGGAGCAATGGTTATTTGGGAGGTAGATGTTGTAGAGGAAAGAGAGAGAGAAAAAAAATATTTAATAAAAATATAAAGAAGAGAGAAAAAGCTGAGGGCATTTCAGGAAAAGGCAGTGGAGAGAGAAGAAAAAGTGAAAATTCATTCGTCACGTCAGATGGAAGTTAACTCCTTTTATGTCCATTTAACGGAAGAGACTCAATTTATACAATTTTGACAACTTTGGGACCTAATGTCTACACTTTTAAAACCGGGTACTAAACTGAAAATTACCACTAAAGATAGGGATAAGTAAGCATTTAAGCCTTTATTTTATATTAATTAAGAGTGACTATTAACAAATTGTTGATCTAAGTCTTAGGAAACTCACTTTTCTTAGATATCAAAATCAAGTTTAATAAGTAGAAAAAAAAATTGGAATGATTAGTCAAATTCTTCAATAGAAATTAATTATCAACGGAAGAAATATTTTGAATCACTATTAACAAGTTAATCAATATTGTGACTTTGAATGAATTTTAGATGAAAGCTAGCTTATTTTCCTGCATACCCTCCCTCACCTAATACCATGAATATATATTGAGATATTGTTAATTATTAAGCTATATTAATTCATCATCTTGTGGTATAGTTGAAAAAAAAACATTAATTATCATTTTAAAAACTATTTAGTCGTTATTTAAAAGTGATAATTAAAGTTAAATTATGTTTACATTGTAATTTATTTAAATGCGTATTTAAGACATGTGTAGGTTGGTTTAGGAGTAAAGGTAATTTTTTAGCTTGATTTTGGGCCGCTTTATGGCTAGGATTCCAATCTTTAACGTAAAGGATTTTTAAATGATTGTCTTTTACTTTGTATTCCTTGGGGTACAAGGGAACATAAAGTGATGTAACTTAAGGAAGAGTTGTTTAAGTAAGGATATTTTCACCCAAAATTTAAGAAAGAAATTTTGGATTAAATCTTGGATGTATTTGATTATGAATATTATGTATTAAAATTGATGATCCAATAGACTCCATCAAGGAGTTTAATTATAAGAATATTATAATGTTTTACAAAAAATTTCTATAAAAGTCATATTAGTGTGTTTATAAAATGAGAGTGTGAAAGTCATTGTAATATTTTCCAATTTGTGAAGTTTTTCCTTTAAGCTTAAATTATGCTCCTTTTTAGAGAGATTTTTTTAAAAAAAAAAATTAGAATTCTAAAACTTTAAGAAACTGCTACTTTAAATAGTGTGACTATTTGTTGTAATATAAAGAGATTTATGTATTTATTATAATTTGGAGAGATTGGTGTACTCCTTGTTTTATTGGTAGAACTCCTAATCTATGTATTTAAGAGATAATTGAAAGAAAAAAAAATCTTTTGTATGTTTAATTTTTTGGTACTAAACTATTTAATTTAGTGTTTATAATTTGGTGAGATTGGTGTACTCATTGTTTTATCGGTAGAACTCCTACTCTATGTAATTAAGAGATAATTGAAAGAAAAAAAAAATCTTTTGTATGTTTAATCTTTTTGGTACATTTAGTGTTGTGCTAAAAAGGTCTAAGGTTTTATTGATTTCCTTTCTAGAATATACTTTTCTAACATCATGATATTGATTTTTGTATAATCGATTGAAAAAGTAAAGGATTCAAAATATATAAATGAAGATGTACTATGAATTGGGCAAACATCTTTTGTCACCTAAACTCTATAAGATAAACAAGATTTTGATTTACTATTTATGTTGTGATAATTGTCATTATCATTGTTTTTATTTTTATTTTTTATTAATATTTCTATTATTATTATTTTAGATAATTAAGGTTTTATTGGACATTTTGGAAAAGATAAGTAATTGGCTTTTCTTTGTGAGATAATGTGTAGATAAATAGAAATATCATAAGATTGAATAATATATTAAGATAGAATTATCATTTAAGTAAAATATGTTCAAATACAAATTTTAGAACCAGTCCAGTTCAATCTATTTGCCCAACGAGCAAGCTTAATTTGTCCAGTAAGAAGGCTCAAGTCGCTTAACAACTTTAGCTCACCTAACGACCTACGTATTACAAAAATCATTAAATAAAAAGTGTCAGAGAATTAGAAAATCGTCTTTTGGAGAATAGGGAACTAACCCTAAGGGAGAAATGGTAGAGACACATTTTGAAGGCTAAAGACACTCATCATCACCATTATTTTCATCATTTATCCCTTTTCTAGTGCTTAAAATGCATAGGAGTAACTGTCTCCCTTACTTATTAGGGTTGGATGTAATGTATATTTACTCTTTGTGATTTATGTTATTCGATATACTTCCTTTCCATTACTTGTGTTCTATTCTTGTTCCTAATTGCATGATTTATTGATTGCTTATTTATGGTACCTGATTATTGGAAAATAATTTAGAACCTTGATTTGGATAGAACAACTAATATATTTTTTCTCTAGACATAAAGTTTTATTAATTAGTCAAATTAAACATCTTTACTTAATGTCAACTTTTGGTTAAAATATCTAAGAGATTATAATTTTTATTAGTATGGTTAGACTTGCCTTTGAGGTATTACATCTTGTTAGCTTGTGGTGTAATTGTTAGAGTAAAATTTGAAAGTATATTGTTTAATGTTTTTACATTGAATTGGAACATAAAATCCAACCTCACGTGAAGTCTCTAGCACAGTTAATTTCATAAATTTAATTACTTTCTAAAATTTATAATTATCTTATTAAAAATCAATCATTTTCATTATTTTAAAATTTTTAATTTTGATCATTAAATAATCATAGTATTTTTGGAAGTCTCTTTAAAAAAACATGAATTTTTCACTTTATTACTTGTCCGATTGGTACACTTGTTAATATCATAACATGTTGCAATAATAATCAATAATGTTATGAGGAAGAATATTATGCAACTTAACTTTATGAAATAATACAATATTGAAAATAATTATATATGATATATCTCACAAAAATATTTAGAAGCGTGATTTATGATATAACTCACAAAATATAAAGAATAGTCACCTATGATATAACTCAAAATTAAAAATAAAATCTAAGAGAGAAAGCTCTTTGTTTTTTGAACATTGTTTAACCACCAATATGTCACACAAGATCTAAACTAATAAGTGTCACTATAAGATAAAGAAAAGAAGGAGTAATAAGATATGTTATGTTATAATAACCAACAAATATTTTCGTTCAACAAAATATTATAAAAATAAGTACATAAGTTCTTTTTTATAGTATGATGAGAAGGAATTAAATAAACACTTGTATTACTTTATTCTCTTTTGAAACAAAACATGAAAATTTTGATATTATATAAAGAATTTATTTAAGTTACTTTTAGTAGAAAATAATACTGAAATTTATTATCTAGAATTGATTGAAAATACATTCTCATATCTTCTTCTATTTGTAACAATCTAATTCTCCTAAAAAGGAAAATAGAGAAACTAGGAAAACAAAATAAAATAAAAGATTGTATATCTATTTTCTCTAATTAGGAAGATTCTAAAGATATCTTCTCTAATTACAACACTCCCCCTCAAGTTGGTAAATGAATATCAATAATTCCCAACTTGCCTACAAGATCTTAAAATCTACCCGGAGGAAGCCCTTTTGTAAAAATATCTGCTATTTGAAGTTCTGTAGGAACATGAGTTGTAATCACAAAGCCTCTGTCAAGATTATCTTTGATGAAATGTTTGTCAATCTCAATGTGTTTGATTCTATCATATTGTACTGGATTATGGGCTATGCTCATGGCAGACTTATTGTCACAGTGTAGTTGCACCGGGTTCTCCACTTTGACTTTAAGATCATCCTAAATGATTTTCATCCAGAGTCCTTCACACATTCCTTGAGCAAGAGTTCGAAATTCAGCTTCTGCACTAGAACGAGAAACTCTATCTTGCTTTTTGCTTCTCCATGTTACCAGACTATCTCCAAGAAACACACAATACCCAGAAGTAGATTTTATGTCAGTAATAGAACCTGCATAGTCAGCATCAGTATATATCTTCATAGTCAATGTGTCTTCCCTTTTGAATAATAGCCTCTTTCCTGGACTTGACTTCAAGTATTGGAGAATTTTGTCAACTGCTTGCATGTGTCTCTCTCTTGGATCATGCATAAATTGACTCACAACACTAACTGCATAAGCAATGTCTGGTCTTGTGTGTGATAGATAAATCAATTTTCCTACCAATCTCTGATATTGGGCTTTCTCTACAGGAGCACTTTCTTCACATCCCATTCTGTGATTCTGTTCTATAGGAACTGTTGAGGTTCTACATCCTAGCTTTCCTGTTTCTTTGAGGAGATCAAGTACATATTTCCTTTGGGAGATGAAAATTCCTTTCTTGGAGTAGGCAACCTCTATTCCAAGAAAATATTTGAGTTTTCCTAGGTCTTTCATTTCAAATTGAGCTGCCAATTTATCTTTTAATGCCAATTTTTCTATTTCATCATCTCCTGCAATAATCATATCATCCACATAAACAAGTAATAGAGTGAGTTTACCTGTAGAAGAGTGTTTTATGAATAGAATATGATCTTCTTGGCTTTGTTTGTATCCCAAGGAAACCATTGCTTTTGTAAATCTTCCAAACCATGCTCTATGGGATTGCTTAAGACCATACAATGCTTTCTTCAGGAGGCATACCTTGTTTCTTTCATTTTTCACTTCAAAACCTGGGGGAATCTCCATGTACACTTCCTCATCTAGATTTCCATGAAGAAAGGCATTCTTCACATCCAACTGGTGTAAGTCCCATCCAAAATGGGCAGCCAAAGCGAGAATAACTCGAACTATATTCATCTTTGCCACTGGGGCAAATGTCTCCTCATAGTCAATCCCATATGTTTGGGTATATCCTTTTGCCACCAATCTAGCTTTATATCTTTCTATTGTCCCATCTGCCTTATGTTTCACTATGAATATCCATCTACACCCTACTGCCTTCTTGTTTCTTGGCTTATCAACAATCTCCTAAGTTGAATTTCTTTCTAATGCATTCATCTCTTCTTTCATGGCTTGATTCCAATGTTCAAGTTTCATGGCATCTTGGATTGAGGTAGGAATTTTTGTGGCATCAATGGCAACAATAAAACTTTTGTGCTTATCAGAGAGATTGTTAGTGCAAACATACTGAGAAATAAGATATTTAACACATGATTTTTTTCCCTTTCTCAATGCAATGGGTAAATCCTCAGTAATACTTACCTCCTCATCATTGATATCTTCAGGGATCCTAACCTCCAGATTAGACAATTTTTCTTGCTCGAGAGTCAAAGTGGGTTGTTCTCTTCTTTCATATTTTTTGCCAAAAAATATGTCTTCTTCCTCTTCTTCCTCACTGTGGACTATGGTAGCTTCATTGCTCAGGTCTTGGGCATCCTGCAAAGACAAACATGGTAATGACAAGAAGGAGAGTTCATCCACTTCAAGTGCTTTTTCCCCCTGAAGTGGTGGACTGACATAAAAGGATTGTGTTTCATGAAAGGTGACATCCATGGTGACAAAGACGTGCCGACTCTGAGGATGATAACATTTGTACCCTTTTTTATTAGAAGGATACCCAATAAAGACACATTTAAGAGCTTTGGGATCTAACTTACCACGGTTAGGATGATGAGAGTGAACAAAAATAACACATCCAAAGACTTGACTAGGTAGACTCGTTAGTAGGGAAGAAGAAGGAACAAAACACAATAGAGACTCTATAGGACTAATGCCATTTAAGATACGAGTGGATAACCTGTTGATGATATATGTGGCAGTTAACACAGCTTCTCCCCAGTAATTTTTTGGAACAAACATTTGAAAAAGAAGAGCTCTAGTTACTTCAAGAATATGACAATTTTTTCTTTCTGCAACCCCATTTTGTTGAGGGGTATTAACACAGGTTAGTTCATGAACAATACCATTATGAGACAAAAAATTAAGAAATTCATGATTCACATATTCAGTACCATTATCAGACCTAATTTTTTTGATATTTTTTCCAAATTGATTTTGGACAAGATGGAAAAAATTAACAAAAATTTGAAAAACTTCGGATTTATTTTTCATAAGGTATGTCCATGTGACACAGGTACAATCGTCAATAAAAGTAACGAACCATCTGGCTCCAGAAATAGAATCTATAACAGGACCCAAACATCAGAGTGAATTAAATCAAATGGAGAAATACTCTTTTTATGACTAATAGGATAAGATGCACGATGGTGTTTTGAAAATTGACAAATATCACAATTAAAAGACTCAACATATTCTTTGGTAAACAAGTGGGGAAATAAGGACTTGATAAGACTGAATGAAGGATGTCCAAGCCTTTGATGATGTAACCATATTTGGGATTTTGCCCATGTCTCAGATGTTGCTTGTTTACTCATGATTTTCGTGTTGCTTTGGTCATCAAACTCTAAAAAATACAACCCACTCTGCTCTTTAGCAGTTAAAATTGTCTTCCCCGTGGCAAGGTCCTGAAAAACACAATAAGTTGAAAAAAATGTTACTCAGCAATTTAAATCCTTTTTGAGTTTTTGCACAGAGATAAGATTGTTAGCTAATTGAGGAACATGTAAAACATCCTTCAATACAATGGATGAGTCCAAAATTATATTCCCAGAGCCACATATAGGTATACCCTGATCATTCAAAACTGTAATAAGTTGTTCTTTATTTCTTTTACCATATGAGTCAAAGGACACACTAAAAGGTGTCATATGATCAGTTGCACCCGAATCAAGGATCCAAATACCTTGAGACACATGATCAACAGTATTGAGGCAAATCTTACCTTTTATGGACAAAGTGCATGATCCAGAGAACTTACTCATTGATTCATCCATTGCTTTCAAAGGAATAATTTTTACTTCAGACATCCCGTAGAACGCAACGAGGAGTCTCCAAGACGATAACGGTGTATGGGTCACACCGAGAAAAAAAGGAGCAGAACTTAAAAAAGCATATCTATTCAAGAAAAGGTCAAACGGGTCGACACAAACCCTAGGAACAAACTCAGGAGTCTCCGACGACTCTTCTGTGGCGGCGACGGCGAGTGGGTCTCGCCGGAAAAAAGAGAGCGAAACTTAAAACTCAGATCTGCTCAAATACAGCCTAAACGAGTCGTCACCGACCCTAGGAATGGACTCAGGGCGCTTCGGCGACCTTGTCTGTGGCGGCGCCGGCGAGTGGGTCTCGTTGGAGGTGGGCGCGTGGTCTACATGCGCCGGCGACGGTGGAGGCGCGTGGCGGCGCGTGGTGGCTCCTCTCACGGAGCGACTTCCGGCGTTGTGGTCGTCGGAGTTGGGCGCACCTTTCTGCGCTATCAACGACCCCAACCGGCGACGGCGGCAGCGACGGTGGTCGGACAACGGCGGTGGCGACTGTGCAGCGGCGGAGTTAGGCGCACCTTTCTGCCCTATGTGATGGCGACAACGGTGGTGGTCAGACAGCGGCGGCGGTGAGACTGTGCAGCGGAAGGAGTTCCAAGATCGGAAGCTCTTGATACAAAGTAGAAAATAATACTGAAATTTATTATTTAGAATTGATTGAAAATACATTCTCATATCCTCTATTTGTAACAATCTAATTCTCCTAAAAAGGAAAATAGAGAAACTAGGAAAATAAAATAAAAGATTATATATCTATTTTTTCTAATTAGGAAGATTCTAAAGATATCTTCTCTAATTACACCACTTTTCATATAAACAATTCAATTAGAAATATTACATAAAATATAAAATATAATGAATATGTATCTTTGACATTTATTTAAGTATTTATACATGTTAATTATATATTGATTATATTATTAATGGTTCTTTAGTAAATATTAATGTATATGTAATACTTAACTTATCTTATTTATTTGTATTTGTTACGTAAATATATTATTATGTTTTGACACAACATTACTACATAATCTTGTTTCAAAAATATAATTCTATTTAAATAACAAATACAATTAATTTATATAATAAATAAAGATAAATAAGATAAGTTAATAAGAATAAATGTAAAAGTCTAAAAAATTGTTTTAAATTTTGTAGGATGTTTTAAACAATAAGACTTGATTATTTTAATCTTTTCTATAAATAAATTTTATTATCTTAAATCACATTTTTAAACTCTTTTTCTTTATAGCTCTGTCATTTCTTTCTAGAGTTTCTAATATCCTGTTGGTCTGTTTGATTAATATTTGTTAAAATGAAATAGGAGATTTGGTTTATGACTAATTTTAGTATGTGCATTTCAACTAATATTAATTTCGATTTAAATAACATATGTATACTCTTCCATGAAAATATTACATGTAATATATAATTTTATTTTAATTAAAAGGTGTATGAGAGGAATTTACAGAGAGAAAAACCGTTCTCCAAACCCGATCAAACCATTGAATAAAAAAAGCCGGTGTGAAAGGAATCAAATCAAAATTTGTGTAAACCGAAAATAAAACTATCCACCTGTCCACGTCACCCTCACAACCAGTCAACACCGTGCGAAACCGCCACGACCCAATAATCTCCTCCGAGTCCTACTCCCTCACGCCTCCAACCACGCCCTTATATTCTCCCACGCGCTTTTCCCTCTCCCTTTCGTTTCTTTTCTCCTTATCCCCCAAACCTCCCTCCGAACCACCATGGAATCTGAGCGCCGCACCGTCCGCACCCTAGTCTCGAAGCTCAGCTCCGTCTCCGAAGCCGCTCGCGTCGATGCCCTCTGCCAGCTTCGCCTCATGTCCAAGCAGGACCCGCAAACCCGACCCGTAATCTCCGATGCTGGCGCAATCCCTTATATAGCGGAATCCCTCTACTCTTCCTCTCACACTTCCCAAGAGAACGCAGCGGCCACGCTGCTCAACCTCTCCATCACTGAAAAGGAGCCTCTCATGTCGACGCGTGGCGTCCTCGACGCGATCGCCCACGTGATCTCGCACCACGCCACCACCTCATCACCCGCCGCCGTACAGTCCGCTGCCGCCACCATACACAGCCTCCTTTCATCCGTCGACGCTTACCGTCCCGTCGTCGGCTCGAAGCGCGAGATCGTGTACTCGCTCGTCGATATCCTCCGTTGCCACGTGTCCTCGCCTCCGCGCACGATCAAGGACGCGCTCAAGGCGCTCTTTGCCATCGCGCTCCACCCGCTCAACCGCGCCACGATGATCAACCTCGGCGTGGTTCCCGCGCTTTTTTCGCTTGTTGTTAAGGACGGTAGGGTCGGCATCGTGGAGGACGCGACGGCGGTGGTTGCGCAGGTTGCGGGATGTGAAGATGCTGCCGAGGCCTTCCGCAAAGCATCTGGCGGCCTCGGCGTGCTCGCCGACCTTCTTGACCTGGCCACTGCCGCCAGCATGCGCACCAAGGAGAATGCCGTCTCGGCTCTCCTTAATCTTGTGCGCTGCGGTGGGGAGAAGGTCGCCGCGGATGTGCGCGACGCAGTGGCCTTCGGAGCGCTGGACGGAATTAGGGACGTTAGGGACGGCGGCAGTGGCAAGGGGAGGACGAAGGCCGCGGAATTGTTGAAGGTCTTGCTCGGTGAGAGCAATGGCACTGTCGATGTGGCGTTGAGTAGTGATAACTGTTCTTCCTTTGGTTCCTCGAGGAATCATGATTCGGATTGAGTTTGGTGACTCTTGTGCTGATACGGTTTCATGATTCTTTTTGTTCTTTGTAGACCGGAAATGGGTTCTCTCTGTATTTACACATTCTTCGCGCGCATTCGTGAATTGGAACCAATGGATGAAGATAAGATGGTTCACTTTTGGATATGTTTAGGATGAAACTCAGATGCAGTTACTTAAGTGATTTTTGGCTATGTTTCTTAGTCAGAATTGGAGTTTTACTTAGAAAATTTATGTTGACAAGTAGCTAGAATTTAGACTGTGCAAATTACCAAGGGAAATCTTCAATTCTGATATTAGAACATAGCCCATAATAGCATTTAAAGATTTTTGCATCTAAGTCTGTTGGTGTATTTGTTGAGAGAAATATGAGTTGTGAGATATTTATTCAGTCGTTCTGATTAGCTGAATGCGTGAATGCAAGGATGTGGGATTGTCCTGATCAGAGAGAATCCCGGTCGATCTAGGGTTTAGACTGGCACATTTGGTGTACAAATTAGGTGATAAGTTTGTTTTTTTTATATCATATTCTATTCATTATTATGTTATGATATGAACAATATCATGATGTGTTGTACATTTTTACAGTGTTGAGTAATGGATAACAACTTTCGGGTTATTTAGTTCTGCTGAGGAGTACTTTTGATTTTTCATTGGTTCTGATTGGATTTGAGTTTTAGCCCTAAATCTGTTAAACTAATGATTAGTTAAGGTTGCATATGATGTGTCTCAAAGTACATCAGTTAAGTACATTTGGTGGTAAATACAATGATTTTGGTTCTATCTCTGATAATTTAGATGCAACTGTTAGCAGTCATGTGGATGCTGTAAGGTGATTGTTTTTAGGTGGGTGGGTGTGATCAATTGGTTGTTGATGAAACAGTGTAGCTTTGTTTCTAGTGGTAATAGAAGCCAAAAATGGAGGTTGGTCTGTACAGCAGCACTAGTTGTTGTGATAGTCCTATTTATAGATTCATTCCTCATTTGCATCACATGTTCTATGTTTTTATTTCCACCCATAATGTTCATTATGTTCCTCTTTCCTGGAAAGGTTTGATGTTGTATGCTAAGTGCATTCTGTAATAGAAAAAGAAAATGGAGTTGGGCCCTAGAGAACATGTATCTACATTTGAAGGATTTAGTAATTGATTTTAGATTCTGTAAACTACTGAATATGCATCTCCATTCATGAGGTAGGTTGAGTCCTTTTTTGTTAATGGATTAGATTAGTCTCATTGAAAATTAAAGCGTATCCGTTTGAATATGGGAAGACCATCTTAGTTGTGATCTTCTATGATTTAAGTAAGAAATTTTTTATTGTGTAAGAATATATAGTCAATATTTATGTTGGTTAGATTAAAAGTTCATTCAGCAAGTTCAATTCTTTTCACTGTGACTGTGCACTAACATCATCACCAGTCTATTTTTAACATGCAGCATGGTTCACTTACATTCTGGACTTTAAATTCTTTTATTCTACTGCATTGGGGTTTTATTTTCTTTTCTAATTTTCCAAATTTCTAAGAGTCTAGAGGAAACTTAATACAATTTGCAACCTGATTTACAATAATATACACAAAGCACATGTTTTTAGTTCACATCTGGATTGGCATTTTAAAAATTTGTTGTTGCTGTTGCTGCATCTGAATGATATTGCTAATGCTATCAGCAGAATTCTATATTGTTTAAAAGTATTTAGACTTATTGATGGAGAAAGATTAGCTATTACTGAATATAAAATGATTACCGATGGCTTCCATAACATGCTAACCTTGATTCTATGAATCTTCCTCAGTTTAAATATTTTTGTTGCACCAACCTATTGAGTGACTTGAATGAGAATTGAGGATTAGATATCTGCGTGAGCCTTTTCTTTCTGTACAAGTATTACATTGCAAGATGTGTTAGTTTTCCTTTGAATGACAGATGTGAAGAAGGAATAATCATCTGAATTCAAAGTTACAACTTTCTACATAATTGTTGCTACCTTTTTCATCTTTCCGATTTCTTTTGGTTTAAACTTTAATGTGAAATTAAAAAATTTTGGTTCAAAACTTTTTTATATTTTTACGGGATGATGGATTTATGAATTTTATTTCTGAAAAAAAAAATCTTATAACTAGTTAATTTTTATGTGTTGTAGGACTAATTTTGATATTTTTTTTAAATAAAAAGAAACATGTTAAAAATTGAATTAAATGTATTTTTTTTAGAAAAATGTCAATGAATATGTTTTTATTTTTGTTTCTAAATTTATAAAATAATGGATATAGCTTTTTTTAACATAATTATTTTAAATTTTTTAAATTTTGACACGTTTAATATTAGTTTTTTAAATCGTTTATATCATTTGATATTTTTATTTTAATGTTAATTAAAAAATATGTTTAATATATAAAAAAATAATTAAATTAAAAGGATTATATCTATTTATTTTAAAGTTTTAAAATCAAAATATATTTAATTTTTAAATAAAAATAAATTTTATTTTTACATTAAAGTTTAAAAACTAAAGTTATATTGAATCTTAATGGATCTTTTGTTTCAGATAAGGCTTCTATCTTTTATTTGTTTTTGTTTGTATAATGTTGAAAGAAAAGAAAAAAAGAAAGGATATAAACTTAGCTTAAGGAAAACAACAACATTTGTGTCATATGACTATTTATTTTCTTCATTCAAATTAAAAGAAAAACACAAACAAACACTTGTTAATTTGAATTAAATATTGACATAATTAAATAGTAAAAAATGAAATAAAAAGTTTGTAAGAGAGATGAGAATAAATAAATAAAAAATTGAAAACAAGAACTAAAACGAAATGTATTGGAAACTAAAGGTTTAATATACAGTTGGTCTGGTGATTTTTTTTAAATAGGTTTTTCAATTATTTTTTTTCTTATTTGGATTTCTAATTGTAAAAAATTGATGCAATTGAACTTCTGTCATTAAATTGACAGAATGACGATAAATATCAGTTGACGTGACACGGTGATATGATTTAATTAAAATACATGACAAACTTAAAGTGTGGTGATCCTATCACACTCATATGAGCTAATTAGAGGTCGTCACATCATCATCATCTTCATCTCCATCTTTTTAATCAGAAACCAATCTCCACTACATGAGCTCATCGCTGACCACTACTGAAACCCTCCTCCAGACCAAATTGTGTTAGATCTCCTCTCCATCGTGCATCCATGCATAGAACCTCGAGCCCCAAACCAGGAAACTCATCTTTTCCACTGCAACGAAATTATCTTGCAACGAAATTATCTTGCAACCTCCATCATTGTTATCCTTCAACCTCTTAACCACCGTGAACCACCGCATGAGCTCGTCGCTGACCACCACTGAAACCTTCCTCCAGACCAAATTGTGTTAGATCTTCCTCTCCATCGTGAATCCACGCACAGAACCTCGAGCCCCAAACCGAGAAACTTATGTTCTTCACCACGACGAAATTATCTTACAACCTCCATCATTCTTCTCCTTCAACCTCTCAACCATCGTGAACACCACGACAAAACCTCAACCATGTAAAATGTTACCTCACGCAAGCAAGGACAAACCTCAAACCTATAAAATAGAAACCAACCAACAACCACCCAAGCAATATGAATCATGAACCCTAACCCAGAACCAAGAAGGTGAAATCGTGAAACCCTCATCTCCATCTTCGCACCTCGGTAAATCACAAAATAACCACCACCACGAGACAACCCTCGATCTTCATCGCCTCCTTCGTCGCACCTTCCTTGTCAATCACCAACCTGCAAATCAAATCCAAAATCACCATAGATCCTTGTGTCTCCTTCATAGTAGCCACTCAAACCCACCATGACTCCTCCGCGCTTCACACCTGCAAAACTCAAAAAAACACAATACCCTGATTAAAATGAAATTGAGAATGTTTTGGTGACTACATGAAGATTGGTTGGCCAGATCTAGTACATCATTGAGAATGCTTTTAACAATGTATGTATATGTTTCTTCAAGTCTTCAAGTGCATCAACATCAAAATCTCTTCAAAGCATCAATTCTTCTCATTGGTAACACCAATGATGCAGTACAGACTAACCTTGTGAGTGTGGTAGGGTGAAACTCATTGGCAATAGCGCTGCAGAGTAGTAGAGGTCACCACAAGTACATGACTCGCTATAGTTCGACATTCATACTATATTCGGAAATCAAGTCTAGGTCAAAGGCATGATTAAGATGTTTGATTTATTTTGTGTGAAACATAATATATGTATGAAATATTGATATACTATTGTTGATTCTTTTATTACTAGCTTATCTTGTTTGTTTGTTCTTGGTTTGGTTGTTCTTGTGCGTAGTTTTTTTAGAGATGATCATCTGGTGAGTGTGAGCAAAGAGTGATGATATTTCTGTAGAGCAAGCTTTAAATGGAGGTACAAAAAACCTTTAGTTTCTTTTAGATCAATCGTGGTGTATAGTTTTGTCTTGTTGACTTGTATATAAAGTTAAGTTGTGGTTATGTTCTATATAATTGTAACACAACTTTTTATTTCTTGTTTTGTTATGTGTGATAACTCCTCTAGTAATTATACTATGTGATTGAGATGTTACAATAATTCAACTAAAGATAAACGTATCATAAGTTCAATGAAAATATTAATTCATCTTTCTATTTTATTTTATGTTGCAATTATGATCATATTATGGTTTGTGATATAACATATAAACATATAGTCCTATAAGTTAATAAAGAAGTCAATATTTATTAATAAAATAGATGTAAAATCAATATTTTTAATAACCGAAGTTTTTTTTAGGTTTAATTGATTTGAAAGTTTCAATTTATGTAAATTCGGTCTCCTATTTTGAAAAAAGCTCAATTGGGTCTCTTTTTATGCAAAATTAAATTAATAAAATCCCTATTAAATTCTGTAGATATTGTTAAATGTGTTGCTGGTGAAGTGGCATTTCTAGCCACGTGACACACTAGGTTTTAGATCTCTTCATCTCGCGAGACGATACGCGGGTCGCCATGCCGCTGGTCTGGTCGTTCACCAAGGCTGTTGTCGTCCACCGTCACTACAACCATCATCTGGCGCTCAACCACTTCATCTGAAGAAATACACCATCCTCCGGTGCCCTTTACCTTTTCCCACCTCATTTTCCCCCTCCTCTTTAAAATTTGTTAAAAAAACAAAATGGCTTTGCTTTGGTGGTCTGGGGTTTTCTATTTGCCCTTCGCCCATGTCCTTAAACATATCAGGGTTCATGCAAATTTTTTTACCCAAAAAATCGATACAAAAGAGATGATATAATGAAACAAAGGGGGTAAACAAATTGTGGACATAGACTGAAGTTCATGAGCTCAATTCAAGTCCCATGTTCCATTCCTTGTCAGATTTATCATGATTCACAACAGAAAAGTAAAAGGTGGGATGGAATAATAACAAGATGTTGATCATAACCCGTTCGGAGAAACTGCGCGAAATGGAGGAATTGAAAATTAGACCAGTAAATGTCCTCCTCCCAGGATCTACAACCATTACAACTTTGAACCCCCATTTGAACAACAACAGTCAGAGATGAAAAAAGTTTCAATCTTTAGTGGTTTGAGTCCAAGAGACGATGAAAGGGTATGAGTTGAGAGCAAAGGCACACAGCCCAAAGAGTATAATCTGGAATGACAAAACAGAGACCAAACCCACTCATAGTTAGAACACTTCTTACAATGTAACAAAAGTAAGAAAAATTAAAAACAAAATGTAATGACACTTATTTTCGAAACAAGAAGAATCTTATTGCTCTAACCCCATATGTAGTTGGCAACCTGTGTTGCATCATCGGCGAAGCTGAAGGTGTAGCTGCCACTGGCGCCGCCTAGTGACTGGGGCACTATGATGCCTTTGCTCTGTTAGTCCTTGATCTGGTAGCTGAAGATGTTGCAGTTGTTGATAAAGGGGTTGTAGTGGCCGACAAGGTTCAATTGTGGGGTCTGGCCGCCGTCGAACGTGGACAAGAATGCTATGTTGACGAATTGGTAGTTGTCGGTGTCGCATGCTTTGGCCATGGAGCCCTCGTTGCAGTTTTGACCCCAGTAGACGGAAATTCCTCCGGCACGGGAGGATTGAAGAAGGAGATCGGTGAACAATTAGGAATGTTTAACTTCAGATTTAATTAATGAAATCCTAAAAAGGTTTTTTTAAATTTAAAATCATATAAATCCACGTAACCACTCACGTACTTATTAAATGTTACCTCACCAGGTAAAAAAATTAACTCCGTCCAAAAAATTTAATGGTAGGAGATTTATTAATTCAATTTTATATAAAAAGGACTCAACTGAACTCTTTCAAAATATGGAGACCTAATTGACATAAATCTACACCAACAAAACCTCCGAATCAGTTAAACTTTTTTTATTATAGTTAGTTAATTAAATTTTAAAAAGTAATTATAAAATTTTAAAATAAAATAATAAAATATATTATATTAATAATTATAAAATTGATAACGATATGTATACATCAAAAATAGTTATTAAGCGGTTAGAAATTAATAATCTTTATTAAAATGTTTATATATAAATTTAAATTTAATATTTTTATATAAATATATGTTACATATGTTTTGGGGACCATGCTGATGGTATATGTTTATTTAAAAAAATTAAAAAAAAACTAGAGTGTAGATATTATTTAACCTAACATCATAAGGAATAAGTTCAATTTTCCTTTTTTTTAATATTTTTATCAAGGATCATATTCCTTTAAAATTGTTTTCATTTATCTGTCTTTTGAAGTTAATTTAAAACAATACTACCTACTACTTTTATCCATTATACTAGTTTTCAATTAATTTACATGTTTATCATACAAGTAAATTTTTAAAAACAAACTAATTATTTATTTGAAGTAAAAATGAAAAATAATAACATAAAAACATAATTATTCTCATCTAAAAATATATTGTATTTATTATAACGTAAAATTCTTAAAAACCAGTTGAAAAAAATGGACATCCTCGTTGCATTTCTTGTTTTATATGTACTATATAATATTTTTCACTCTTTTCTCTATCACTCAGAATAAAGAGAAATTAATATATAATCTTAAACTATTTTTTTATTAATTTATGACATGTAATCAATTTTGACAATAACTTTAAAATTAAAAACTAAATCGCATGTTGCATACTGATCAATTAGAACTGTGGTCGATTAATGTGATTTCAAATAATATATTAATTCTACGAGGGCTGCCATTGGTAACACCAATGATTTCACAATGACTGTTTATATAATAGATATTTTTAACATTTTCAATACTTTTCTCTTTTCTTTTTTATGTGTTTTTTAAAGCATTACTTTTGTAAAAAAGGCAAAACCATTACTACAATTTTATAATATGTTTGAAACAAAATAAAATAAAAATATTTTTTTACAGAAGCTCAAATATAAAACTTATAAAAATACCAAAATTTAATAAAGAATACCAAAGAGATATTTGTGAGTAAAATTAGTAAAAGATTGATTTCGAGTTATGTAAAAAAATGACACTAACTTCTATAATTTAAATACATTTTTATAAACTTGTCTCATTATCTAAAACACATATAATCTCTTTAAAACATTTTCTTTAGATTTTTTTTCTTTTTTCTAAGATTCTTAACTACTAAATTATCTCTTTAACGATCAAGAGATGCTTAGACGATCAAGGCAGTGAATTCTACATCTTTAATCGATCAAAATTCTCTATACAATAAGTTAGTTTCTACTTCTTTTCCTTTTATTTGTTGTTTAAGATGCATGTAAGTAGTTTGACTGCATGTGTGTCATCCAACCACCTTCCTAGTTCCTTGTCGATCAGTGGTCTTAAAGATCTACCATGATCATAATTCAATAGTCTATAGGTACCGCTAGAGTTATCTAAGTGGGGTAGGGATTCTTTATCTTATAGAGTTGTTTAAGTTTTCCATTAGGTAAGAGAAATTAATATTGTCCTTGATTTTTGTGTTAAGATGCATGAATTTATGTTTAATATGTTGTGAGAAATTATGTTTGACTGAATATGTTACAATTCAGATGATTGTTGAGTGATGTTTATATCTTGATGAATATTATTGTGTATGCTTGAGAATTGGTACTAGTTTGAACATTTGATGTTGTTTTATTGGAGTATGATTAGGTACAAAACTGATGTAGGATTTAAGGTAGTTAAAAGGAAGTGTAGTGGGGCTGTTTTTAGTCTGAACTGGGGTTTTGGTAGGTGAAATTTTAGAGGAGCGACTTTAGTGTGATAAATGATGTTTGGGATATGTTTTAGGGTCATTTAAAACTTGTATAGAACCTTAGTTAACCAAAAGGGATGATGTTGAATTGGGGAGTAGTGATTTAACAGAGTTATAGGCTAGTTTTGGGTTAAATAGGGGTTTTGATAGGGGAGATTTTAAGATAAGGGTTGGATATAGAATCCTGAAGTTTAAAGTCTATTGACTTGTTTGGAGATTGAGTTTACCAAATTGAGATGAGAAATTAGTAGAATTGAATTATGAGCTTTAGAATTGTGTTTTAGTTTTTGTGAGTTATAAATTCATGGAAAAAAAAAGATTAGTAGAGTTTAAGTGGAGTCATAAACACTTTGATGAGTTCAATTAAGGTCTGGAATAACAAATGGAAGTTGTAGGTGCTTGTGGAGGTGTGGGAGTTAGAAAATTTAAGGTTGGTAGGTCCAAATTCTGCATAATTGCTATTCTGCAATCTCGCTGAGCGAGCATAGGCTCATTGAACGAACAAAACCCATTGTTTCTGGATTCGTGGAGCGAGTCATGGGAGTTACGCAAGTTAGTTTGGGAAAGAAGCTATTGTAAAAATGGATGAGCGAGAGTTCTCGTTGGGCGATAAGAACTCTCTGTTTTTTGTATTTGTAAAGCAAGTAGTTTCTCACTGAGCGAGAGAGGTTCTTTCGCTAAGCGCCAGGACAAGCGTTGGGTAACCTGTTCAGATCATTTTTGAGGTTTTCTTTCTTTTGTTTTCTTGTAACTTTGAACTATATAAAGCTTTGAGGTTTACTTAAAAGTATATATTGAATTATATGATGGTTTATACATGAGGTTATGTATGTATTTAATGTATGGTTTGAAAAGAATTTCTAAGGTGAAATTCTTGATGTGGTTTTTAGAGTAATTTATTGATGTAGGGACTCAGCCTTAGAAGTTATCCTGTCGCTCCAATAATCACTCCATCTTAGGTAGAGAAGGGGATTATGTTGTGAGGAGAAGTAGGAGGTCCTAGTCTATGGTCTGGTGTTCTTTGGTCATAGGTGGTAGACAGACTAATCTTATGTGGTAGCTTGAGGGATTACTATTCCACCACTATAAGTGTACAACTCGGCATAGTGTGACATCAATACATATATCTGAATTGGTCAAGTCTAGAACTTATTGTATGCTTAGGTTTGTTTTGCTTTGGAAATGAATTATGTTATATGATGTTTTATAATTGCATGATTTGATTCTTTTATAATATTAACTTACCCTTGTTGTGTTGTTTGTTTATACTTGTTGTATAATTTGAATGATGATCTGATGGGTGTGAGCAGAGGAAGACGAGACTCCTTTAAAGCATATCCTAGGAAATGAAGGCACAAATATATAATTTTACCTAATATAGCTAGAATTCTTTTGGGGTTGTAATCTAATAAACCTTTTGTAGTTGAGTAGATAAATTTATATTAGAATTATATATAAATTTGATGTATAGTTATATTTTGGATAACTGTATAAACACTTATATATATATATATATTAGATATATTATCTTTATTTTATATTTATCTTTTATCTTTATCTTTTATCTTTTAGTTAGTTTGTTATTATTTCTTATTTGAATTTTGGGCTTAGCCCATATTTCTTATATTATAAATAGAGAACCCTATGTGTGTATTTAACACAAGGGAGATTAATCCCAAATATAGTTTTTTACTATATTCAACATGGTATCAGAGCCAGGTTCCGATCCTGGGACCTGTGGGTTAGGGCCTGGTTTGGAAAGTTTAGTGATGTTGTTCAACAATTTGGTATGACTCGGTGTGAGGTAGATCATTCGGTCTTTTACCGTCACTCAAGTGTTGGATCTGTATACTTGATAGTATATGTTGATGACATTGTTCTTACAGGTAGTGATAGTCATGGCATTTCTCAGATGAAACAACATCTTTGCAACCATTTTCAGACCAAAGATCTTGGCAAACTTAGATATTTCTTGGGTATTGAGGTGGCACAATCCAATGATGGTATTGTTATATCTCAAAGGAAATATGCACTAGATATTTTGGAGGAAACTGGGTTGATGAATTCAAAACCTGTGGACACACCCATGGATCCTAATACTAAACTTCTGCCAAAACAAGGGAAGCCTATGTCAGATCCCGAGAAATATAAAAGACTTTCCCCATGTGAAGATCATTGGAATGCAGTTATTCGTATATTAAAGTACATTAAAGGATCTCCTGGAAAAGGGTTGTTATAGGGTTCTAGTAACCATACAAGAGTGGTTTGTTATTCTGATGCTGATTGGGCAGGATCTCCTTCTGATAGGAGATCTACATCCGGATATTGTGTCTTCATTGGTGGTAACTTGATCTCTTGGAAAAGCAAGAAATAGAGTGTTGTGGCAAGATCTAGTGCAGAAGCAGAATATATAGTTATGGCTTCAGCCACTTCTGAACTTGTTTGGCTTAAGCAATTGCTTAGAGAGTTACAATTCAGAGATGTCACGCAAATGACGCTTATATGTGACAATCAGGCTACTCTTCATATTAGTTCTAATCTTGTCTTTCATGAGAGGACCAAACATATTGAAATTGATTGTCATTTCATTCGAGAGAAGATTGTATTTGGAGATATCAAGACTAAATTCGTAAATTCAAATGATCAATTAGCCGATATTTTCACTAAGTCTTTACATGGACCGAGAATTGATTATATTTGTAACAAATTTGATACATACGATTTGTATGCACCAGCTTGAGGGGAGTGTTAGATATATTATCTTTATTTTATATTTATCTTTAATCTCTATCTTTTATCTTTTAGTTAATTTGTTATTATTTCTTATTTGTATTTTGGGCTTAGCCCATATTTATTCTATTATAAATAATTCTATGTGTGTATTTAACACAAGAAAGATGAATCCCAAATATAGTTTTTCACTATATTCAACAATATATATATATATATATATATTTAATTAATTGTTCTAGTTTATTAAATATATAATATTTACTTAAATGTATTTAGACTATTGAAATTAGATATTACAAGTTAAATAGATACTTATAAACAATTTCAATGAACTTTATCATATACTAAACATTTCCATAAAAAAATGAGGTAGGAATGAGATAAATCAATAAATAATAATAAATTTATACTAAAATATAATATAATAAATATAATGATTGTGATAATTTTTTTTTCTTTTCTACAAATTTTCACTCATTTAAATAAGCAAAGAAAATTAAGCTTGTCTATTTATTTTTCTGTTATTCCTATCTATTCAAATAATATTTATTTTTCATTTTACCTTTTATTCTACACATAACATTTATTTTTAATTTCTTTGTTATTTTTTTATTCAAATTGAAAAGATACGCCTGTTTATATTTTCAGGCACACTTACACTTCAATACAAACAATTAAAACCGTAGAAAAGAAAAAAATTTAAAGTATTTGCAAAATACCATTTTAATATAATCAGCGATCGTGAAACGTGGAAATAACATTTACAAAATAATTATAAAAGAATATATATTATATAGATGTAATAATATTTAAATAGTCAACAAGCTGGAATAGCTCAGTTGGTTAGAGCGTGTGGCTGTTAACCACAAGGTCGGAGGTTCAAGCCCTCCTTCTAGCGTTTTATTTTTCATATTTTATTTTATTAAATAATATAATCATGTTATATTATAAATTAAAAAGTTACTTTTTCTTTTCCAAATTTCGTTTACTACATTCTCAAATATGGGTAATTAATTGTTTTAAAATATATTTGTTAACAGTAAAATATGTTATGAAATTAAAATTGTATTATATTTTATGATATAAAAAAATTATTTAAACATACACAGAAATACTTTATTTAAAACTTTAAATTAAATTGATATTTTATAAAATTAACATAATTCAAAACCAAGTTTTTTTCAATTTTCAACCCAAATTCCAAATTATTTAATTTACTATATATATTTTTAAAATATATAAACTAAAAAATATTAATATATGTATTTAATAAAATTGAAATTTTTTTTATCACATAATATTTATAGATAAACGAAAGTTTAGAATGTATATTCTTAAATTCATAATCATTATTTTTTTTACTTAATTGATACATAAAGCATTCAGATAAATAACAATAAAATATAAAACATGACAGAAAATAATAAAATTTATAAGATCATATCTAAATCATTGAAAATATATTTGATCGAAATATTGTTTATGTAACAGCTGGGAGATTATATATAACAGCTGTAATAGCAGAATAATATTCCTTGCACAGTAATATTGTATCCATAACGTCCCAAAATAGAAACATGATATTAGTATAAGAAAGATTATAAAAGATAAATAAAAATAGATAAATGTAGTTATGCTTTCTCATATTTAATTCGTGTAAATTAATATATTAATAACACATTTTCTAACACTTCATTTCAAAAGTTTTTTTTTTATTAGATTACGTAGACCTAACTAAATTTCAGTTCTCAATTTTCAAAATATAAGACGCACATAAATTAATTTCAACTCAATATTACATAAAAACAATTTTTTTTCTGTACTATATGAAATATACTGATTGGAGTTAATGGTCATTCATACGCAATTATCAGGTATTAATTCATAAATATATGGTATAAATGATTAATTATTGTGTTTGATTACCTAAAAATAGGATAATCAATGCGTTTGGCTGTCACAAGCCCTATAAATATACTATCAATGCGTTTGGCTGTCACAAGCCCTATAAATATACTATCAATGCGTTTGACTGTCACAAGCCCTATAAATATACTATCGATATTCAGGTACAATCATAGACATCTTTATAAAACATGTCTGACTTGAGCGTCGCAAAATATCTTCTACAGGTCAACTATCAATCGGGAAAGATTACTTGAAGAATTGAATGATCGGAACACTTTCTATTATTAGCTGGATCTATATCAATTCACAGCCTGAGACACACTGATCACATTAACTAATGCAAAAATAGATTTCAATAATTGTGACTGATATAAAAAATGGTGACGATAGAAAGGGAACATTATAAAACAAAGGTGTTACTGTTACTCTTTCCTACGAGGAACATTCTTTTAAAATAAATAGCAATGATGATAAATTCATATCCTATGATTTGTAAATAATATTAAATGATCGATCGCTGACCGATTTGTTGGACGATCAACATTCCAATATTACCAGTTAATTGGGATTTAACATTTTCGTTCCTGGTTACTCTATGTATACAGGACAAGACAGTTCTATTAAACAGTAAATAATCAATAGGCCAAACACATGTTAATTAATCACGCTATAAATTGAATATGTTTATAAATAAAATATATTTATTAATTTTTGGACTATGATTATACTAATCATAATCAAATCTTATTTCAAAATGTATAAATAAAGGTGATTAGAAGTTAAATGATTGTATTTTTGTAATTTTAAGATTTTATTGTGCTAATCGGTCAGTCATATTATTGACTTGTGTGTAATGAATGAATTAATAAAAGGTTTAGAAGAAGAGGTGGAAATGACAGCAAGCGAGTCTCTAGCGACAACACGTAGAAAGAGCACACGTGTAAAGATGGCTAATTCTAGAATGAGGGATTTTGCAATGTAAGAAAAAAATAAATAGTCACTTACAGGAAAGAGGGGGGGTGTGAAGTCTGTTGCTTTTCTCTCTCTCTAATTTTGAATGCTTTTTCTGTTATTGACTGTGGGTGGAAAGGTGTTTTCTGGATAGCAATACGCTGGTGAAATAAAATATTCCTTTCACTATTGCATTTCATACTTTCTGTTATATCATTCCTCTATTCTTAATATCCTTTTATTATTGATACCATAACAACTGGTGCTTTCATCGAACTCCATGGCTAACAATACACGCCTTAAGGATTTAGCCAGAGATGCGAAAAAGATACTTGAACTTATGGAATCTTGAAATGCGGATTACAATCTTCGTTTCGCCTCCACTGAAACATCCATAGAGGGACTGCAGTTACACAACCCGGATCACACCGAGGGTTCTAGCACGAAGCTGTCGGCACCGTCGTTTCAGGTGCGCAAAATGAAACTCGATTTTCCCCACTTTAATGGTCAGGATGTATTACAATGGATCTTCAAAGCCGAGCAATTCTTCGAGTACTATGCCACTCCAGACGATCAACAAATCACCATCGCTGCCATTCATTTTGACAAAGAAGTCGTACCATGGTTTCAAATGGCTCGTCGTACTACCCCGTTTGCTTCTTGGAGATGTCTTACATGAGCATTGGAACTTGAGTTTGGTCCTTAACCTTACGAATGCCCAAGGTCGGAATTGTTTAAACTCACCCAATCCGGCATTGTGCATAATTATTATGTGCAGTTTACAGCCTTGGCCAACAGGGTCCAAGGAGTCACGCCAGATGCTTTACTTGATTGCTTCGTTGGAGGATTAAAAGCAGATATTCGTCGTGAAGTTTTGGCCCAATGTCCTACCACCATTCTACGCTCTGTTTCTCTTGCAAAATCATATGAAGAGAAATATTCATCTAAACCCAAATTCTTTCAACCGCAAACCACCATACCTACTCAATCTGCTACACTATCACAATCTCTGAAAACTACCAGCCTACCACCGCTCCTTCCCACACCAGCCAACACCATTTCAAAACATCATAACATTAAGCACCTCTCCCCTACAGAGGTCCACCTACGGCGTGAAATGGACTCTGTTTCACGTGTGATGAGAGGTACTCTCCTACCCATAAATGTCCTAATAAACAATACTTGTTGTTTCAAGTCCTGGAAGATGACGTTATCCTTCCGAGCAGGTGGCCTTATCTGCTGACCTGGAGCACCACTTATCTTTCAATGCTCTGAATGGCTCTGCTGGGATAGGGACCATGAGATTTAGAGCCACCCTTAATGGTTGCAATATCCATGTCTTAATAGATAGCGGTAGCTCGGATAATTTTTTACAACTGTGTATAGCTTATTGTCTCCACCGTGTATAGCTTATTGTCTTAAACTGCCAATAGAACCGATTCCTCCATTCAAAGTCTTGGTTGGGGACGACAATGTTTTAGTTGCCGAAGGGATAATCAATGAATTGGTGGTTCGAATCCAGGGACATCCAATTCATTTATCTACTTATTTGTTACCTGTTGCAGGTGCTGACTTGGGTTCTTGGGGCCGTTTAGCTAACTACTTTGGGCCCCCACATCTCTAATTATAGTACTTTAACATTGAAATTTTATTTGGGATCGAGCTTTGTGACCTTTCAAGGAGAAAAACCAACTACCACCAACCCAGCTCAATTCAATCAATTGTGGCAAATGTATCACACTAAAGCTATTGCAGAACTCTTTACTGTGCAGGCCACAACCCTAACACCCTCAGTTGGTGTTGACTTGGATATACCAATGGGCACTAATCCCGATGTAGTTGCTTTATTGCAAGCTTACAAGGGCATTTTCGCGACTCCTACCGGCTTGCCTCCAAGTCGAGCCCAAAACCATGCCATACCCTTGTTGCTTGGGACAGGACCGGTGAAAGTCCGACCCTATCGCTACCCGCACAACCAAAAATTTCAAATAGAGAAAATGATTTAGGAGATGTTACATGATGGTCTCATTACTCCAAGCAATAACCCATTTTCATCACCTATTATTTTGGTAAAAAAAAAGGATGGCACATGGCGGTTTTGCACTGACTACAGAGCTTTGAATGCCATCACGGTCAAAGACAGCTTTCCGATTCCTACAGTGGATGAGTTGCTTGACGAACTATATGGTGCCTTGTATTTTTATAAAATGGATCTTAGATCCGGCTACCACCAAATTCTAATGAAGGAAGAAGATAGGCATAAAACGGCTTTTCGAACTCACCAAGGCCTATACGAATGGTTGGTTATGCCATTCGGGTTATCCATTGCTCCTGCAACATTCCAATGCATCATGAACGATGTGTTTCATGGAGTGCTACGTAAATTTGTGTTGTTTTTTTTATGATATCCTTGTCTATAGTCCTTCCTGGTTGGCGCATTTGCAACATTTGGAATTTGTTTTAAGCCTCTTACTACAACATCAACTATTTGCCAAGCTTTCCAAGTGTTCTTTCGGAATGCAACATGTGGATTACTTGGGTCACACTATATCTGGCAGTGGTGTGTCCATGGAGCAAACTAAAATTAAGGCCATTTTGGAGTTGCATCCTCCTCAAAATATCACGCAACTTAGGGGCTTCTTGGGTCTCACAGGCTACTATCGTCGCTTCATTCGGGGATATGCATCGATGGCAGCTCCACTGGCTGACATGTTAGAGAAAGATAACTTCCTTTGGACTACGGAGGCACTGACTATATTTGATTCATTAAAATCAGCCATTACATAGGCCCCTGTTTTGGCGTTACCAAACTTTCAGAAACCCTTTACACTTGAAACAGATGCATCCGAGTTGGGCATTGGCGCGATGTTAAGCCAAGAAAATCATCCCATTGCTTTTTTCTCAAAAAATCTTAATTCGAACTTACAGCAAAAGTCCGCTTATGCTCGAGAATTCTATGCCATCACAGAGGCTATTGACAAATTTCAACACTACTTGCTCGGGCACAAATTTGTCATTCAAACGGATCAGAAAAGTTTGTGCAGTTTGACAGATCAAGCATTCAAACTCCAGAGCAACAAAAATGGCTTCACAAGCTGTTGGGCTACGATTTTACCATAGAATACAAACCGGGCAAAGATAACATTCCAGCTGACTCCTTATCTAGGTTATTCCAAATGGCTTGGTCTCAACCACAATTCCACATTGTTAACAGCATTAAACAAGCCTTAACAACTGATACCACACTGCAACAAATTATACAACAATGTTTAGCTGCTACTCCTCCCACGCCACATTATACAATGCATGATGGACTTCTATATTGGAAGAATAGACTCGTTATTCCAGATGCCCCTACTCTTAAACAACAATTGATTCAGGAATGCCACAATTCGTTGCTAGGGGGCCATGCGAGGTATGCACGAACACTGGCACGGGTGACTGCGCAATTTCATTGGAATGGCATTCATAAGTACGTTAAGGAATATGTCCAAAACTGCTTAATTTTCCAACAAGCCAAAACTGCGACTATAGCTCCAGCAGGGTTATTCCAACCATTGCCCATTCTAATTCAAGTGTGGGAAGATGTTGCAATGGATTTTATTACGGGGCTTCCTATCTCCCATGGTTACTCTGTCATTTTGGTTGTTGTTGATAGACTTTCTAAATACGCTCATTTTGCAGGCTTAAAAGCTGACTACTCTAGCAAGGTCATTGCAGAGGTTTTCCTTTCTATTGTTGTTAAGTTGCACGATTTTCCCATGTCCATTGTTTTAGACAGGGACAAAGTTTTCACTAGTCAAGTTTGGCAACAACTATTTAACCTGAGTGGCACCTCTTTAAAAATGTCCACGGCGTCTCATCCACAATCCAACGACCAGTCAGAAGCTGTCAACAAATGTTTGGAGTTGTATCTTTGCTATTTCACGTTTGATAGTCCAAAGGAATGGTTTAAATTACTCTCTTGGGCTGAGTACTGGTACAATACGGCATACCATACTAGCATTGGCATGACCCCTTTCAGAGAGGTGTATGACAGGGAACCCCCTCAATTGTTAAAGTACGCACCCAATCCCCAAGATTCAGCTTCAGTTCAGACTCAACTCGCGCAACGTGATGCTATCTTGATTAAATTGAAAATTAACTTACAACGAGTCCAACAACGCATGAAGAAATATGTTGATGCCAAGCGCACTTCTAAGGAATTTGCTATCGGAGATATGGTTCTGGTTAAACTTCAACCTTACCGGCAACACACAGTTGCATTGAGCAAAAACCAGAAATTGAGTTTACGATATTTCGGCCATTTTCCCATTATAGAGCGTATTGGTGACGTCGCATATAAATTACGCTTATTGGCATCTACTAAGATCCACCCTGTGTTCCATGTCTCTCAACTCAAATTATGCCACGACCATCACACTCATCCTTATGTTCCTCTGCCTTTTACTGACATAGAACAACCCCCTTTGTTTCAACCTGCAACCATTTTGGATAACCGTGTGATTCTCAGAGGCCAGCAACAAGTTCCATAGTTATTAATTAGTTGGGAAGGACTTGACAAGACTCATGCAACATGGGAAGATAAGGAAGCATTTACTGCAGCATACCCTACATTCAACCTTGAGGACAAGGTTGTTCCTAATGGGGAGGAAATGTAATGAATGAATTAATAGAAAGTTTAGAAGAAAAGGTGGAAATGACAGCAAACGAGCCTCTAGCGGCAACACGTAGAAAGAGCACACGTGTAAAGATGGCTAATTCTAAAATGAGGGATTTTGCAGTGTAAGAAAAATATAAATAGTCAGTTACAGGAAAGAGGGGGTGTGAAGTCTGTTGCTTTTCTCTCTCTCTCTCTCTGATTCTGAATGCTTTTTCTGTTATTCTCTGTTGTGGGTGGAAAGGTGTTTTCTGGATAGTAATACGTTGATGAAATAAAATATTCCTTTTACTATTGCATTTCATACTTTCTGTTATACCATTCTTCTATTCTTAATATCCTTTTATTATTGATACCATAACACATCGCAATATCTTTGACAAATATCTATTCCCAGGGTTTGGAATTGCAACATTAATGATTTAGGAGAATTTTATAACAAAAATTGAAAGGAATATTAGAAGACTTAAAGAAAAATGTGAAAAAATGTTTTGATTGTAATTTCATACCTTATACTCGAAACAAATATTTTAGAAGATATAAATTTTCATCTTACAAATTACAAATTTAAACTCCCACTTAGTTGGTAATTGAGATTAAATAAAGAGATATAAATTATACAAAAGTTTGGTTGAATTTAAAACAATTGTTCCTAAATAATACTTTTTAAATAGTCACTTATGTTTTTTACAACAAAGTAGAATTGAAATAAATAAATAAATAAATAAAATCTTTATTTTAATAATCTGATTAGAAAATTTCACATAGAAAATCTAGAATTGGCCTATTTTTTTCAAAAATATATTTCAAAAGAATTTCATAATTAATTGGAAAGTTGAAATGACTGAGTGTGAAAGGTTAAATCCTCTTTTGAAGATAGAGATTTTAACCCTATTTTTTCTCCAAAAATTTGTTAAAAAAGAGAATTTTGAAAGTCTTATTTTTCTCTCTTTCAATGGCTCAAAAGCATAGAATATGATCTGATCGGATACCAAACACCCAAAGTCAATGTATTCGGCTGACGTATAAAAAAAAAGTGATAATATCTTTTTTTTATGATGTAAATTTAAAAGACCCATCTTTAACTATAGAAAGATCCATCTTTAACCTTAGTTAAAAAAAAAAAACTTTTGACAACAGTTGACAATTATGTGACACTTATATAAAGGTAAAATAGGTAAAAAATATTATTATTTGTTATTTATAAAAAAACTAAAAAATAGTGAAAAGTAATATTTCATGTAAATAGCATTTATCTTTTAAAAAAAAAGAAAAATAGTTATTAGTTAGAAGAAGAATGGAATGGGTTAGGTTTTGTGTTGGTGTGGCCTACTATGATTCCTTAGGACTATGGGGGAAGCAGAGTCGTTATTAGGAAGGCATTAGGGCGTAACTTTAGGGGTAGTGGGTGTGTGTGCATCACCAAAAGACCTTTCAAAAGACACATTAAAGGAGCATAAAAGCATTTGCATACGTGAGAGAGACAAAGAGAAGAAAGGACGTTGAAGGGAAAGTGAGAACAACCAAAGCTACTCTTCCACATTGGCCGGTGCTCCTCATCGGATCAACACTTTCCAATATACTCTTTATATTTTTAAGTTTAGGGATGATGTGTAAGATGGGTGTTACATTTCGTTTATCTAATATATTTATTTTTATCACTTCCAATATTGTATTATATGAAATATATCGATCGAAGTTAATGGTCATTTATGCGCAGTTAATAAGTATATTACTAGATGTTTCTGTTTAGGGTTCGAGTCACTCTTAACACTTACACAATTTCTCCCGGCAGTACTTGATCTCCTTAGTTGCAAACTCTGGTTACTTTAAATCTTGATCCCTTCAGAATCATCCTTCAGGGTCGTCCGGTCGGGTACCTGTTACAGACACTCTGACGCTCAAGTCAGTATAGTGTGGTATTAACTGCGTAATAAATGCACAGAACAGATCCCTTACATGTCACCAGTGGCCTGTATTCATAGCCTTTTATCATGGGCCCTGATTAACGGTTTCTTGAATAAATCATATTATTTAAAAATCCCATGACCAACCCTTCTTTTACTCAATGTGGGACTTTGTTTGCACTCCAACATCCTCCCTCAAACAAAGGACTATGGTCTTCTTCCTCCCCCGCTGCGGAAGTCTTATGGTCTTTTCATCCCCAAGTACACCATGGTCAACATGGAGCATTTCTCTTTTGCCCATTACCTCTTCACCCATCCTTGTTGGCGTCAGGCCATGTTAGATGAACTAAGTGCTCTTCAACATAGTGGAACTTGGGAGCTTGTTCCATTACCATCTGGGAAATCTGTTGTTGGTTGCAGGTGGGTTTTTGCTATCAAAGTTGATCCTGATGGTACTATTGATCGCCTCAAAGCTCGTCTTGTGGCCAAAGGTTACACTCAAATTTTTTGTTTGGATTATGGTGATACGTTTTCTCCCTTGGCAAAGATGGCATCTATTCGTTTATTTATAGCCATGACAGCTCTTCAACAATGGCCTCTTTATCAATTGGATGTCAAAAATGCATTCCTTAACGGAGATTTGCAAGAAGAGATTTATATGGAGCAACCTCCAGGATTTGTTGCTCAGGGGGAGTCTTCTGGGTTGGTATGTCGTCTTCACAAATCTTTATATGGCCTAAAACAATCTCCTAGGGCCTGGTTTGAAAAGTTTAGTGATGTTGTTCAACAATTTGGTATGACTCGGTGTGAGGCAGATCATTCAGTTTTTTACCGTCACTCAAGCGTTGGATCTGTATACTTAATAGTATATGTTGATGACATTGTTCTTACAGGCAGTGATAGTCATGACATCTCTCAGATGAAACAACATCTTTGCAACCATTTTCAGACCAAAGATCTTGGCAAACTTAGATATTTCTTGGGTATTGAGGTGGCACAATCCAATGATGGTATTGTTATATCTCAAAGGAAATATGCACTAGATATTTTGGAGGAAACTGGGTTGATGAATTCAAAACCTGTGGACACACCCATGGATCCTAATACTAAACTTCTACCAAAACAGGGGGAGCCTATGTCAGATCCCGAGAAATATAGAAGACTAGTTGGAAAATTAAATTATCTTACACTTACTCGTCCTGATATTTCCTTTGCAGTTAGTGTGGTAAGCCAATTCCTTAATTCCCCATGTGAAGATCATTGGAATGCAGTTATTTGTATATTAAAGTACATTAAAGGATCTCCTGGAAAAGGGTTGTTATATGGTTCTAGTAACCATACAAGAGTGGTTTGTTATTCTGATGCTGATTGGGCAGGATCTCCTTCTGATAGGAGATCTACATCCGGATATTGTGTCTCCATTGGTGGTAACTTGATCTCTTGGAAAAGCAAGAAACAGAGTGTTGTGGCAAGATCTAGTGCAGAAGCAGAATATAGAGTTATGGCTTCAGTCACTTCTGAACTTGTTTGGCTTAAGAAATTGCTTAGAGAGTTACAATTCGGAGATGTCACTCAAATGACGCTTATATGTGACAATCAGGCTGCTCTTCATATTAGTTCTAATCCTGTCTTTCATGAGAGGACCAAACACATTGAAATTGATTGTCATTTCATTCGAGAGAAGATTGTATCTGGAGATATCAAGACTGAATTCGTAAATTCAAATGATCAATTAGCCGATATTTTCACTAAATCTTTACGGGGACCGAGAATTGATTATATTTGTAACAGACTTGGTACATACAATTTATATGCACCAGCTTGAGGGGGAGTGTTAGATATATTATCTTTATTTTATATTTATCTTTTATCTTTAATTAGTTTGTTATTATTTCTTATTTGTATTTTGGGCTTAGCCCATATTTCTTCTATTATAAATAGAGAACCCTATGTGTGTATTTAACACAAGGGAGATTAATCCCAAATATAGTTTTTCAATATATTTAAAATGGTATCAGAGTCATGATTAGAGCCTATACTAACGAGTTCTAAGTGGGTATTTCTATTTCCAACCGTTGTCGGGCCGCTATTGGATTACCTAATTTCTACTATCACGCATGAGATGTCTATACCTCGACGTGAAGGAAGTGTGTTGAAAGTCTCACATCGACTAAAAAGAAGACTAATTTATAATATATAAATAAAATATAAATCTCACCTTATAAACCAATTTATAAGATTGAATTAGCCTTAAAAAAAACTCATTTTCTACTAACATGATAAGTAAAAAAGTTATATAAGAATTGGGTGAAGAGGAATGTAGTGAGAGAAAGGGTGACAGAGGCACGTGAATGACCCACCACCACCGTTCTTCCTACCATCTCTCATGTCTTTGGTTGGCTTCATGTCAACGCTAACAGCCAAACAACTCAACCCAAGCAATAAAAACCCTACATTTCCCACTAACTTCACCCACAAAGTAAGAAAACAAAAAAAACCCCAAAAACAAAAAATTAAAGGTTAACAAGTTAACATCATGAACTCTTTTGACAAAAGTGTACCCTTTTTCTCCCTTTGCCTATTCTCCCACTAACCCTCATTTTTCCTCCCACTATCTTTCAACCCTCAATATTTGCAATTTCATCAACTATATTTATTTATAATTTTTTAATTAAACATATTTTTAATTTCTTAAAACACATGACTTCATTTTTAATGAAGTTAGGATAAATTTTTTTAATATCATATTTTTGTACAATTAATTTCTGATGATCATTCAAAACCAACCACTCTATAATTTATACTGTATCTTGATCCTTAGATTCGAATGCTAGTGGTTTCCCTTACCCATTTGCAAATAGGGTGATGATGATGTTGTGGGATAAAAATAAAAATAAAAAGTTGTAGACTTTTAGTACATGGAAGTGAAACAGCAAGGGATGATGGAGGAGGAGAAAGAAGAACCAACCAACCACAACCTAGAACAAAACAAAAACCAAAACCTTAACCTAGACCACAACAACCACCCTTCTAACACCCTCCCAATCAAGGAAGAAAATGGTTTTAGATCAAAGGGTTTTGGAAGTGGTGACAGAGTGAAGAGAGATGAATGGAGTGAAGGAGCAGTGTCAACCCTTCTTGAAGCCTATGAAGCCAAATGGGTCCTCAGAAACAGAGCCAAACTCAAGGGCCATGACTGGGAGGACGTCGCTCGGCACGTGTCAGCACGTGCCAACTGCACCAAGTCACCCAAAACCTCCACGCAGTGCAAGAACAAGGTGGAGTCCATGAAGAAGAGGTACAGATCAGAGTCTGCAACTGCAGACCATCCCTCCTCCTGGCCTCTCTATTCGCGCCTCGATCTTCTTCTCAGGGGAACTGGCCCGCTCCTCTCCTCGCCGCCGCCACCGCCGCCGCTCACGGGGCTGCTCGCGGTGCCACCCTCTTCGGCAGAACCGCCGGAACAGTCGCCGCCGTCAGAGCCACTTGCAGTTGTGCAGAACTCGCATGGATCCAATGGGGTTGATCATAAGCTTGTCAAGGTAAATTTTCAACGCACTGAAATACTTTTGTTTTATTTTAAGGGATTGAACATGGTGAATAAGATTGTTATCATTGTTATCATAAATAATAGAGAAAAATAATAATTTCGTTGTTTAAAAATTAGTTTGTTTTTTGTTTAATTTTATTGGATAAATTTCTCATGAACCAAGACAAAAAATATATAAAATATTGATGTTTTTCTTATAATTTCTTTAAATTCCTATGTTTTTAGTTTATTTTGATAAGAGATTATTTTTTAATTTTGCAGAAATATATGTGGAAGAGAATTTTTATTAAAAAATATTGATACTGTCAGTATAATTCTGATTCTAGATTATCGATTGAGTTTTTTTATTATTTATCTAAGGTTTTATAATATATTGATATTGATGTATAAAAAAGATTTTTAATATATTTTAAACCATGTTCATAAATGTATTTTAAAAATACGACAGAAAAACAACATATTATAATAATTCACACACACACATATATATATATATATATAGAGAGAGAGAGAGAGAGAGAGATTTTTATTAAATAAATTGATAACTTTATTATACACAATTGTTTTATCAAATAGTATTAAAATTATAAAATTAAATATTTTGGTTTTGGTAAATTTATTATGATAGATATATAATGATCATATTGATGATTAACAGGAAGATGTGTTAGGAGAAAAGTGTTGTGAAGAAGTATCTAGGAAGAATCCATTGGAGACAGATAGCAGCACTCCTGCAGTATACAGCAATAAGAAGGAAAAGAGGAAGAAGAAGGTGAATGATGAGAAGAGAAGAGGGAGAAGAAGGAAAGAGTATATGGAGATAGCAGAAAGCTTAAGATGGTTAGCAGAAGCTATGATAAGGTCAGAAGAAGGAAGAATGGAGACAATGAAGGAGATAGAGAGAATGAGAGTTGAAGCTGAGGCAAAGAGAGGGGAAATGGATCTCAAGAGAACTGAAATAATTGCTAACACACAGTTAGAGATTGCTAGAATCTTTGCTACTGTCAACAACAAACCTCTTGATTCTTCGCTAAGAATTGGAAGGAGTTAAGATCTTCTTAAATAAATTATCTTTTTTTCTTGTAACTGCACATAAACATAACGAATGCATATTGGGGGATTACGATTCCGTACGTCTGTCACACTATATGAAATACTATCTCTTATAGTTAAAAAGTATTTTAAACTATATATTTTGGAATATATAGATTTTTTTAATTATAGCTATTTTGAAATATATATATATATATATAATAAAATTAACTGAACTGTGAATTATCAATTAACTGTATATTATATTGAGTAAAAAAGAATTTGAATTATTTACTATAAAAATTGAATTGTATCAGCTTATAGTTTAGTTTCAAAAAACTGAATTTAACTTTAAGTTAATTATTCATTATTTTAAAATAAATTTGTTGTATATTAACTTGTTTGATGGTTTATAAAGTTGCAGTTTAATTTGATTATCTCACAAAACTTTGGTTAGATTTGATTGAATTTCAGTTGGGATTGACTTAACTGAGTTTCGGTTGTACCTGACTCGATCGAATTTGACCAATTTTCAATTAGAACTTACTCATTCGATCAATTTTCGGTCTAGACCAGCTCAACCATTCACGGTCGTCTCAACCAAATTTTATTGATTTTGAACCAGGACCGACTTAATCGAATTCGACCAATTTAGATCGGGACCAACTTGACAAAGTTTTGGTTGTGACCGTCCCGATCAAATTCGACCGATTTTCAACTAGGCCAATTCATCCAAATTCGATTGATTTTTTATCACAACCGACTTGACCGAGTTTCAACCTTATCCATTCCAACTAAATTCAGCCTATTTTCGACTGGGACCAATTCGACCAAATTTTGGTTGAAATTGACTTGACCGAGTTTCATTTGTGGCCTTCTCAACCTAATTCGATCGATTTTAAGTTAGGACTGACTCGACTAAGTTTCAACTGTATCTGTCTCAACCAAATTTCGACCATAACTTATTTCAACATTTTTTTTTACCTGACTCATCTCAAGCTTTAATTCAACCTGATTCATCTCAACTTTTTAATTTTATTATTTATTAAAGAACTTATATTCCTATATAGAGACAAATATTTTATATTTACTTTATTAATTTGTTTTATAAGAGTTTTAAATAATAATTTAGTTTAATTCTTTTTATTAAAACAAAAAATAGTTTAGTTCATTATGTTCAACCGAACTATTTCTTGATTCAATATAGTTTTTACACATTTATTACATAGGTAAAATTAATTTACCCAATCCTAATAATCGAGAGTGAGTGTCTCGATTGTACCTTCTTTATCTTTCTTTCTTCTCCATTCTATATCATCAGATCAAGGGAAACTTGACTGTATTATTCAGTGTCAATTCTTTTTTTTGTATCTTTATCCTATTCTTCCATCTTCTCACCTTTCCTTTTCCTCTCTCCTCTGGAATTTTAATAATTTTAACGTTGTGTTCAGATGAGATGATTCTACTATTGAAGAAGAAAGGATAGGACAGATTTGCGAGATGTTTCACGTTCGTTTGAGCAAATAGTTGAAGATGGATTCATGATGATTTACGATATTAGCACTTTTTTTATAACCTGCGAATTTGCTCGAATTTGGAACATTTTGCTGTAAAATCTTAGCTTTACCCACATTTCTATAAAATACCACATCCAAAATGCAAGCTATGGAGATTTTTCTTCTTTTTGTAGGTTGGAGGCATGTTGGTTAGAGATGAAGACCAATAATAGAGGTTGAAGATGAAGAGTAGAGAGGTTGAAGATGAAAAGGGTGAAGAAGAGAGCTTGAAGAACACCGATTCCAACTATGGAGTATTCAGTTCCACTCCACAGCAGAAATGTACCTGATGTTATATTCGGTTCCAATGCTCATGGATTCAGTTCCAACAACCTATAATAATAACAACCAATAAATATAATAATAAAAAAAAAATAATAATAATAATAATAATAGTAATAATAATAATAACATCAACAATAATAATAATAAACATTTTTTTCATATTAAAAGTTATATATTAACAATTATATATAATATTAACAATTATCATTTTATATTACTTTCTACTAATGGTATTTTGATAATCTTCAATTTTTACTAATTAAACCATTTTTTTATCTGTCAGGTCAAATCTTAGACTAATTTTCGCAAACTTAACTTCTAAATTCATTCTCACTCATCTCCAAATTTCTTAAAAAAAACAACAATGAATTCATTCTCAATTCCATTCACTCCCTCCCTTCCAAATCCAATATCTTAAAACGAACACAGCCTAAAGATCACTCACTATCACCTACATAGGTCATGATAACATTAGTGGTTCATTATTCATTACAAGTGATGTAATAAAAATCATAAAATAAAATGACAATTTTATTGTCTAATATATTTTTAATAAAAAATATAAAATTATTTGTTCTATTAGATTAACCAAAATATCGATTTATATTAACCATATCCCTTAACTCATAAAAACAAGTAAATAAAACAATGAAAAATATAAAAAACTTAGTACTAAATAAAATTCACTTAAATATCAACTTAAAACTTAATTAATTTTTTAAAAAATATAAAAATGATATAATTTTTTTAAAACTAAGAATTACAAAATTATAGAATTATTCTTGATAGAATATTCTCAAATAAGATCATAAAATAATATATTTCATTAAGTAATTCGATTACTTTAATTGAATAAAGGTAAGACAGTATATTTTAAACTATCACCAAAAGCTATTTAAAAAAAGAATAAATCATTATAATTAAAACCAAAAGTGTTTCGAAAAACCTTTACCATTTTTATTTAATATATAATGGTATTCATAACCGGGTTTAGAACATATAATCCATTTTTTTAAATAATTAAAACTGATTTTTCCAAACCAAAACTTGTTATGATTAATACTTATTTTGGTCCCTCTTGGGGTTTGTTCAAAGTGATCCTCTCTTTTTTAAAAAGTTCACTAAAGTCCTACTTTTTGCAAAAACTGTGCAAGTTAGTCCTTTTTGCTAAGGGCGTTAATTCTGCTAATGGCAGAGCTGTCCAGCTGGCAAATATTTGATGAAGTGTAACATTTTGATTGTGCTGGCACTGTTATGTGTTAAAAAAGAATTATTAATTGTGACGTGGAATTTAATAAAATTAGGATTAAAATAAAAATTGAAATTGGGGTAATTTGGGATAATTAGGTAAACTGATTTTGGTTAGATGCAAATTTTACCCAAATTTGCGGCGATTGGGATTTTCTGGGCGATTGCGATTAGGGTTCATCAAGCACCTTCAATCCAGTAATCTTCATCGGCGCGCTAGGGATTTGGTTTCAGCATGCCGTCGTCTGAATGCAATGGGTGATGGTTTGCAATTGCATGGAATAGTTGTCAAGAAAGGCTTTGACAGTTACAATTTTATACAGACAACCATCATCCATTTTTATGCAGCTTGTGGGATGATGGAGAGAGAATTATTTTTCAGTCACAATCATCACTATGAACATGCTTTTAGTTGTTTCGAAATATCTAACAAAAGTTTTTTCTATTGCAGATGAAAAAAAATAGTACTATACGAACATTAGCTAACAAAAGCTTGTGAAGATCAGTAGGTGAGGAACCAAAAAATAGAGATTTTGAAGGATGAATGAGATCCATGTTTTGGCATGAAGTGAGGGGACATCCAGTGAATATGTTTTTGTATTGTAGCCAACAAGACGAAACTAAACACTACATCCGAATTCACATTCTTAGCATTTAAAAACACTCATCCATACTTCCCTAGAAGAAAAACTTCCAGGAATTATGTTTTCATGCACTACTTGCCAACAAATTCATTTCAGACAATTTACGTCAGTTTAATACACGTGTAACATGCTAACAAGTCAAGCTCTGCGCCCAAATTCATTCTTCCTAAGTTCAATTTCAGCAAACTTACCATTCTATATTTCCAGTAGCAGATGTAGAACAGGTCTTCCCCTGTGTCTGCTATGCAAACAAATTATTTCGAAGCTCGTATAAATGATATGTTATAATTAAAGCACAACTAATAAAGAGTTGTTATGAACAATATACAAAATCAGATCGCAAGATGATTCTCCAAAAAAAAAAGGTTTCGCTCCAAAGATCAACGTCTTTTTCTTTAAAATTAGCAAAATCTGAGAATTGAAACTCCTTTAGCTATCAAACAACACCACTACACCCAGGCATTCTCTCAATTCTTCGATTTTGCATGACTCTTCTAACTAATGATACATCCTCCCACCTTCCTGCAGCTGCATATATGTTTGATAGGAGAACTTTACCACCGCCGTGAGATGGTGCCAACCCAGCCAAACCCTCTGCAGCCCTCTCTCCTATATGGACATTTCCATGAGTTCTACATGCCGCTAATAAAGTCCCCCATATCACAATGTCAGCCTTCATTGGCATGCTCCTTAACATTTCTGTTAGGATTTAATATATGTTAAGATTTAATATCTTGTTAGGATTTAATATATGTTAAGATTTAATATCTTGTTAGGTTTTAAGATCTTATTTATTATTATTTTTGTTTGTTATTATTCTGTGTATATTGCTGATAGATTAGATAGAGTTATAACTAATTCTGTTATAATCTTGATGTATAAATATTTGTATCTGTATTATGCAGAATCAAGATAATACACCGATCATTATTTGCTTCTCTGTTTTTCCTCTCAGCATGATTCTCATTATTTAAGAATTTCCTTAGCCTCTTCTAATAGACCAGCTCTGCCCAAAAGATCGACCATACAACCATAATGCTTGATATCTGGTTCCACATTATATACACTCTTCATGATTTTAAATATTCTTCGCCCAGGCTCCACCAGCCCGACATGGCAACAAGCACTAAGAACTCCTATAAATGTAATTGCATTGGGTTTAATATTATACCTCTGCATACTATAGAAAACCTCTAGGCACATGCTTGCATGTCCATGTGAAGCTAACCCACATATAATTACGTTCCATGGACACACAGAAAAGGTTTTGTCTCGGTTCTGATTGAAAAGTTGTAAGGCATTGTCGATGCTTCCACATTTAGAATACATATCAATTAGAGATGCACGTAAATTGTCATTCAATGGAATGGATTCATCACACATGTATTCGTGGGCCCATCTTCCTGCCTTCAATGAGGCCATGGAGGCAGTTGCAGAGAATACACCCACCATGGTAACTTCATTTGGTTTGATCCCACTTGCTACCATTTTATGGAAGAGTTCAAGAGCCATTCGAGACTTGTCTGTTTGTGCGTAGCCAGAAATCATGGAACTCCATGAAAACACATCTCTTTCAGGCATCTCCTCAAAGATTTTCCTTGCTTGGTCCATCATTCCATTTTTTATTTATCTAGAAACAAGAGCATTCCACGATTCTAAGTGATCCTTTACACCCACTTCAAATTGCAAACAAGAAGGTCCATCATCCCACAAGCTGCATAAAAATGGATGATGGTTGTTTGTATAAAATTGTAAGCCTTTCTTGACAACTATTCCATGCAATTGCAAACCATCACCCATTGCATTCAGACGACGGCATGCTGAAACCAAATCCCTAGCGCGTCAATGAAGATTACTGGATTGAAGGTGCTTGATGAACCCTAATCGCAATCGCCCAGAAAATCCCAATCGCAATCGCAAATTTGGGTACAAATTGCATCTGACCAAAATCAGTTTATCTAATTACCACAAATTACCACAATTTCAATTTTTATTTTAACCCTAATTTTATTAAATTCCACGTCACAATTAATAATTATTTTAACACATAACCGTGCCAGCACAATCAAAATGTTACACCTCATCAAATATTTGCCAGTTGGGCAGCTCTGCCGTTAGCAGAATTAACGCCGTTAGCAAAAAGGACTAACTTGCACAGTTTTTGCAAAAAGTAGGACTTTAGTGAACTTTTTAAAAAAGGGAGGACCACTTTGAACAAACCCCCCGAAAAGAGGGACCAAAATAGGTATTAAACCTAAAAATAACTAACATATCTACCATAAGTTCTGCATATCTCAAATGAGTGCGGAAATCATAGTTGGACTATTGTCCATAATGATAAGTGTTTCACATTTTCTGCTAAGAAGAACACTTCAAATATTATTGATCTAATTTGTACCTTGCTTAAGTAATCATTGTCCCATCCAAGGGAACCACGTCAGATTCTTCTGAGTAGTTCTTTCAGACCTACTATTTGAGGACACTAAAATTTTAGAGTAATAATATTATGACATACTTTTAGATTCATTTGACACAGAATATAAAGATAAAATGGTTTAAAAAGTGTAAAGTTTTGTAGTTTTTCAAAAAAGAAGAAAATAAAAAGTAAGTAAGGATAGTGTCAAATAAATGTAAAATTATTTCTCAAAATCTTAAGGTTTTTCTCAAAATGTAATATTAAACTAAGTACGATTCAGAAGTCCTCTCAATTTTGTATTCTCACATTTCAAGCATTGACCCTTTACACGAGACTTATTTTTCTTGCTTCATTTTGCACATCATAACAGTATCATGCCAGAAACTCAGTGATAATAGCAACTTACCGGTCCAAATGACTTTGAATCAATGCTAGAGGCTGAGTTGTCTCCCTCAACCCAACAATGTCCTAATGGGATCTTAATCACATCGTTGTTATGATGAGTGCCATACCATTCACCAGGTAATGCAGCTATTCTTTTTATGTCTGTCTCCTTGTAATTCGTTGGGGAGCTACAAAAGTTTCAGAATGGCAATTAAAACTTACAAAAAAAATACAAATAGGTGTCAAATATAGATTCTAATGAAATATAAAGTGTCATAATAGTATAGATCAAGATCTTAAAATTAGCATCATTTTTAGCAAGAGCCAACCAACGAATATAAGTTACATCACAATAATCTATTAATATTAATAAGCCAGGTAGTATACAGTGTAAACCAACAACCTGCCAACGATTTTGATTGTGAAGCAGTATTAATCCAAAGACATGATAATTCACAAGACTCTACAGTCACTTGGTAAATTACCAGACATCTTATAAAAGAAAGGAAGATACGGCATATAAACATATAATTTTAAGCATGCAATGCTTGGAAAAGGATGGACAAAAAACAGTACCGGAAGACCACCACATCGCCATTTGAAAATTTGTAGTCCAAAAGGCAAAATTGCTCAAAAAAAACATAGTCATCTGCAGTGTAACTAATGGTCAAACAACAAAATCTGCAATTGTAAAAGTAATATTTTATTATGAACTCCTTCAGCAAGAAAAATACCAAAAACATTTCCCATAAGAGAATCAGTTTTAGGATTTAATGTGGGAGACATAGAGCCACCTCAAACAGGAACAACTGTGGCAAAACAATCAAACGCAGTCACAGTCATGACAGCAGGTGTGACAAATTTTTTAGTGCAGTTCCATAGAAAACTTTTTGATGACCCTATGTGTTTAGGTGCACATCTATGACAAAAATCCACAGTCAGCAATCAGCTTTCCACAGCACATAAAAAAAAGAGCAATTGAAAGTGAAACACACTAGAAAATTACAAACTACCAGAAAATATTGTACTGTTTCAAATACAATAAATAAATAAATAAACTGACATGAACAAGAAAATTCGCACATAAAACTCAAGAAAGCAAGCCACTAATTTAGTCATAACGAGAAAACCTAAGTTCAACTATATCAGAAGAATTGGTATCTTCAACATGTTCAATGCCAAATCAATCCACCAAATTGGCAAGTTTCCAGAGCATTAAAGCTTAGAGGTGTCATTCCCTTGCTTCTGCATGTAGCGGATTCCTTTGTTAACCCTGCGAAATGTGATACAATAGGGACCCCTACAGTATTGGAAGAAAATGGAACGAGTTCATCAACTGAGCATTCTGAAAATGCAGAATTGCAAGATCCGCATTGAAGAGCCAGTGAAAGTAGCAATATTTATCACTTGTAAACTTCAGAAAACACGACATTGATTGAGGCCTTTAATCAAACACTTTACGAGCACATAGACATAAGGGCAAGTACAAAATCAAATACGAAAATTCGGTACATTGCTGGAAGATCTTATATCAAGATATGGGTGCCCTTGGAAGAGAAGAGGGAGATTTAATTACCAGGCATCGAAGAGAGAAATAATGGGTGTAAGGGTAACTTGATGTGGATATTATTTTTCTTCGAAATTATAACGGATTTCATTCATTAGTGTACATTTATGTAGCATCTAAAAATTAATTTTGAAAATTTGAAGGTGTTATCTCCGAGGCCTCTCCACCTATGGGTTCTTCTCTTCATATGCATCTTCCCATCATTTTCATCGTTGATTCAATTAGGTGGATTTAATGATTTTGAAAATGCATTTATGATATTAGGGTTTTTGTTTTCAAAATTAAATTAAACGTGTTGAGAATCAAAGTTTTAATGTGGTTTGGTAGCTGGAAGATTGGGAAGAAGATCAGTGACATGCAGTTGAAATTGGAAGCATCGATCTTTGGCAGTTAGGTATGCATTCATAATCTCGTAATCTAAGCTCTGTGCCATTCCTCTATAACATTTTGTTGGTTTATTGTTTATGGTTTTGGTTTGGTTTCCATACTCTTTAAGAGTTATTTTTAGCGTTTGCATAGTGGCCCCATGTCCATAAAGTTCATATTATAGGCTTGCATTTGGGAATGTCTGAGGAGAGGTTTAATGTTGGTCTACCATGGTGGGATCCTAGTGAAGAATATTCCTTTTGAATATGTTGGTGAGGAAGTCAATTATTGGAATGTGGACCCTAACAAATAGAATTATTTTAAAGTGGTACATTTCATTAAGGAGTTGAGATATATTAAAGTCTTTGAATTATTTTATTACATTGAAAATATTCTGCATAAGTTGTATATGACAGAAATGCAATGAACATGGTAAACATTGTCAAGTATTTTAGGGAAGTTCACTTGTTTGTGGTCCACGATGTGGATGATGAGCCAGAGATTATTGTTGAAAGTGAATTAAATGAATAATTTCATTTGCTTTGTCATGCAAGTATAGAGAGTGAAGGTAGCCATGTAGGTGGGAATGAGGATGATGAAGTGGAGGTGCAGGGGGAGGATGATAAAGTGGAGACGCAAGGGGAGGATGATGAATTGTCCGTGCAGGGGGGATGATAAAGTGGAGGTGCAGGGGAGGACGATGAAGTGGTTGTGTAGGGAGAGGATGATGAAGTGAACGTGCAGGAGGAGGATGAAGTATTGGTGCAAGCAATGGATGAACTGCATGTGCAGGATATGGTTGAACAAAACGTTGGGGTGGAGGAGGAGGAAGTTGTCATTGAACAACAAGGGCAGGGGGAGGAAGAAGTAGTCATTGAAGAATTTACTTCAAGTCAGGATAATGATGCAGGGGTGGTGCATGATGAAGTTCGTCATAGAGTAGTTGATGAAGAACAAGTGGATGAAGGACAAGTAGATGAAGGACTAGTTGATGTTGATGTAAATATTGATGAATTGGTAGATAACAATATAGAAGGGTCTGTGTCAGTAGAAGTTAGTGAAAAAGAACTCAACTATGATTTAGAAACACATGATAGTGCACATAGGCAGAGAAACCCAAATGACAGGGGATTGTCTAATGATGAATGAGACTCATAATTTTTGGATAGTCCAGAAGAAAGTGAAAGTGAGGATAAAGGTGATGAAAGGCAAAGTTGTGATCCAGTTGAAACATTTGTTAAGCAAAAAAGTATATCAAGAATACAAGTGGGAAGTGAGAACAAAGTTTAGTAATAAAAATGAGTTTATAGAAGCTGTTAAAAAATAAAATACATAATAAAATAAAATGAGTTTAGCAATAAAATACATAATATGTTGTAGACTCTTGTTGTGCCTTTATTCAATTTCAAAACTATCCTCTATATGTATTACTACAATTGTCCAATTTTAATAAGTCAATTTGACATTTTTTTTAACATTTTTGTAAATATATAAATATAAATATATAATATTATTATAGTTTAAATTATTAGCGATTATCAATTAAATTATAATTATGAGTTATAGTCAAATAATTTATCATGAAAATATAATGATTATTTTAATTTATTTAATTAAAAATATTAATTAATCAATTAAAAGTTTAAAAAGTATTTATATATTTAAATATTTATAAGTTATATAAACAAATTTTAAAAATAAAAGTTAAATTTAAAAAAAATTAAAAAAAAATGGTAGTCCGTCTTGTGATGGGATATGTTGCAATTTTTAGTTAATTTTTTTTTTTCAGATTAGTTTAACTTACTTTTTCGTTTTGAACCAAGAATTATCGGACAAAAGAGTCCAAACTGACCATTTTACAATCTCTAATTTAAAAAAAAAAAAGATCTAATAAATAAATAAACTAACATTTTAAGCATAAAAATATTTTATTTTGTTATGGTCAGTTTTTCATATTATGATATTCGTTTCGGAAATAAAAACATTTTTCACTTATTCTTCACACCATAATTAATAATATCTTGTATTTATTCATCAAGTGTTATATGATTGAAATTATGTTGATATCATTTATAAATACTTCTAACTATATGATTAAAAAAAAATCTTATTTGACTGTCGCAATTTGTACTATACAAACTCAATTGTCAATTATTTTAATTAAAATAAGAATATCATTTTGTTCAAAAATCCCATACATAACTACGTATACATATTATTCCATGGTTCCACCACCAAGATTTTAATTTTTTTTTCTTTTTTAATTTTTAAAAAATAAAAGGACAAAAAAGACGACCCTACAAAATCCTCTCACACTAATGCCAAAAACAAACATCCTTCTCCATCCGCTGACTTCTTCAACTGCATCCCAATCTGATGCCTCGCGGACTACGCCCCACCGCAACACCCACCCAATCATGTTCAGCCCATCTGCTCCTCAAACCAAAAATGTCCACGTGTCGTGATTTTGCTGAGAGGAAAGTGGTCCTCGCAGCAGGGGATACGCTGACACTGGCTACGAAAATAGGCCCCACATATTGACCATGCTCCACGTGACTTTGACCCTCCATATCGATCCGTTCGAAGCGCTTTTCGTTTCGTTTCGTTTCCGTTCTCTTCGTTTGGATCAATTCATTTGCTTTTAGTTTTCATTTCCGTTTTCACTTTCTTTTTCGTATGCGTTTTTCACTCTCACTTTCTCTCTCTCCCTCCGAAAACCAAACCCTAAGATTAGAAGAACAATAAGAGGCACGAACGATGCTTGGCGAATAGATCGTGATCTGGTGCGGCCGTGATCAGAGAAGAAACGGTGCGTTCTCATTGCAATGGCGAAGGAATTGTTCGGTAATTGATTGGGGGAATCGCTATTATGTCTGAATTGGTGGCGCGTACGGGGCGGCATCAGCAGCGCTACGAGAACGGTTATCGGCTTGTTGCTGGGTAAAACGACGCCGTTTCGTGTTCTTCCTCTTTGCATCGTCTTCCTGTTACCTTTCGTTGAAAAAATTGTTGATGAAAAAATAAAAAATAAATGTCGTTTTCGAACGGACGCACAAAACGATTCTCGTGTGTTTATTTTTTTGTTTGGTTTGGTTGAGAAATTGCGATGGTGACTGGATGATCGTGATGCTCTGATGTTAATTTTGTTTTATCACCGTTTTTGTTTATGTTTACTTTTTCTTTTGGATAGATTTTTATAATTATTTGTCTTTATTGATGTTGATATTCATGCATGTGGTTATTGCGCCATTTTTTGGGGATAACGTGGTTTTATTTGTGTATATTTATACTTAAGTAACATTGTATGGTGAGTTGATCTTAAACACTTAAATTACGATCGCAATTATGTGAAGTTTTTTCATATTGCTGCACATTGCACACTTTGGCTACAATTGTTTTCGAAAACCTTTTGACCGTAAAACCTGTTTTTTTTATAGATCATTCATGTGAGATATAGTAGAAAGAAAGTGGGTTTTAATATAAAAAAAAATGTATTGTAATGACGGTGTTTTCTGTAATAGTGTTAAACTAATGAGAATATGGAAGATCTTTTAATAGATTGAAACATGGGTCTTTTTATTCCGTTTTGGTCTGGATTAGCGTGTTTTTGTAGCAAAATACATTGATTTTGAAGGGATTGGTTATGAAGCACGTGGATTTAAAGATTTTGTAGCAAAATCTAGTTTTGCAACAGGGGATACTGAACTAATTTAAAAAAAATAAACAAGCTTTATTTTCGTGCTTTGACTTCATGTGCCTGTCGTAGTACGCCAAAATTGTTAGGTAATTGTAGCTTGACTTTTGAGATACTTTTCAACTTTCTGAATTTGATACAATTAAACTTTGGTTTTCATAATGGTTTATTTTGGACATATAATAATTTAGCTTGTGCATTTTTTGGTGATTGCTTGGAAAGTTAAGTTGAATATGGAGATAATGATAAATCATGAATCTTATGTATACTGAATTTTGCACATTAGAGATGCTTGGAATCCTGGAAATTTGATAGGATGTAATGACGTTACAGGTGTGTTCCATTTAGATATAAAAGTTCTAATGGTGACTCCAGTTCCGAGAAGATTGTTCAAGTGCTTATGATTAATTCACCAAGTGGACCTGGGCTTTTGTTTCCAAAGGTATATTGTTTTGATCAGGTCGATTAGTTAGTGTCTGCTACTAATCTCTTTTTTGGAATTGACTGATCGTAGGAGATTAAGGATTTTGGGGATTCTTTAAGTTAAGGTTACAAAGTTTTGACAGAATGCATTATCTTTTGGCCTACATTTACTCTAGGAGCTTTCCTCTGAAAATATTTGTTTATAGAAAATATCGACAAATATGTATTAAAAAGCCATAATTTGAATTAGAGATTTGAGTTTAATGTTATTATATGCATGATTAGTCCAATTTCAGTTCAGATTCCATAGAAGCTATATTTAATACATACAAATAATGGGGGCATTATTTTTATCTCAGTGGGTCAGGTTCTGTTCCAATTTTTATGCACATTGTTCGTTGTTGAATAAAATAATTTAAATAAATTTTTATCTGTTTTGGACGAGATGGTAAAATCACAAGGATTCCATTCTCAATAGTGTATGAGAAATTGTTTCTCTATATTTCTCTGGATTTAAGTAATACAAAAAATTAGGTACCATTTATTGAAGATACGACGGCTATTTTTCAGTCCCCACTGTAAAGTAGACCTATTGTAAAATTCCATTATATATTCTGAACATGTTGATGAGACAACTTCTTCTAAATTGCATTATACGATAAAGATATATTTAGCTGCTTCACAATAAATTGACTGCAACCTAGTCGTCTGTTTAAAATGATTGCCGCTACTTAGTTTTGAATTGTTGTGTAACATAATCTGGTTGAGATCATTAATGCATTGCTTTCTGAAAGAACACTTCATGGACATCTAGTTTCTGATTATTATGATATCCTTTTTCCATTAAAAGGGAGGTTGGGAGAATGACGAAACTGTTGAGGAGGCAGCTGCAAGGGAAGCTGTAGAAGAAGCAGGAGTTCGAGGAGACCTAATGGTGAAAAACTTATCTACTGTTGTATATATATTTTTGAGCTTCTGTACAGAGTTACTGGGCTTATACAATATCTTAAAAAGACTGCTTCATCTGTATGCCTTGATGGTTTAATAGTAGGAATCTAGGATCACATAGTTTGATAAGGCCTTCATGTTGTTTATGGTGGGAATCTAGGAAGCTTGTGTGTAATAAATCATATCATTTTGTGATGATTATGTTGCTATGAGTTGGAGTCTTGGTCACTGCTGTTAATTGCAATGAAGGTTTTCTCTAAGTATAGTTTGGACTTTTGCATCTGAGTGAGAACGCATGAGGCCAAACTATCATTTAAGTTTGGATGAATGACTCTAAAATATGTTTAGATCAATTATGATAGCCAAGTTTTGTGGTGTTGTTCTCCCAAGGTTCCTATCAATTGCTTTCAGAGTTGTCATCCGTGTATCAAAGTGGTTTGGGTTCACCCAGGACTAGTGAAAGGGTCAATGTGGTGGGTGTTAGGATTTAATTGCAAGGTTGGGGACTTGAGTGCCTCACCCTGGTCGGGGCCTTGGGCTCTCCACTACATTAGTTAGCTTTTGTGGTGTTTCTCCCAGGGTTCTTATCGTATTAGCATTTAATTTATGTATGGCTTAGAATTTAGCTGAAGTAAGTGATATTACATGGTTTTGGTTTCATATATTTTTGTTTTGGTGTGCTGCTGATCCCGTAATTATCTTATTATTGGCCCCTGATATTCGTAAATGGTTTGTAATATTTTAACGGCAAACAATGCTGATTAATATTTATACATTGGCTTGTGATCTTGTCATTTGGATGTATGTTGCAAAGCTATTGTTGATGCCGATGTTTATTTGGATGTCAGGATTTTCTCGGATATTATGAGTTTAGGAGTAAGACCCATCAAGATGAGTTTAGTCCAGAAGGTTTATGTAGAGCAGCAATGTTTGCCTTGTTTGTGAAGGAGGAACTTGAGTTTTGGCCTGAGCAAAGCACCAGAAATCGGAGTTGGCTAGATGTATCGGAGGCACTTGAAACCCTCCGGCATGCATGGATGAGGGACGCCCTGGAAGGCTTCTGTAAATGGCACGAGGATAAGTTGAATGAAACGAAAGGATAAGATGAATTCGCTTATACGGCATTTGATGGATTGCATCGTTGTGATAATAACATTTTCTCTTGGGGGTATCATTACTTTAGGACAGATAATTCTAAATCAGAATCGCATAGTGTTATAATTTCGGGTATGTGGATTGATCTCTGATTCTTTTATTTCAGAGATTCATAAAATTGGATTTTAGTTGATACTTGAGATGCTTGTTCGCCTTGATTTGATTCTTTTACCTTTGTTCATATGGTTAGCCCCTTCATCCTTACATCCCTAATATTGTCAACAACATATATAATCTCTAGGTTTATGCACTTTTTTTCAACACTATTTTCAGGAAATTCATGTAACATCTTAGTTAGTTTCATCCTCTATTTAGTAATGCATCTAAATCTACTAGATTAGAATCACGATGAATGCTAGCAACACTTCTCAATATATTTTCTAATTATTTTATTAGAAACCATCAATTTTTAGAAGATCTGGATGAGTGTTATTAGCATTTTTCTTAGAAAACGTTTAGAAAGGAATTTATTTAAAGAAGGATATGTTACTATATTGGTGTCAGTAGGGGTGGGCAAAGTATACTGCACTGCACTATACTATAAAAATTTGCAGTTAACTATAAAACAGTTCTCTTAAACTAAACTGAACTAAAAGTAGTTCGGGTGAACTGAACTGCACTGGTTTTTAGTCCACTCATAGTACAGTGCAGTTCAGTAAACTGCAATACAAATAAAACTGTAAAAAGCATTATGTTTGGAGATTTTTCACATTTGTCTACGCAAGATGCTATTTCATTAACAACTCTCACAAGAGGACTTGGATGGGTTGAAATGACTCATACAAGAGCTTGTAACAAGAATCAAATTAGTTTCATAACTGCACCAGCAACATAAAAACTTCACCTGTTGCATCTCTTCATGGTCAGTAACTCTACTTGCATTTGTTGCTTGTGCATCAGGTTTGTTAGTCGTGTTCTACAATAGAAGAAAAGGAGAATCAGCAGAATTTTTCCATTGCCAATAGAAAGACATTTTTCATGGATTCACAAACTTACAGCAATATAGATGTTTACCTTGCTAGCAATGAGTTTCATTAAGGCTTCTGTTCCATTCTCTTCTAAATATCTATCTGCATGCAGTAAAAAGTTATCTTTATCTTTCTTGACAAAAATCTTCCTCCAGTTATTTAAACTACGTATGCTTGCTTGTGGATTTGAGATGCATGTTCGAATAATATTATTGTAGGCATAAGAAGCCCGTCCAAAGTCTGGCACAATGAGCCAGAAGATGATCATTAGCTTAGTGTAAGGCCAGAATTGGTACCTGATGTTAAACATGGGAATGAAAAGTTAAACAAGTTTATGAATTGACTAAAAAAGATAATATGAAAAGAGAATCCATTTGCCACAATCTAACTTCAATTGATAATAATAATTACATTAAGTTGAAATAATTCTATGTACATTACGCATAATTTTATTTCTATTATAATTTCCTAAGTTTCAACAAAATTTAAAAGACAAATTAACTAGATATTTGTACGGCATTAAGCTTAACCAAAATGAAAACAAACACTAGATGACTGAATAATAAAAATACCAACTTCAGAACAAAGAAATTGTTTTTAATCCAAAGGGTATTCAGGATTTGTTAGAAAACAAGAACAGTAAACTTCACGTCTACTCTTGACATTCAAAACAAGCTAAACATTATGACAGAATGAATTACATGTGTTGTAAAATGGTGTGGACATGTGGTATAGAACAAAATAAGGTAGATTATCAACAAAAAGAAATGTTAAATATGCTTACCCTAGTAAGTATCCGTCCTAAAGGAGTGGAGTCATAAAAAGCAACTGTAGCAAGACTTCTGATCAACAAGAATATTGATGAAATAGCTCCAATCAACTTTAGATAACTAACAAATTGTGGCAAAGCTTCAATCATCCAAATTAATAGCAGCACTTGAAGGTCCCACTTCATCTTGAGAGGTTATCTCTACAAAAATAAATTAAAAATTTCATAATTTTTGAACACTTAAAATATAAATTAAAAAATATATAAATTTGTCATATAATCTCACCTTGCTCAAATTTATCAAGTTCTTTAGGATCCTCATCAAAAAGTATAGAGAAAGGTGTTCCTTTTAGCCAATCTTGTGTGCAAACAAGCACTTCCACTATTTTAGGCGTTAGACAACTACGATAAGGACTAACCACTCTTCCTCCTGTACTGAATGCACACTCTGATGCTACGGTAGAGATAGGAATGGCTAACACCTCTCGAGCCATATTTGCAAGGATAGGAAATCTAGTCGAGTTGACTTTCCACCAATGTAAAATATCAAGCTCAACTGACTTCATATAAGGTTCAGGATCCTCTCTCAAATATTTATCAAGCTCTGATATATAATCAAATCTACGTCCTGTAGCTCTTAGGTAGAAACTCATGCCATGAGGATCATCATCATCATCTAGTTGAGATTCTTGTTGGCTACTTTGAGAACCCTCCTCAATACCTTGATATTGTTCATAAAGTGTTTTTAAGGATGACAATAATTTTGATTTCAATTCATTGGCCATACTAGATTCAAATAGGTAGTCAATGAAGTAATTAACAAAATCCAACTTACTCCTAGGGTCAAGCACAACAGCAATCAATAATAAAATATTAATTCCATTAGGATTTCCCTAATATTTTTCATACTTGCCCTTCATCCTCATTGCCATCAATTTTATGCTCAGATCACTACTCTCAGAATATTGTCGGATCCTTTTACCAATTCCAAACACCTCTTTCATATACATATGACTGGTGACATAAGAAGAACCAGAAATGCGTAGGGTAGAGTCATAAAACATCTTTAAAAATGGTAGAATAGACCTCGCATATTCCCAATCCTCTTCTAATGGCACACCACCATTACTTTTGGCCATTTCAACACCAAATTTCTTATCTTGCATATCTAGCAAGACAAAGGCATCTTTGTACTTCAAGCTTGTCTCTAACATTAAGTAAGTTGAATTCCACCTTGTTTCAACATCAAGACAAACAATGCCTTTATAAGAAATTCCCTCTTGTTCAACACATGCCTTGAATCTAGCGAATCTAGCGGGAGAAGATTTCACATATTTAACTGCACTCCGGATTTTTGAAATTGAATCTTTGATCTCTTTTAAGCCATCCTTCACAATCAAACTTAATATGTGTGCACAACAACGCATATGAACATATTCTCCCTCTAAAACAAGACAGTTCCATGATAACATCCTTCTTTTGAGGTACTGGACTCCAACATCATTTGATGTAGCATTATCCACAGTGATAGTAAGAACTCGCTTCAACTCCCAATTATTCAAACAAGCCTCAACATGTTTAGCAATGAGCTCCCCTGAATGTCCCGTTGTTTGAGAAAAATTTAAAATTTTCTTTTGAAGTTTCCAATCATTATCAATAAAATGAGCTGTTAAACTCATGTAATTTAGGTTTTGGATTGATGTCCATGTGTCTGTAGTTAAACAAACCCTTTCACACTGCTTTGATAGAAACATTTTCAACTTTGCTTTTTCCTCTTCATAGAGTTCCCATATTTCACGCCTCAATGTAGTGCGGGATGGGACTTCAAATCGTGGTTGCAAGGACCATACAAAGTCACGGAAGTCCTCATTTTCCACAAATCGAAAAGGAAGCTCAGACTTCACAAACATCTTCACCAACTTCATTCGAGATGCATTTTGGTCAAATTTAGAAATAGTTGGTGAAGGGCTAACACTAACTTCTGCAATTGATGATGAAAGCTTTTGCCTTTTGAATGCTTCTCTATTAGGATTTTCTTTACATCTCGCCAAATGATTCCTTATCCCACTTGTTCCAGCCAAATATTTAATCAAATCACCACAATAATTGCATTTGGCCTTCTTCTCAGAATGTGGTTTTTGTTTAGTAAAATGTCCCCACACATCTGATCGACCCTTACTATTCTCAGTTGACGATGAATCGATACAAGGAGGTAAATAATCCATTCTAGAAGTATTTGGTGTGAGGGTTTCTACCGTTTCTGACATTCACGTCACTACATTAATTAAGAGTTCAATCAAACAAGAACTTGGTGAGTGGCACAGTTCAGTAGCCTGAAGTTTTAAATTCAAGCTCTTTATTTACATCTACATAGAAAATCAGAACTAAATATGGGAAGTCATCAAAAGATCCATTGTGTTTGACAACATATTCACTATTTTTATTTCCTATACAAATCTTTGAAACAAGAAAGTGAAGACAAAGAAGCATTTTGTAGTTAATAGTGAAAACATTTAGTTGAAAAAAAGGACTGGAATATCTTCAATCAGCATGTAACATGGTTTTGTGATAAAGAATAGCATACATAATGCATTCCAAATAAGTGGCAATATAGAAAGCTTACATAGGCAGAGATTCATTATTGAATTCTAGAGATAAAAAGCATAAAGATTAGCATCAGTAACTAACATCTCACCTTGTGCTTTCCTTTGATAGGATCATAAGATTCGATAACACCTTCATAAAACCTGTAGTGAAGAATTAAACAAACTAAAATTACAGAAAAATATAAAGTAAGCAACAACAGCACACACACATATGCGTGGGTTAAAATCTCAATAAGCTATGGACCTTTGCAACATTTAAAGACAAAAAAATGCAAGAGGACTGACAATTATCTCCTGCTCTCTTATAATCAATAAAAGAAGAGATTTAAATAACTACATTAAAGTTAAAAACTTCAATTTGTGCCAAGAAGACATGAACAAAGCGTGTAGATGACAACCAGAGGAGAAGAAATATTTGTTTAGATACCAAGCAAAACTTACCACTGAAGTTATGACATATAGATTATTAAAAAATTATTTAGATCCTTATTCCAGGGTAAATCAATAAACCTCACTGGCCCACAAATTATTGCTATCAAATTATGAGATAAACACAGAAAAAGAGCACGACTGAAACTAAAAGTAGTTCTACCTTGCCATCATACTCTTTCTTCAGCAATACTTCTGGAGCAATATATGCTGGGGTTCCCACGGTTGAGTTAGGTTGTGAATGAAGCATTGAAGACTGCCAATAACAAAATCTATTAGATATGTAGAAAATATAGCAATTATCAAAGCAGATTATTTGAAAAAAAATAGAATACAATGGTGACCTAAATTTGATAAGGTACAAATTAGATAAAAAAGAAATAATGTGTAGGATCTCACAAGACAAAGCCAATTGATAAATAAAAAGGATGATCTCAAAGTGTCATTGCATGCAAACGTAAGATCTATTTTAATTACCAAGTACCATAAATATGACACAAATACAAGATGAATTATCTTAACACCACCACAAAGGTTTGCTGTGAGCTAAATATCAGATGCCTCAAGACACCAGGAAACTTTTCATAGATTTAGATGTTCCCCTGTATGTGAATTGTGAAACATCAAAACACAAGAAGAATGTTCAAAGATACAAACAGCACAGAAAGGTGTTACAAAAAGTTAACCCATTCATACAAGGATCCAAAATTCCTTAACAAACACCTGACAACCTGGTGAATTTGGGACTCCCCTTTTATAGGAGTAGGAGCCTCAACGAGGTTCCAACTCAAGACATTGGGCTCGTTGCAAGACTTTTAAGCCATTCATACAAGGATAAGAAATTTCTTAACAAAAGGGAATGGCGATTATCAACTAAATTCAAATTTGGCCAAGCCCTAAATATTGGGAACTTGGAGAACTTAGTAGCTCCAGTTTTCTATACAGCAAACTACCTTCATAATTTTGTGGAAAAACACAAGAAAAACCTCCCCCTATAATCAGAAAGCAGAGCTGGCCAAATTTTCCAATGTACCCATAGCCTCTGCCCCAAAATCAGGAGCAAGCTTCACCATATTAGATCAGATGCGTGGGTTAAAATCTCAAAGCAGCATTAGTAACGAGAGGATGACGAGCAGCAAGTCGGCAACGAACTTCAATGGCGGCAAGCGAAAATTGTGATGGAGAAAGGGAAAAGAAAACTCACCTTTGACGAGGGCAGAGTGCAGCAAGTGACGAGCGAACCTTTGACGAACGGGAAGTAACGAGAGGACGGCGAGCAGCAAGTCGGCAACGAACTTCAATGGCGGCAAACGAAAACTGTGTTGGAGAAAGGGAAAGGAAAACCTAATTTTGAGAGAAACTGTGATTGAGAAAAAGAATTGGGAAACTGAAACAATTAACTGATTAACTGTACTGGAATAAAAACAGTTCAGTATTTTTAAACTAAACTATTAATAAGTATAATTAGTTTTAAGTAAAATTAGTTTAAGTTTTTTAAGTTTAAAACAGTACAGATAAACTATAGTTTAAGTTTTTTTAATTAACTATGCCCAGCCCTAGGTGTCAGGATAAGTAATGAGCATTGCGATTGTGATGTATTACACTCATTGATGCACCAACAATAATTTAAGGTTTAATAATTAGAAAGTTTCAAGTTGGTATTTGTTTAATTTTTTTTTGTTTTAATAAAAAAATCTCTATTTTAAACTTATAAATTTTTTAAATATTAAAAATTTAAATGTAAAATAAACTTGTAATTTTTTTATTTTAAAATTTTAAATAATTTAAAAAATGATTTTTTCCTTGTTAGCTTATTATAAGTTTAAAATAGTGATATTTTATTAGAATTAAAAATGTATAAAATAACACACACACATATATATATATATATATATATATATATATTCGTAATTAAGTATAATTATTAATTTAGATTTATTTAAGATAATGATAATATTGTTCTACTTAAAAAATAATTAAATTTAACCAAATTTACAAGATTTAAATTAAGTCAAAATTAGAAATATAAAAAATAAATCGAATATTGTCAGGTACATTGATATCTCACGCATAAAAAACATCTCCTGGATAAGCTTCTTGATCTGGTGGTCTTCGTAATAGAAAAGACATTTGCCTATAAGCCTGTGTTTGTTTGGAGAGATTACGGATGTATAGAGATGAAGTTAAAGATAATTCAACATAAAGGACCGAAGTCAAGTGTAATTAAGATTAAATACAAAGTTACATTGATAGCAAAGATTCACTCAAATAGCAAAGAGAAATACAAATTGAGTTATATAGTATTTGGATGTAAAAATGTTTGAGTTAATTATGTTTTTGGTCTTTAAACTATTATATTTTTTTTTTCGTCTTTTTTTTCAAACTTTGTTCTATTTCTCTCTTTTTATAAAGTTATGAATTTAGTCTTCAATGACTAACTTTGTTAGTTTTTTTATTGAAGTGGCAAACAGTGTGCCACTGTTTAAGATACGTGTACGGTATCTCCAAATCGACAAGATAGCTTGGTGGCAAACAGTGTGTCACGTTTCTAACCTGGTAAGATCGGCAAGACATTGAGTCAGCAAGAAATTTGGATAGCTCGATGGGAAGTCTAGACAACTTGGTAGGATGCATAGAGAACTTAAATAACTTGGTGGAAAGTTCTGATAGCCTAATAAGACGCATAAAGAACTCAAATAACTCAGTGAAAAGTTCGGATAGCCTAATAAGGCGCATGGAGAACTCAAATAGTCGATAATAAGTTCAAATAAATCAGTAAGATGTATGAAAAACACAAATAGATCGGTGGACGATTCAAGTGGCTTGGATAACACCTTACCAAGCTATCTAGACTTCCCACCAAACTATTTTAGTTCTCCATGCATCTTATTAAGTTATCCTATAATGCTTTAACGGACTATTATTGTTGACCAAGAGAAATAATACATGTATCTTGGTGATCTCACCAAACTTGGACTTGGTACAATGTTTGTTACAAAAGTAACTTACCAACTTGCGATAGGATACATATCTTAAATAGATTTGGAACAAGATACATTATCTGCAACATAAAAAAAAACTAATAACATTAGTGATGATACCCAAAATTGCGTGACATTTTAAAAAGAAAATGACAAAAATGAAACCAAAATTTGAAAGAAAGACAAAAGAAAACGGGTGTTGCTCCTTCCACCTCCCCAAATGCACCCTGCACCTCCCTCAATTTTTTTTGATTATTAAACTACCCTTTTTACTTGTTTACTTTTTTTTTATGAAAACCCTAATCTCTATCTCTCATTTCCACTCTCATACAGCTGCCCAGCTCCACACCCCCCCTTCCCTCCAAAACTCTCACTTTCTCTTTTTCTCTCCTCGGATTCGTTTTTCTCAACCCATTCTTCACCACATCCGTTTTCATTTATAATTTTTCTTCTCCATTTTGTGTCTGTGTTCTGGTAGTGGTGCGATGTTAGTCTGGTGGTGATGTGTACGGTGGCTGCGTTTTTCTGTGTGTGCAGAGGAAGAAGATAACCACCCTGACATCAACGAATATGGCATATCCGTTCGACCTTGAACGGAGGTCGACATCCGCAGCGCAACACAATTGTGGGTTTCTTCAGTCAAACATTTGTTTGGTGTATGAAATGTGAGAAATGATTTTTTTTATAAGTTTAAAATGAAATAAGATAGTTGGAGGCGTGTGCATGTCCTCCATTGTCCTCCATTTCAGTGCCAAATCTTGATATGCATTGTTTAATGTTTTGACTCATATTCATGCTGTTGCCAAAAGCGAATATCACCAAGGAGATTCAAGCAATAGTGATCCTAGATTTAAAATTTCTGATATCCCAGTTGTTGTATTTGGTTCAAGAGCTCATCTAGAGGAAAAAGCTTTAACTACGGTTACGTGTGGGCCTCTTCATTCTTTGTTTTATTGTTGTCATACGCATAGGTCATCTTGGTTTCAGAGGAAGTGTTACTGCAATGTTTTGATGAAGGGCTTCCATCTTGTGGTTCTCTTGGCTTCTGGTCCTGGAATTCGTGACATACAGGCAATCTCCTCTTCCTCTTCCAACAACTCTTTTTCCTCTCTTCTTCTTCCACTTCTTCGAATTCTTCTTCGTCATCATAATTTGTCAAGCCACCCTCAGTGTTGAAATCATCGGAATGGGTTATCCGACGATCGACTGTGGTGTTTCTCGCGTCAGTATCAGCGTCGCCTTCCTCATCATCATTGGCCTTGCGCCTTCTCTGCATTGGAGCAATAGCCCGTTACAGAAATTAAATATTAAGTAAGGGTAAAAAAATGTAACATAAATTAAATATCACTTAAGGGTAAAAAAAGAAATAAGGAGGTACAGGAAGCAAGCGTGAGGGTGGAGGGAGCAACACCCAAAAAAAACATAATTAACTTTTTCTTTATAAGACTTTAGAAGAAGAGACATACATGATATTTTTTCAGGTCTGAAACTTAATTGTACTTTCTTTTTATAAAGAATCTCTTATATGATCTTAAAGAATCTTCTTCAAGATTATACTTTTTTTTTCATATATATAGAAGATATGATTATTTGAATATAATATAATAGATAAATTAATTTTAGAAAAAAGAATTGACTATTTAAATTGAAATGAAAAACTTGTAAAAGGGCTAGTATTTTCTTAAAATAGAGATTTTTAATTTGTAAATTAAATTTTTGTTATCTAAGCTAAAATAAGTTTTTATTGGACACAATAATAAAAGTAAAATAATATTAATTTTTAAAATACATGTATTATAACTTTTATATAAATATTTAAGTAAATCTTTTATGGTTTTTATATTTGTTGAAGAATTTCAAGTGAATCCTCTTGTTAAAAACGATCTCAACTGAATTTTAAATTTTGTAAAATTATAATATTAAATCTTTTTCGTTAAATAATTAAAAACAATAGTCAAAAACTGTTAAGGTGATGCAAAGTAAACATGCTGATATGTGTGATCTTATTAAGTGACAATAAAATTTAAATTATGACATGAAATTTAGTAAAATAAAAGAAAAGAAAAAAAACAATTCTTCACCCAAATTAGGATTCTAATAGGGGATTCTTGCACGACTTAGGGTTTTGAGAAGCTTACATACTGATGAGTTAGGTTTCAACGTGCGTTTCTCTGAATTTTTTGTTTTGTTTTGGATTATCTATGATTGCAGGTGTGTGATGACGCAACTAGATACTCCATGGCTGATGTGACTGCACGAGGTTCGTGAAAAAGATAATTCACAGTAGAAGAGGAACGAAGACTAGAGAGCGTGGTGGTGCTTGTCTGGTTTACCACTCTCCGCTTCGTATTGTCGCACCCAGTGCCTTGATCAAGGTTCCTTTCCTTTTCCTCTGTTACTTGAAATTGTGGGTCTCCTACTTCTAGAAGTTGAGCCTGAAAATGCTGACAATTATGTTGTTTTTGTCTAATCTGTATGCTTCAGCAGAAAGATGGAAAGAAGTAGGTTGCTGACTTCGCTGAACAGATTATAGGTTTATATAATGGGTGCTTAGTATTTCCCCTAAAGTTTAAACTAAATATTTACATCTAAAATTAAAGTCATTTCTTAAATATTAATTAATTTTTTAAGTACTATATATATTATATTTAATTCTTTTTTAAAAAATTAAGAAACTAAATTAAACTTAGAAAATAACAAGAGACGAACCAATCTAATTAATTAGAAGAACAGATGAGCAATTAATCCTATAAATTATAATTTAAAAAAATTGAGCTGACACTTCCAGCACAATTTATTTTAGATTAGATCTTGCAATTTAAGAGCCCTCTTCTCTCTTATTCTTCTTCCCCTTTTGCATGGTAGTTCCAGCAGCTTCTTTTCATTTCTGATTCTCCCCAAATTGAAACCCTAACCTGGTTGTTCCGACAACTGCGCATTCATGCTCTCAAATTGAAACCCAACCCTTGCCACTCCCACACCAGGTCACTCCTTTCCCCTTTTGTTGTGTGATTAATTTAATTCATATTATATGTTTGATGGGATTGAAAGAGGATAGTGCTATTGTTCTGTTGTTTCTCCTCAAAAAGTCTTTCAACTAAGGATACTGTGTTAGAATGTAGATTGTGAATCATTCGGGTTAATTTTTGAATCGTTAACATTCCAACAAACTCTTTAAATCCTTTTGAATTATGAAATTTTGAATTTGTTTGAATAGTGAAAGAAAGGCAACATATTTTTTTAGTGGTAAAAGTGGTTATTTATCGTGATCTAAAAGTTCGAGTTAGAAATTAGAAAGTAGAAACCAACAACCACATGGCATTACTGATCCAAGTTAGCGAAAAGGGCTAAGAAAATGGTATATTTTTCTGTTTGTACCCATCTTTGCTGAGCTTATTGCTTCTGGCCACTTCAACACCATGCTTTCAGCTTTTCCTCTTCACTCACATCTGACAACTATTTGGTTTACTAATGGTGAACAGAGCTCTTGCTTTCCACAAAGGGTGACAATATTTGGGTTCTGTACCTGAAGATTAAAAGTGCAGTGATGATATTTGGGACTATTTTTAAGAGCTTGTGTTATATACATGTTGTCAAGACCTATCTGATCGACCCTCTTGGGGTAAGCCTGATTTGTGTCTATCGTCTTAAATTCTATTTTTGTAAGTAACCATTTCTAATGCTGCAGACCATTGGTCCTAGCATGCTTCCTACAATCGATTCGACATTAAGTATCTTCTTGACTGAAAAGATCTCAACCCGATTTGGTAAAGTTGATCGTGGAGATATTATAGTCTTTTGCGACCCTCAAAAACCTGGGCATTATCTGACCAAACGTGTGATTGGATTGGAGGGTGATAGGATTACATACAGTTCCAATCCTGAGACCAATGACTTGGTGGATGATAATTTTACACACATTTCCTATCCCGAGAACAATGATAAGCCTCAGACGGTTGTGGTATGCTCAATTTCTTCCTACAAATTAAATTCTTATTTTTATTTTATCATTTTGATTATGGGTTCTGTTTTGCTAGTATTTTGAAGGTTTATTTTTCTGTGATGACTGCTAACTAGCATCTTGTTTTTGTTTTATTGTTAACGTTAGAATTAGTTTTAATTATTATTTTCTGATGATTTGACAGAAATCCCTGATTTTTAGTTGTTAGATAGTTGCTTGCATCCTAGTTTATCTCCTCGACAGTAGAGACTTATAGAACGTGGATTGCAATATGTTATTCTCCCTTGTACAGGCCATACAAACCCATATCAGTTTTGTCAAATAAGAATGGATTTCTTTACTCTCAATAATACTATGATAGCTTTTTCACATTAAGAATGGGCTTGATCTCTGATAACTTCTATTCTATTTAGATATTTGATAGCTTTTGGTGTAGAGAATTTTGTCATTAATCCATTTTTTCCATTGCTGTATGTGTTTTGGAGATTCCATTGTTAAAGTATACCTTCCCTGTACAGGTTCGAAAGGGTAGCATTTGGGTAGAGGGAGATAACAAGTCTAATAGCCGTGATTCTAGAAAATTTGGTCCTGTTCCTTATGGCCTTATTCACAGTAAGATATTCTGGAAGGTAAGTTTTTGTATGATATGATGACTCACCACACTGGCCTTCTCTTCCTGTTTCATCCTTTTTTCTTTTCACACTTTCCCCTAATCTTTTGATGTTTGGTATGTAGATATATCCATTTCAATATTTTGGACCTTTCTGGAATAAATGATATGAAGCAAGCATTCAATCATGGGAGCTACGATCTTTTGCAACAGACTCTATTTAAATTTGAAAGGCAAAATCCTATCTATTTGGACTCTAGTTTATTCCCTAGAGGGTGCATTTTGCTCACCAAAGATTCAAATTGCTTTTGCGTTCTGTTGCTAGATCCATTGGTAATTCTATTGGAAATCTGTCTTTTTGAAGAAGGTTCTTCGACCAAGGATATCATATTATAATTGCCCGGCACATTGCTTATATATAAAATGGTTGTTTGATGGATGAACACTTCTACCCATCACTTTTTTCTTATAAAATGTATCTTATATATTATACAATTTTAAAGTGTGAATGCGTAGTTACATAAAAGCTTGTAATATGTCTCATTTAAATATAAAAAAAAATGAATTAAGAACAAATTAATATTATATATACACATAACTAGGATATTAAAAATAAAAGCCACCTGCAGCAATTTACCTAATTTTAGCTTTCGAAAAAAAAAAGTCAAGTATCTAAATTTAAAACAATAATGAAGTTTCTAAATTTTAAAATCACCCTGCACATTTCAATAGTTTTAAAACTTAAACTATTTAGTAATAAAAGAATTATCGTGTTCTACAGTACTCAATTATGTGTATTTTTCTTTAAGATTGTAGTTAATTTTTATCACAGTTGTGACGTACCTGGCAAGTAATAACGTGTTTTGTGATTGTCATTATTAAAATGGTAGTAGCGACATTTATGAAGGATAAAAGACAATTTTAAAGAAATTGTTTTAAAGATTTTATTTTTGTTTTATAAATATTTAGGAATTATATGTCTGTTTTGTAACTTTTATATATTTGATTGTGCTTGTAAGTTTATATATTTGGAAAAAAGTATCGATTGATTATATCAATTTAATTTTTTTTAAACATTTCCAAAATGTGTTATTAATTTTTTTTAATAAATTTTACATTGTATTCTTTTTAATTTACTTGTGATACAAAAAAAATCATATTTTTGTAAAGTCATATTATCAAGATGAATAACTGACTCTGATATTATTGATTAAGAGATATTACAATAATAATATAAAAGTTAAACTTATACATAATATATATAATCGGTTATTTCTCTTAATTTCCCACCCCAACTTTCTTTTTAGTAATCTGATTTAAACTTTGTTCCACCATGAAAAATGTTTTGAACAAGACAAAACCCTAGAGGCAGACACAATCATAAGTTTGTTAGGTACAACATTTTTTGGATTAACGTGTTGAAATTGCTTATAATATTGACTCTGTTAGGTTGAAGCCAAAGTTTAGAGGATCTTGATCTTCACAGTTTATTGTAGTATTTGGTTAGATGCATTCTCCAATTTTGGTGGGCACATTGTCAACATTGTCATGAGTGGGACGCTTAAGTGGTTTTTGAAGTGTTTTCCGGTGACTGTGGCTGGTGTTCAGTGCACGGTTTTTCTGATGGTTGTGGGTGGTTTCCGATATATATAGCTAGAAAATATGGGAAACTTTTAATTTATTAACTCATGTTCCAGGAGAGTACAGTGACCAACTATAGGTTGGAAGTTAAACTCTTTTCATTTATAGAAGTAGATGCATACACATATTACTTGGTGATTGCTGCAGGCATGGCCAAAAAGCCTTTAAGAGCTTCAAAATCAGAGTCAAAGCACCAACCATTATCCATGTAGTTATTTGGATAACGAGCACAGAAGTTGCCACTTCCTTTCTTCATGCATTCATCATCAGATTGACATAGGTTCCGATGTTCATCTATCATCTTCGTCACAGATGAAAGTCCATTTCCAATATAAAAGCAAGTACCCTGAGCTACTGAACTAGGGACACAGAAACATTTCCAATATCAAACGGAGAACACTGACCTGTTTCATCGGAAACATTGCTAAGAATCATGTTTCACTTGTCGTATCCGTTTGCACAGTCACTTTCCAGTCATCAGTCGAACAGTAATCAGTCTTCACGTCAGCTATTGAGTGGTGGACATTTGATGGGATAAGAACAGGTTATAGAAATATAATAGATGAATCAGATATTTTGTATAAAAGAATTTGGTATTTTATTTTATTAATCTATTTCAAATAAAATAAAATATGACAGAAAATCACATTTTTATAATATATTTTAATTTTTAGTTTTTATATTTAAATAATAATAAAGTATATTTTTATCTTTATAGGACAATACTATTAAAATGAAAATATCTTTTAGAAATTTATTAAATAAAAATGATAACATGTAAATGTTGTTTATTGTTAATATTTGTTTATTTAAAATAAGGCTTTTAGAAATATTTCTGTTTTAAGAATATCTTTTATAGAAAAATAAAAATATATTTAGTTATCTTTAAAATGTTAAAATACTACAAAAATTTATACAAAATCACTGGAATCAGCTGCGTCGCTAAGTAATTATTGACGGATTTTTGAAAAAATCACTGTTATTAGCTGGGATTTTGACAAAACCGTCGATAATAACGGGTGTTTTGAGAAAATCATCGGTAATGACGGAGGTTTTGAAAAAACCACCCCTATTTGCAGGGATTGCCTCCAAAACCGCCAGTAATGTAATAATTTGATTTATTTAGTAATTTAAATTATTTAATCATCATAAAAAATGTTTTAATAATAAATTAAAATGAATAAATATCCAAATTAAATATTATTATATAAAATGAACTATAAACGTTAGAAATATAATTAATTTGTCAAAAACTTATAAACACTCGAAAACTCCCTAACTCTATTACATAATTCCTGTTTTATACATAAAAGCTACCTGTAAAACTAATTGGCTAACTATCCTAGGTGAAAACAACTCCCTATAGCAAGTAAATTCCAGCATAAGCTTTTCTTTCCAGAGTAATTCTTCTTTTTGTTTACCATGTACTAGGTTTCAAAAAAGTCCAATTTCTTCCTCTTCACCTGCTATTGGAGGTTGATGCAGCTCTTTAAATCAAAGAATTGGAGTTCTTGACAACCTATAACAGATGTAGTCTTCGTGGTTCAGCCCTTATCAAGTTTTAAGTTATATAATGTTGAATAAAAGTAATATGTAAAGGATTGCAAAAATGTCAAAATTGGAAACAGATAATATAAAAAATGAATCATGTTTGAGTGTGAACATCACAAAGTTCAAACTCAGAGAAATTATGACATATAATAATAGTTAAAACATCTATCATAAGTTTATAATTTAAGAATTCTCTACATTCTTGTTATCATTGTGTTTGTACATGCATAAGAAAGCATATTGGGTATTATTTTTACTATAAATTCACTGATCCTCATTAAATCCAGCTTAAATACTTGTTCCTATTGGAATTGATAAAACAGTTACATGAACAAAGTCTCTTAATATATTATGTTCATAAAGTTGTAAAATATGATGAGTTTGATTCCAAATAAAGACAGTATCTTTATTTGGAATAATAAATTATTTTATACATGTAATAGTGGGTCATAAATATTACTTTGATCCTATTCTCTTTTAAAACCAGTTTTCACAAATTGCATGACATAATAATTACATTCATAATTTTCACTTTGTTTATTGCACTTTGCATTTGACACGAATTTAAAATGGTGATACAAGATCTCTACAAGCAAATATGTACCAAAAGACAAATACAAATGCAATGAATCAAAATTTAGTAAAATATATAAAACGTAGATTATAAGTTTATGTATTAATAAACTAATAAAAAGAGATTAATATTTTTAAACTATTCCACTCAACAATTCAAAATTCACTAGAATTACTCTCAGTACAACCTCCAACAAATTTAAATAAAGTTTAAGTTGTTTAAAATTAGAGAAGTATCAGACAAATCAATATATTAAATCTCAAATGAGAAACTAATGGTCACTTAATATTTATTGAAGGTTAACACTTCTGAACTCAATCTCAACATGTTTAACGAAACAAATATTTCTAATTAGTAAATTAGTGTTGGACGAAGGGTTTGAATAAAGTTTTCAACTTTTTGTAAATCAGTGTTGGACGGTCTGCAATAGATGTTACCACTTGAGTTTCTAAAATAGCATTTAATGGAAAGTCTTTGAAAAACAAAACCAATGAAACACACTTGTTTTTATTCTGGTTTGCTCCAAACTGAGCAACGTGTAGTTCTTTCTTAAATTCCTTTAATGTGTTCCATTAATCACAAATTATTATAAAACACTTTAACCACTTTGGATGTATAACTAACCAATTGGTTAGACGAGTATCGCTCTTGGTATTACTTGTCTATTTGATTAGCCAGTCTAACTCCACTAGATTAACCTTACAAGTTTTTACTTCATTTCTGAAATCAAACACAGGTGTTTTGAAAGATTACAAGAACAAAATGTTTAACTCTCTTTGAGAGGATTTGAAATAAATACAATGATATTTCAAAAACTTGTAAAAGAACTTTTCTTTTCAAAGACAAATCTTAAGAGAAAGAGCTTAGAGAGAAGTTGCATGAACGTATTACAATAATATAATTCTTGTTATTCTTTTCATGCAGTCCTCTTTATATAAAAATCAATGAAAAAAATCTGTTACCCAGAGCTTGTGACGTTCTTCTAGACGTGTATCTTCTAAGATAGAGTCAGAAGATATGTTGTGTCTTGGCAGAACAACTGTACTGTGTGTATGGAAAGGACAAATAGAAAACATGTATGAAACATTCCTTGAATACCTTTCTATCTTTTAACGTTGTTCTAATTATGAGCAGACTTTTTATTAAAGGTGAAAATCTGCATATAGAAAAAGAAAACACAACGCAATAGACGAATAAATACTAAAAAGTACATGCTTTAAAGTGTTAGATGATCCTTAACATTTAGGCAAGATTCGAATATGTTGTCTAGTACAGGTTTTAGTGTCGTCTAAACTTTCATTAGATGTTATTCATTTTAGACGCTCTCTTACAATTCCTTATAACATTTAACGTTTATCTTAAAAAGTCAAACATGTGTTAGGCACTATTCTAATCGGACGCTCTTATATCATTTAAAATACTTAAAATGTAGCGTTTAGTGCTTTTTAAAATTTATTCTAGACGATTAAACGTTATTTCCTTTAAACATTCTCTTAAACTTAAAATAAGATTTGTATAAACGATCTTGTTTTTAAAAAAATCATCAATAAAAACAACTAATATTTAACTTCATATTCTATTTAATTTAATAGTAACACATTTTACTAAAAATGAATAACGAAACTAAATAAAAATTAAAATATAAAATTAACCTGGAGATGAAGAAAAACGCACGAACAGTATAAAGGTAGGATGCAATCTGAGGCTTGGAATATTAGCTGGCAGAGTGGAACGAAAAACAGGGGCAGCGAAATCCAAAAATACAAACAATCTATTCTAGATCCAAGACTATTACGTGATCCTTAAAAAGGTCCTAGCCATAATTTCATTGAGATTTTAATTTTTTTTTTTAAAATTTTATTTAAACCTTGAGTCAGAATAATCTAAAAGATAAATTTAAAAAGACAGTGTATATTTTTAAGAAAGGTTAAATATTTGATGAGTATTTGAAAGTCTTACTATTAAGCCTTAAAAATGAGCTGTGTTAACTTTTGTGTGATGACTCTCTGTCAATCTTGCTTTTATTTTTATTCATGAGATTAAGTGATTGTCAATTAGGGTTATTAGTTGGACAAAGTGCTTTTCTCAATTGGAGAAAATGTTTGAGTCGAAATAGAACAAGGTTTGTGATTCAAGTACTCTAACCTGGAAAGAGACCCTATTTCAGGGGGAATTGGCCATTGAAGGACTGCAAGAGAGTGAAATTGCCCAAAGCATCCACTGTAAATTGCCGGTCCCAAGTCTGGTTCTTTTAAACCCAGAGATACCGATCCCAACGACTCGACCATTCTGGCATGTGATGCCAACCCAGAGTAAACAAGGGTCTGGTTTTCTTGGCCATTCCTTGCTCCTCAACCCCAGAGAAGCCCTCAGTTCAAGTAACGATTCTCGCTCCTTAGAGGAACTCAGTGGCTCAATCTGCTCCAATGTCACCTGACTCACCACCAGCAACAACAACAACCGGAACCACACTATCCCCATCTCTCACCAACGCTGACCCAAAGATCCATCCATTTCCATCAAATGTCTGCACACACACCCAACACATTTACATTTCTCTTTCTCCCAAAAGTCTTCAACTTTCTAATATATCACATACACCCAAATAAAAAAAAATAAAAAATAAAAAGAGGACAAAAACAAAAACAAATACCCAACGAGTCTTACCGGAATCACAAACCTTGTTCTATTTCGGGGTTGCTCGCGTTTTCTAGATTTTGAAAGGGTTCCACTGTTTGGATTCTTTGCGATTGAAGAATGGAAATGCTTGCATAATCTGCGATTTGGGCTGTTGTGCGATTAGAGTGTTGGTGCACGAGAAGCGAAACCCAGAGTGCTTTAGAGAATTTGGGCTGTTGTGCGATTAGAGTGTTGGTGCACGAGAAGCGAAACCCAGAGTGCTTTAGAGAAGACGAAGGAAGTTCTCAAACACAGACAACTTGAGAAAGAGTTAAAAGAGAAGCTGGTATAAAATATCGTTCTATGGCTCATCAAACAAAAAGTTAACACAGTTTATTTTTAAGGATTAATAATAAAAATTTTAAATTATGAAACTAAAAACTATCAAAATTTGACTAACGACTAAATCTAAAATAATATAATATCAAAGTGACGAAAAACATATTTAATCCTTTTTAGAATAAATAAAAGATTAGAGCAGTCTTTTTTTTATTCTGTTTTTTCATAAATTTCTCACCGGATTAAATGATTAATCTCCCTCGTAATTTATAGTATTTCTCTGCATATTAGTATAATGAATTTTTGCACACTGAAATGAAGAAAGAAAGAAAAGCTAATACATTTAGATTAAATTTTAAAAATTTTCATAATGGGATCATTAAACTTGTTGCAAAACAATGCGGGCAGAAAAATTAAGCCGGTACTAATAAAAAACATTTTTTATAATGATTTTTTATATATGTTATAATTTATCATGTATAAAAAGTAATATAATAAGATAATATTTTTCATATCAATTGTAATTATAATATGTATAAAGGGTAGGTGCGGTAGATTTTTATAATAAATAAGACAAAATTTTAGTTTTAATATTTATTTTAGTTTTTATTTTCATCAGTTTTGTTCAAAGTGGTTATTAACTTTTATCGATATTCAAAGTGATAATAATTTTTGTAAAATTTATTTAATTTGATCTTTTTTCCTAATTACGTCTAAATAGTTAACGACAAGGTGTTTATGTTAGTCATTATTGAATAAACATTAAAATGACTCAAATAAACATGATATGACTGAACAATATGATGACTCAAGAGCACCTAGGCCAAAAGGCCAAAAGGCCAAATGGCTCCAAAAAAGCAAGAAGTGGGAGAACCATGATAACAACAATATAATGATGAATGGACAACAAGGAAAGACAAACAAAGTTAAACAATTTAACAACACGGAAAAACAAATAACATATTAGCTCTTAAAGAACCAAAGCTCTTGATACCAAATGATAACAATTTTCTTGGCTAGGTTATACTAGAGCTAGAAGGATGCAATGGAGATAGTCCCTTGGAGTTGGATGGTGCAGAAAATGGTGGGAACAATGGTCCAAGGTTGCACAATGATGGTGAACAAGTATGAAGGCTTACGACCTTAGGTGGTTTGGTTGAGATGATGTGATGTTTGGTGGCTCAAAGAGAGGTTGGACCAACTCAATGAGGAAGGTGACTAGAGAGGCCTCTAGGATTGTTCTAGTCTTGATCAAGGACTAGTATTATGGCCAAATTTGAGTAATATAACATTACATAACATCCAAGATGATTACAAGAGAGGAAACCCTTTACATATATAGACAAGGGTGTCTCTTAAAAACTCTAAAAGCATGATTTCCCACTTTTGCACTCATTGGCTGAAAATTAAGTATTCCTAGGAGTGAAAAAGTGTCCACAAAATCCTCTCTGTTCCTAAAGTGCTATGTGACCATTATTAAAGTTAAATCCTCTCCAATTAATGGATAACACATGACACATACTTTTTACATGGTTTGGAGTTTCAACTTAAGAAAAAACTTATACTAATTAAACCTTAATACAAACCTTAAACAAACCTACCTATTTAGCCAAAATAAATTGCTTAAAAATCTTACACTACTTGGTTGAAATACATTACCTAAAGAAATCTATATTACTCTTCAATCTCCATTATAACATAAGAGAAAGAGTTTGCTTCACCTTACATAGATGAGTATAGCTTTTTCTTGAAAAGTGTTTAAGTCATAGCTAGGGATGTTCCAGTACAATTATAAAAATTATCAAACAATTTCAATACTTGGAAAACAACAAAACTGAAATGGTTTGATGTAGAAGTCATTCCTAAAAATTGAAATCATCCAAGAGAGTGACTGCCAAATTTAGTACCGTGACCAAAAGCAATTACTAAAGCCAAAATTTACTGCAGAATTTGAAAAACAGTAAATACAAAACAGACCACTCATTCAACCATTACTTCAAGAACTTTGAATCACTTTCATATATTGCATTATACAAAAGTTAATAAAGAATTATAAAGAACTGGACAAAATAGTGTGAATGCACCAGAATACACTGGAATTTAATCAGAATCTTGATAATGATCTAATATCAAGTATGATTGACCAAAACCAGATATGCAAAGATCAGTCACTTCGGTGAAAATGACTATACTCAAACTGTCTTTACAGATTGCCACCGAGATCACTCGTACGAGTTTCATAGCTCATTTGATGTGCATCTTCACAGATTACAAAAACTTGATTTAAAGCAGAAAAAGTCCAGTTAAAAATGACATTATATGACAATTCAAGCAATGCATATGACTTTAGACAAAACATATGATTTCAAAATTAAAAGACTCAAAAACAAAATTCACCGAATGAAAATTAAAAATAATTGACTCAAGCACAGATCAGATATCGAACTCCTAACAGAGAAATGGAATGGATTCAATGATGAATAGAATTAAACAAGATACTCAAGAAAATGCAGAAAATAAAGAACAACACGGAAATGGAAAGAAAACAGGTGGAATCTCCACCTTCTTATGTTCAGTGATCCTACTCTAATTAATATAACTAAGAGGGTAGATATTGAAAATTAACTATCCTCATATATAGAGTTGCACCCAATTTTCAGTTTCCAGAATATAGTGATGCATGCACTTGTTTTCAGCAGGACAAAACCTCTAATAGAGGCACGCATAATTATGAGTGTTAGTTAACAATATTTTCTAGAGTTAACATGTTGAAACATGCTTACGCTTATAATTTTGACTGTCTTTCTTAGAAGCCAAAGTTTAGATGCTCTTTATTCTGTTAAATGTTTTTGTCATCTGCTAAGGTTCAGTGCTATTTTAAGTAACCAACAGTTGTATTAGGTTAACAAACTGATGCACCAATCAACCAATTTTCCTTTTCTTGATGTAACTATGTCTCTTTTTTTCTTACGTATTTCCAACAAAAGAAATTACTCAGAACGCTCTTGTTTATTAACTCAAGTGGCAGGAGTCTACAGCAACCAACTGTATGAGTTGGTGAACACTGGTTTTATTTATAGCAGTAGATGCATCATAAGCTTTTATTTAATAAAGTAGTAGAAGATGCATCATGCATGACCACTTTTTTCGCAGGCATACACGTATTACTTGGTGATTGCTGCAGGCATGGCCAAGAAGCCTTTAAGAGCTTCAGAATCAGAGTTAAAGCACCAACCATAATCGATGTAGTTATTGGGATAACGAGCACAGAAGTTGCCACTTCCTTTCTTCATGCATTCATCATCAGATTGACATAAGTTCGGATGTTCGTCTATCATCTTCGCCACAGATGAAAGTCCAGTTGGATAAATGCAAAAACCAACAACTAGTCCAATAGGGATGCAGCGACAATCAGTTGACCCGCACGGTGGAACCTCAAACGGTGAACAAGCACCTGAACAGTCTGCTGCTTCTATCTTCTTCGTCGGAAACATTACTAACAATGATATTTCAAAGTCAGAACAAACGAACACGATATATAATTTTGTGTAGTTCTGAAACATATAACAAGAAATGATGAAAAAATGTAAAGAAGAGTGGAAATGCTACGTACTGGAAGTGGCAAGCAAGTAGAGAGCCAAAGGAGCAAGCCTAGCATAAGCCATTCTTTAGTTTTGCAGATTTTTTCTTATGAGTTTTGTGATGTGTTATAGTCTCTTCATGCATGTAGCAATTTATAGGCATTACTGTGTTCTCTTTAACAAGATTTACGATGATTAAAATATTGATTGTTCGAGACTCGAGCTGCATGCTGAAGCTTTGTTTTCTCTCTTCACGTTAAGTTATTACTTAATTTTCTCTGTTTAATTTGTCGCCGATTATAGGGAATATGAATATATGTGTGCATGCATGCAACAACAAAGACACGTATCAGTTCTTGAAAACTTCTTTGTAGGATTCTAACACCTAGCAAGTGCTAGATCATTAAATTTAACCTTCCCAATGTTTAGTTTTTTTAATATATTCTAGTGAATTATTTTACCATATATTGACATATATTAGTTTCTTAAAGAGAAAGAATTATATAAGATGATTTTATTCCAAAAGTAGTTTATAATATCTTATATATTTTAGCAAGAATATTCCACATAGATAAAAAGAAAAATCTTGTAAACTAAAAAAATGAGTTTGGGAGCAATTATTTAACTTTCTTTGAAGCAATTTCCCATAAGCATTGTCTTAAATAAATTTTGCTGAGCGATTATGGCTGCGTCGGGAAAGCAAGGAACCCATATTACAGTCGCTTTCACGTGTAACTGTTGACTGATACAGATAATCTATTAACTATGATTAAACTAAATTTTGAAAGGAATCTTAGTAACTTGCATGAATGGGAATTTGCAAACAAAATATTAACATCTTTTATTCATTTAGTTAATTCAATTTAATTTATTTATTACTAAGTACAAAAAAAAAAATGAATTTAATATGATCTATCCCATATTATTGGGTTAAACAGATTAATTCACTAATTTACTTAATTTTAAAAAATAATCTTAAATTATATTTATAATCAATAAAAAATATGAGATTTTATTTACATAAAATTATCACAAAATTTTTTTAACAAAATTTTTAATCGTCTCACAACTAATCAAATTTGTTTTTACATAAAAATTGAATTAATAAATATAGATTTGTAAATTTTTCATATTATCTAATTATTTCGTACAATAATAATTTCATGAGAGCGTTTGTTTTAATATTTTCTCTTTTCCTTAAGTGGATGTCCTTCTTCTTGTCATTATATATTGAATTCTATGAGTTTTTTAGAAATTTGTTTTAAATGGATTTCTTAGAATCAGTGAGATTGATGTCTAGACATTTTTTAAGTTTTCAATGATTTTTCCTAAAGCGACAAAACTTGAAAGGTTTTCACAAAACTATCCCCATGCAAAAGATACCTAACCAGCATATTTTCGCTACTAACTCTACCACTTCTTTTAAATAGATGAACTCTTAAACTTATAAGATCAAACAACAAGACAAAATTATCCTTAGACTCCTAACATTACACGGAATTTAAAAGCTAATTAATGGGATAACATTCATTCATTGATAGACAGTTAATAGATATATTAATGACTATTAATGGTCAATTAATAGGTTTGATTATCATAAGCTCTATAAATACAGATTTAATGTCAAGGTAAAGACATTTTTTTCATGATCTAATTATCTTAGACTTTTTTTAGAAATATATCTGACTTGAGGATCAGAGTGTCTTTTACATGTCAACCATCGAAATATTGATTTATTCGAAAAAAAGTCATGGAGAAGTGTGGACCATCGTGATATAGAGAGCAAGCTAAAATAGGAAGACTGATCCTCGACTCTAGACAACAGAAACAATATCTTTGGCCAAGCACTCCACCAAAGACATTGATAGCAAAGGAAAAAAAAAAGTGCATATCTATGGTGAGTCTTGGTAACTTTGATTTACAAGACACTCACTGTCTAGTTCAAATTAATGTTTAAACAAAGAAAAAACTACCAAGAGATGAAAGAACACCAAAGGTTCTTCCAAGACACTTGGTTTAAAATGGGATTTTACAGCAACACAGATTGGGAAAGGTAGAATTGATACAGACTTTACAAATTATGAAAAAACAACCACTCTCTCACAACTTTCATGTTTACTCTCAGAATTACCACTTTAAGCTCACTACTCTCGGCTGCATGACTCTCCTCTCTACTGTATTGCTTTCAATCAGAACAAAACTTTCGTCTGCTTTGGCCTCACAGATCCTTTGTTCACGATGTTGTGTTCATTTGCTGTAAAAGCACTTGGACCGAGAGACATTTCAAGTCTCCAAATTGAGGTTCTGCTGCTGTTTTCACTGTTTAAAGCTCACAGACCACACTACATTCTGTTGTTTTAAACTCGCAGACCCTTTTCACTGTTTAAAGCAAGTTGAATCATTCATGACATAATAAATTGCAGCTGAAAAGGTAATGTACTGGTAATTACTCAATGATGCTCACTCAATTCAATTTAATAGGTAAACCAGAAAATGAGTAAGTCATCAAGAGTGAAAGAGGTGTTGTGATTGCACTTCTGTTGGCTCTTAAATGTTTCGGCTAAGTTTCTTTTTCAGATTCTTTTTGCTTTCAATTCACAAAGTCATATTTATGCTTTTATATTTGCAATTTCTTTTGCTACAATTCACAATAGAAAATGATCCCATTCCAGTTCAACTGAACAAAATACAAGTCATGATTAAAGCAATCTATTCATGAACTCGAAAATTAATGAAAGACACAACAAAATTCACTTTCGACCAGAGCAGTACAATTATGAAAATTATCAAACAGTTTCAATACTTCACAACCAGTGCTGGAAAACAACAAAACTGAAATGGTTTGATGTAGAAGTCATTCGTAAAAATTGAAATCATCCAAGAGAGTGACTCCACAACTTAATACCGTGATCAAAAGCAATGACTAAAGCCAAAATTTACTGTAGAATTTGAAAAACAGTAAATCAAAACAGACTACTCATTCAACAATTACTTCAAGAACCCTGAATGACTTTCATATTTTGCATTATAAAAAAGTTAATAAAGAATTATACAGAACTGGACAAAATAGTGAGAATGCAACAAAAGACACTGCAATTTGATCAGATTCTTGATAACGATCTAATATCAAGTATGATTGACCAAAACCAAATATGCAAAGATCGTTTTTTTACGTATATAAGAAAAAATGAAAGACATTTTACGTATATAAAAAAAATTAAAAATTACGTATTTAGACAAGTAGTTTAGAATATTTTTTTAAACTTTTTTTGTTTCAAATTTCACTTTTTTTAATAAAATCTTTTATAATATATTTATATAAATTAATTTTTAAAAGAAAAGATATGTAAACGAGAAATATAAATTTTATAATTATTTTAAATAAGTATAATAATTTACAAACTATATATTTTATACATGTTGAATATAATAAAAAATTATGTAAGAAATAAATTTTTTTATGTTGAATATACACTTTATTTATAATAGAAAAAATATAAATTAAATTTAAAATATAAATAAAGAATAATATTAAATTAATTAAAGATAAATATATATATATATATATATATATATATAAAACTCTCTGATACATATAAATCGTTCTTAATAAATAAGGTTAAATATGTTTTTCGTTCCTTAAGTATCACACGATTTTGGGTTTAGTCCTTACTCGAAACTTTGATTGCTTTTAGTCCTCATAATTTTGAAACTCTTACTATTAGTCTTTAAAATTGGACGACGTTAACTTTTGTTTGACGTGACAAACGGCAAGCCTACGTCTGATGCCAACTTTCCTTTTTACTCTCTGTCACGTTGCCATGAAGGACTTCTGTTGCAGCTTCCACTACTTCAGCTTCCCCTCCAAGGTCAGCTGCTATCTACTGCATTTTAGTTGTTGCAGATCGGTGATTATTACATCATAGATCATAAGAGAAGGGATTGCTTTCGAAGTACAAAAGATGCTGACTTTGGTAAGAGTGATCGTGCTAAATTACTTGTTGATTCTGGAAAACGTATTTGGAGCCTTTCATTTATTTATAATGAGAACCTGTCTAATCATATATCAGAATATACATCTGCAAAAGATTCTTTATCTCCTTCGTTTGATGGAGTTTCATCTAATCGTCAAAAACTTCTGTCGTGGCCAATAGTGAACCTTCCGGTGTCAGTCTTGATGTTTGCCTATATCTCCCCATCAATCTTGCAGATTTCTTTAAGGATAATGTTATGGAATTGGAAGATAGTCGAAGCTTGCAGTCTGTAATATCATAATATAGTGCTAACCTTTCTTGAGGTACTAGGACTTCAGAGAATAGACCTAAATCTTGTTTTGGAACTCACATCAAATAGCCTGAGGGAAATTTGATGTCTCTTAAGGGAAATGTGATTGAAATTCATAAAACCTGCTCTGGTTTCTTCAGTTCATGCTCAAACAGCAAGTTGTATTTTTTTTCTTATTTTTTTATTAATTTCTCCGAAGAGATGCATAAGAGAAAAGGTGGGGCGGCGTCAGTGGTCACAGTCGTGGCAGCCAACAGATCCCTTTTAGAGGAGCCTCAATACCGGGGCATGAGAAAGAGACCGTGGGGGAGGTTTGCGTCGAAGATCAGAGACCCGTTGATGAAAGCCAGGGTTTGGTTGGGAACCTTCGATTCTGCCGAGGAAGCTGCTCGAGCTTATGACGCTGCCGCACGGACTCTCTGGGGTCCCAAGGCCAAAACAAATTTCCCTCTTTCACACCCTTTTTGTCGTTCGACGATGTCGTTGCCGATGACGATCTAAGTTGCATCACGCTCTGCCTCTAAACGTGCTGTGATGGTTTTCAATTTCTGGCCGAAGTGGATTTCTTTTATTGAAAGGAGGCTGCTTCAAGCAATAACGGTGCCTAAGGGGAGAAGAAGGAAGGGTTTGGAAAAAATGTGGTAAACATTTCAGAAAAAAAAAATGTGGCACACACCTGACTCACCATTAACCACCTCATACAACAATTTAACGTCATTCAATTTTAAGACTAAACATAAGAGTTTCAAAACTAAAAAGACTAAAATGAGCAAAACTTTTGAATAGAGACTAAACTTAAAATCGCTTGATATTTAAGAAAAAAAAAACATATTTAGCCGTAATAAATATTAATTAAGATGTACAAAATTAGACTTCATTCAGTTTTATCTTTTCTTTTGTTTTTTTCTCCTTCTCTTTATTATCAAATACACAATCCATAATTGAATTAGAGAGGGGTACAATTATAACTCTATCACCTACTTTCATGTTTAAAGTATATTATTATAAAGCAATTTGTTATAAATGAAACATTGAAAATATCAAATATTATTTTTAACTAATTTAAAATTGAATCTGCAACTTAACCATAACTTAGATCACATTTAATAATCATAGTGAGTAAAGTCTAAGAATTTGTAAGTATAAAGATGGAATATAAATGATATATAGCAAAATATATTATCACTAAAAGTAATATTTAACTGCTTTAGATTGTAGGAAAATGAAGATCAAGGATCCCAGAAAACAAATATTTGCCCATCATGATAAAAAAAAATAAAGTTCCAAATCAAACCATTGTGGTATGCTCAATTTCTTATTTGCCTTGCTGAAGGTGTTTTAGAGATTATTTGGTTGTTTAAGTTTACCGTCCATTTATAGGTTCCAAAGGGTGCTGTTTGGGTGGAAGGAGATAACAAGAATCAAAGTCTAAATTCAAGAGAGTATATATGGTCCTATTTCTTATGGCCTTATTAAGAGCAGGGTAAGTTTTTTTTTCCTTTTCTATTCTTTTCTTTTTTTTTCTTCTGTCACCTTTCTGGGATTCTTTCGCTGTAGCACAGCATTCAATCTTTTGCAGCATGACTCTGCTAAATTTTGAAAGGCAAAACCTTACTTATTTGGTACTTATAAGGCTTGGTCCATTGTTTTATGGAACACTTTCTTCATCCTGCTCAAACTTTGGTCTGAGGATATCTTCATGAAAATAAATAAATATAAAATCTTTCATTTTGAAGTTGATTGTTGCAGTGAGTTTATCTACTTTGCATAAATTTTCGTAATTTTTAATTAGTACCTTCAATCACTAAAATAAAATATTTTATTAATATTTTCAGAAGACGGTGGATATCAAAATGTTTACACAATTTCAAAATATTTGAATGTATATTATTTAAAAATTAAAATAAAGGACTAACAATATATTAAAATCTTATTGTCTACATCATTACATGTGAGAGAATGACATGAAAGGATTTTATTACACCACTCTATTCTCTCATAACGGGGTAAAAGAATTTCAACTTAAAATCCGAGGAAATGATATTTTTAAAAGTGATGGCAGTCTAAAAATAGTAAAACTCGATTATTTTAATATTAAATAATTTTATTATAAATAGTTTTGTTATAAACTAGTTTTGTTATAAACTAGTTTTATTATTTTAAAACATATCATCTTTCTAAAAATCACTTTTCTAGAGTTCTCTACCTTCTCTCTAAGGGTTCTAACTCCTGAGTTATCTATTTGACGATCAGGAGGTACCAAATCGACCATGGCAACAAAGTCTACGTTTCTACTGGATCAATTTCTTCAATAGAGCAAGTAACTTTCTACTCGTTTTTCTGTCCTTTTTGCTTCGCTCAATGATCATGCACATAATTGTTATGCATGTATCATTTAGTTCTCTTTTCTTGCTCTTGGTGAATTTAGAGTTCTAAGAACTCTATCCCTTTCAATTTTGGTGCCTCTTAGGTCCGTTTAGGAATTTCTTGCGTTTCAAGCGACCAACGAGATGCTTTTGTGGGTTGAGCTGTTATTTTGAGGTAAGGGAAGCTAGACCTTGTCTTAATTTTGTTTGTAGAGTAAATTTAGTAATTCTATAAATTTTAGATGTTTTAGTAAAAATTGGCGTGTTTGGGTTTGACGTATGTTAAATTGGTGTTTTGATGATATGGTGTTATTGTAATTGGTATAATGATATGATTGCTATTGTATACTGTTTTAAATGTGTGTGATAAGGATATTTTATTGTTTGAAATAGAATTCAAGTGGTTGAGAGTATTAATCAAGTTACTTAGATTTTTAGATTAAAAGGAGGGGTTTTAGGTAGAGAAATTTAGAAAGAGGTATGGGAATGTTATGAGAATTAAAACTGTGTTTTTGGTGGGTTAGATGGTTAAAAACTGTGTGAATTAAAAAGGGTGGTATAAAGGGGTTGTTTTCAAGTGTTTTTGGTGTAAAAAGAAGTGTTGAGTAGTGAAATGTTAAGGTAAGTGTGTTGCACTGTTTTGGAAGGTTAGAGGTATGTTATCACACCTATTAGGACTTATCTAAGTGCTTAAAACAGTAAAATTTGTTAGGAAATGGTAAATGACTTCATAGGTTGAGATTTTAGCCCATTTTAGAGGTTTTAGGGGTGAAAATGAGAAGTAATGTAATTGGGACAAATCTGAGGTTTTAAAGAGTGCTAACAAGTTTATTTGGACTGGTTTATGCAGGTTGTAAATTGATTTGAAAGTTTAAAGGTGCAAAATTGAAATTTGGTAGCTTGTATGAGTGAAAAGTGAGTTTTCAAGTGTCAAATTGAGTGACAGCAGGGTTCTCTAAGTTTTCTCAAGTTCTGAAGGGTCCTAAAGGTCTTTAGAAGTTGAGGGTGGGGTCTCCATGGTCCAATTCCATGTGGTTTTGCTACTGTCGTGGCGTTGGGCGCCCATGTGGGGGTGTTGAGCGCCACTTAGCTGCATTGCAACATTTTTAGGGAGTTTCCAGGGTTCTGGATGTCCGTTTTGGACGTTAGTTAGGTAGTTTTGGGGGTTTTGGACCCTTCCAGAGTTGTTGGTGAGGGTTTCAAAGATGTTTTACTTTTCTAAGATTGAGCTAAAGGGTTTTGTGTTGTTTAGTGGTTCTACTTGAACTGTTCTTGTGTATTAATGTACAAGGAATGATTTCATGTGATTTTTGATTACTTGTTGGGTTGCTTATGGTACTTTGATGCATGATAAGTGATGATATATCTTGATATTCAAATGTGAAAGTGTATGGATATATGTATATGGTTTCAAAATGGATTCAATGTAAGGGTGAAGTGACATCAATGGTTTCAAAGTTGTGAACATGGATTCCATGGAGGAACTCCTTTGGTATGGTTTCAAGTATTGATAGTATGAATGGCCAAAGTTAGTCGGGGGTTTACCCTGACATTCTAATGATCATCCAAGCTTAAGTAGAGAATGATGAGTCATGTGGTAAGAATAGCAAGAGGTCCTAGTCTAGGCATTTTACCTTGACCTAAGGCGAGTGATAACAGACTAACCTGGTATGATAGCTTAGGGTGGTCCAGCTATTCCACCACACTGGTGCAGAAACCTCTATAACTCGACATTTCATACAATATCCGAATAGTCAATCTAGGTCTTTACATGTTAAGATGTTTGGGTTGATATATGTGATATAAATGATTTATGTATGTTATATTATAAAAGTGATATGATTTATCTTATATCTAGCTTACCCTTGCTTCTGTGTTTGTTTGTGTTGTTTTCTCTTTTACAATGATCACCTTAACTGGTGTAAGCTTAAAAAAGACATCTTTCAGGAAATCATCGACTTGTAAAGAGAAAAGTAACATAATAAAGAGTTTTGCTCTTCAAAAGTGGAATATTCTACTATAGTAGTTTGTAATCTTTTAATAAATTATCATATATGTAATGTTTTATTTTGATAGTTTTATTTTATATTTTGGTAGTTTTATTTTATTAAAATGGAATGTTACATTCAAGGCTAAATTACTCCTTTGATTCTTATATAATTTATTTAAATTCCTACATTAGTATGTCCCTCAATTTAAAATAGCATTAGTGAAGTATTTGTCATCTACACAAACAGTTTGCTTGATGAAACGCTAAAAAAGGAAATAAATGCAATTAAAATTTCATCTAATTTGTCACCGATCTCGTTTTTTGAACTCTCGGTAACAAACATTATAACTGATGAAAGAAGTGAAATTCCAGAAAACATTGAAGCAAGTCTACCAAACACGTTAAAGTGAAACACTGGACTTGATGCCAGCAAATGCTATCATTGACTCGTAATTGAGTGTCAGCTTCAATTAGCTTATATCCTCCCCCCACATAAATCTATACACAGCCTCCATGGTTAGAACAGAAAATAAACAAATTTGGACTAAGAAAGGGAGTTACCATAAGCACAAGATTTTGATCAACGACAATACAAAGGGACCTGCACCAAGGTGGCAACTCCATACCAAATAGGTTGAAACTGGGGGACTCATCTCTTATGTATTCAAAAAATTGCCAGAACATTAGAAGAATAGTCCTTAATTCTAATAGACCAGACAAATTCCATGCCCTATCAAATTATAAGGAGAAATGAAGCAGTGAATTCTCCCCAAAAAATGGCACCAATCAGCCTTGACTAACTTCCTTCTCTTTTGCCTTGCATACATCTTCCGCAGTCTTGATAAACTTTTTGGTCAAATCATCAACCTGTAAGAAGGAAATATCAGAAACTAAACTACCAAAGCTGTGGAACTCGGTAATCTCATAAGTAGCAATAAGCATATGTAAGTTACTTCTTTCTCCAGTCTTTTTATGTCATCTTTGGGGAGACTTGAATACAACTTCTTTATCGCATCCATTGCCTAACAAATAAAAAAGTTGAATCAGTTTAAAGAAAGCTATGGCAAACTTTTACAGCAAGAGAGAATTCCAGTTTTTTCCACAATTACTCTTTTCTCAATCCCTTGTATTATTGAAAGGTAAACCTTTTGATAAATGTCAAGAAATACCAAAGCCACACCAAACCTTTTGTCGAGCTCTTCTAATACTTTGACGAGCATCTTCACATGATTTAGCAACCAACTTAGTCATAGCCTGAAACAAATGTCAGACAGAAGGATATAGCAGCATGATAAATCTGTAAACAATAACTAAATGGAGTGTAACGAGTTTACCTGCATATGTTCCTTGGTCAATCTGGTCATTTCACGGTGAAGTAAATTAGTTATAATTGATATTGAGCTTGAAAGTCAAATTCTTTAATAGGTACTATATTATCCAACCAAATTCACTCTGGCAGGCATGAGTAACTGAATGTCAATAGAATATGTGCTTACGGTGGAATAACAGCAATCAATCTTTCACCATCTGATTTCGGATTTAAGCCCAATGGAGACGAAACAATGGCATTCTCTAATTGTTTAAGCGTCTGCAGAAGTTAGGAATACCATATTAAAAAGTAATACTAGTTAAGTACTAAGCATTCTAAAAAAAAGAAATAACAAACTCCAACTTCTAAGGTAATGTACCTCTGGATCATATGGATTAACAGACAAAGTTTTTGGATCTAGGACTGAAACAACAGCAAGCCGATTCAAAGGCATCTTCAAACCACTAGTTTCAACAATAATATGATCAAGCATTCCTGTAGAGGCAAGCATGCAATTATCACGTTTGAGTACTATCTATCAAGGGACACAGATGATCTATAAACAATTATGGTTAACGCTAATATACCTGGGGATGCCCTTCCTGTTCGTAGCTTGCTTAGTTCTGCTGATAATGCAGCCATTGCAGCCTCCATCTGTGAGACAGCATTTGCCTTGATGGTAGGACCAACGTTTGGTGGAACTTCAATTGTACTAACACCCCCTTCATCCCCTAAAATGTACAAACCGCTGATAATTAAAGAGAATGCTTAACCACCAAGAAACTGTTATGAACCACAAGAATACAACTTCGCCTTCACTGATGTTATTTCATAAACACCTTGTGGGCACTACATTAACTCACTAAACCAAATAGCTACAGGAACATCTTTCAAACAAGAAAAAAAAGAGCAACCAAATTCTGAAGAGAAAATTCAACAAACGTCATACCCACACCAGCTGGTCAAAAGAAATGGAAACAACTGCAACATCTCTCCATCAGCACCTATTGGCATGGCCACCAATGAAACGAAGTGCAACCACAACAGAATGGACAACCCAGAAGAAGGAAACTACCGAGGCAGAGGTACTCCCTACACCTTGCAACTAAAATTGCCACAGACAACCAAAAACCAAGGGGAAGTAGTCACGAACACGCTAAAGATTAGTTTGGATCAATGGCAATCACCAAAATCAATTAAAGGTCCAATAAAAGCACTCTGAAATAGAGCTGAACCATTAATGGAGACAACCTCTTTCACTCTTCAAAAGGGGTGTCACTGTCAATAGCAACCAAACCATTCTTCCAATAGACCCCACAATAGTGAGAAAACCCCAATGTATGAAGAAATTATCCAAGAGTAACAGCCACTACAGCGCAACATAATGTAAAATAAACATGTTCGATGTGATCTTAGTATTAGATCTTCATCAGAATGTGCATGAGTATAGCTTCCAGGGAGATAAAAACCATTGACTAGAGTAAAGATGAAGAGTTTTCACAACTCCATTTTTTTCAAACTTCAAATCAATAAAGCAGCAGATGCAGAAAATTTTTTCTGTAAATCTTCTAGCAAGCTAAACCCAACACCAACACCTTGGTAACAAAACACATGATTTCTTTTGACAATATATTGAGGTTGAGAGAGAGGGGGAGATTGCAACGCTCGATGATTCTTGTGTTTTTAATGTGAGGCAAAAATTAAGATCAAACCTTTAGAGAAGAGAATGATTGAAAATGAGCAAAAGGTATTCACTGCAGTGAAAAAAAAACATCTTCAAGGCATGTGGCATCACTCTTATATCATATTAGAATTCATGGCTCAATGTTGAGAAGTGAAAAATGATAGACTGAGATTAAGATGTGTATTCATTAATAAAAGGTGATTACAAAGAACCTTTATATAAGCAACAAACTAAATATTCTACTAACAAACTACTGATTCGTGCATCCAATTCATAAAACGAATCTGGGAAATTTAAGAAACTGTCCCAAATTTCTCTTATTTTTCATTTTCAAGAACTTTCATAGTTTCATTCAGTTTTCAAAAATATTTCTCATCTACAAGCAACCTATAATTTGTGCGTCATGCTTGAAATTTAAACTAAATTCCCATGAAAAACACGAATCAGCACCTATAAAATTCACTAAGAACAGAAAATCAAAATCCAAGGAATAGAGTGTGTTTATCACTCGATGGAGAAAATGTAGATGCAATTCTTGAAGCACCTTTGGTGCTATTCTCCAGTCAAAATTAAAACAACTCGTTATTCATCATTGACATTAGAAGTTCCTAGAATTTAGATTCGAGCTTAATTCAACCTCAAAACTAGCTCATGAGGTGAGAATAAACCCCACTTATATACCCGAATTTAGACATATCACTAAGATCTCTAACACACTCTCCATGTTGGTAACTAATAATTTCAAACATGAAGTTTGTGGGACAAACGTGTGTGGTCTGGCAATGGATGGTCCAATAAACCTAACAACAAGTAGGATAGACTTTAATATAACATTAGGATTTGAATTTAGGTCTACTTCCGCACCAAAGGTGAACTTGCCATTACATATCATTAGTCAATGTGAGATATCCAATAACTGTTGACATTAATAGATAATCATAGGCAAATAAACTTTTACTCTTTTATCTTACTTTTAAGGTTCATTTTGTCCATTTATCTCTAAAAAAAACTTATTTCGCTCATTTATCTTTAAAATTTGGATGACTTTGGACCTTCTGAAATGGTAGTCCTTTTCGATTTTTGCACATGATTTTGAACCCTTTTTTTATTGATTCGATATACAAAAATCACTAGATTCCCACACATGAAAACCATAAAACACAACTGGTAAACCAAATAATAGCTATAACAAGGTGAAAAATTGAGTCTAACAAGCAACCGGAAAATTAAAAGAATCAGATCATTTTCTGATTATTTGTAAATCTCAATTTTCACACAAACTTTACATTGTTTATTATCCTTTCTGGTTCAAACATCAATTGAATTTCATAGTTTTCATACAAGTGATTTTTAATAAGACAAGTTTATAAGTTAGAGTAGTAAAAAAATTGGTTAACAATTGAAGTCAATTACTATTTCGGAAGGTTCAAATTATTCCTAAATTAAAATATAAAGGACCAAAATAAATCTTAAAAATAAGATAAATAACCAAAAATATAATTTAATCATTATTATAAGACTTTTTAAAGTAAATCATCATTATAAGACCTAGCTAAAACTCAAATTTTAGATGAAAAACAACACTAAAATCACCTACCAAACTGCCTCTACAAGTCCAAATTCAACTCCCCTCCTTCCACTAAATCATCAAACTCAACTAAAAACAAAAGGGTATAAGAAAAAACATTACTTTTCCTTAGAGAAGCAAAGACGTACTTGACTTTCGCCCTTTGGCGTAGGCTCTGCGACTTTCCGCAAAAAAATTAGGCTCGGCCGGAATGGTGAACACTCTGCTGCTATCACACATTTGAACGCTAGACACGTCACGAGCACAAACAACACGGGAGGCTCGGACCCACAACATGTTTCGGTACGAGAATGCACGTCTAAGGTAACCAGACATCGCCGTGTTCACGAACGCTTCTTTGATTCTTGTTAAATTCAGTGTCTGCCAATAATTGATAACGAAGGTAACGCTACACAGGAATCAATTTCTTACAAATATCGTGAAATTAAATTATGGAAAGTTGATATCTGTGTGAAGAAAGAGAAAAAATCGCTAACGTTGATGATCTGATTCCGATGATCGAAACGATGACTTGTCTCTGTAGCTTCTGCGTTTCGAGATAGGTTTTAGGGTTTATGGGATTTTAGGGATTATGGGGTTTTGGAGAGAGCTGTTGAAATGGGCTGGCCGGCCGGCCGGCCACTGCTTGGCCCAAAATCAATAAGGATTTCTTTCTGTAACCCCTTATTTTTCTAATGCACCCTCATAAATATTAAAATTCCCCTCTTATCCTTAAAAATCGACTTCAATATTGTGTATAATATATATTAATTCATGACAAAAATTACAAACTTCAAAAAAAATCCAAAGTAATGAGTGATGGAATGTATACGAACTTAGTATTATAGTTGATAAGTGTTTTAAATTAATGAGATCGAGTATTTTAATGTTAAAATAATTAAATAATATAAATAGAAATTCATAAAAATGTCTCATTATCTAAAACACTTGTTATCTCTTTAAAACTCATTATCTAAGTTCTCTTTCTCTTCTCTCTAAGATTTTTAACTCCTAAAACATTTTTCGACGATCAGAAGGTGCATAGAAGATCACAACAATAAGTTCTTCATTCTCTACCGATCAGTCTTCCACATAGAGTAAGTCAATTTATGCTCCTTTTCTCGCATGTCATTCAACTTCTCCTATTAGTTCTTTGTCAATTAATGGTCCTAACAACATACCCAAATCATCATTTCGTTGTTTATAGACACAGTTTGTGTTCTTTGATCTATGAGAGTTGTTTGGGGTTCATTAGAGTTTGATCTTCTAACAGATAAGAGAAACTAATATTTGCTTTAATTTCATATTAAGAAGTATGTAATCATGTTTGATAAAGTGTAATATGTATACTTGGTGAAATCTGTTAATTTGTATGAAGTTTGTATCTTGATGAGTGAATGTTTGCCTATTGATGAATATTATGGTGTATGCTTGTGAAATGAAGCTTGCTTGGACATGTGATGCTGCTTTTTTGGAGTTCTATGAAGTATAAATTTGTTATGGAGTTGAAAGTAATAAAAAGGGAGTGTCGTTGGGTTGGTTTTGGTCTAAATTGGGGTTTTAGTAGGTGAATTTTTATAAGAGTGATTTTGGAACGAAAATTGAGGTTAGTAAGTTGTCTTTAGATCATTTTAAACTTGTTTAGAACTTCAAATAACCAGAAATATAATGTTAAATTGGGAAGCAACAAATAGGTAGAGTTATAGGTTAGTTTTTATGTAAAAAGGGAGTTTTGATAGGTGAGATTTTGAGATAAGGGTTAAATGGGAAAACCTGAAGCTTAAGGTCTATTTCTAGGCTATTTAAAACTTGTTTGGACTCTTAATTCACATAAATAAGTTTGGTAATGTGTAAAAATCTAATATCTTAGCTTTCAGTATGTTGGTATGGGTTTGTGCAACTAAGTTATGGCCAAAAGATCAAAATGGTACATTCTTTTTTAGTATAAACATGTTCTAGAATCAATTCTAGGGTCAAGGATACTAATTTTGATCATTTGGATGAGTCTTAAGTGCAACCAAACCAGAAAAATCATCTTAAATGTCAAAACTAATAGGGATAATCGATTATCTTACTTGATAATCGATTATCTTAGTTAGAATGTTGTTTTAATTGATTATTTCAGTTTGAAGATCATCTTTGTATGAATTTTTCCTCGAGGGGGGGGGGCAGTTGTTCCATCACCATAAGTGTATGACTCACCATAGCTCGACATCAATATCTATATCCAGATTTGTCAAGTCTAGAATATGTATATAAGCTCGGGTTCCTATTTGATTTTAAAGTGAAATATGTTGTATTTTGGATTATAATTGTTTGATTTGATTCGTTTACAATATTAGCTCACCCTTTTTGTTTCTGTTTGTTTTCTCTTTGATTACCTATATGGTGTCAGCTTAGGAGGAAGTCTTACCAGTTGATCCAATGCGGGGTGCGAGCGAAACAGTGAAATAATTAGGTTTTAATTCTCAAGGTGTAAGTCTTCAACTTTAGAATTCTCAAGATTCTCGTCAATTATCATAATTGTAGCACTGATTTTAGTAGTTTTATACTAGTAAAATAGAATGTTATAGAATGTATCATAAAATGCATGGTTATCATAAAAAAATTATTTTCAGTCAACAAAATTAAAATAGAATGTTTTCTTTAAGAATTTTGTCAATATATTAATCTTAATAAAATTACACTTTTAAGAATTTTTTAATTTTGATATAATATAATAAAATTGTTATTGTTATTAAGTCATTGTGTGTTTGTGTATTAAACATAAAAAAAATGTTAAATAAGATGAAATCTCTAAGGTGATTAATTTGAAATAGTTGTCCCCTTAAATATATTTAATTAACAATAATGGTTGTTAAAAAACATCTTACATGAAAACTTCTACCTTAAATTTTAGGTTTAATCACATGGTCTTTATTTATGATGATTTATTTTTAAATTGTCTCTTTTTTTTTATCTCAATTGGGTTTCTATTTTTTAAAAATTGAACCAATTAGATTTTTGTCATTAGTTTCATACTAACACCATTAAAGAAAGTGTCATGTGTCAGTTCATGATTTTTTTGAATTTTTTAAATATTTAAAAAAAAAAATTGCCACATGTAAAATTGACATTGTGTCACGTGACAATGATAGTGTGTTGTGGTATTGACAATGTCATGTGTCATTGTAAGGTTACGTGCCATTACATTAATCTCAATTTGGTCCCTGTATTTTTATTTTGTCTTAATTTAGACTAATTCTTTTAAAAATTAAACAATTTTGCCTCTTTCCAAATTCAAACAAAAATTAATTTATATATAAATATTTTTATTAAAATTAATATTTTTATTAAATTTTTTTAACAAGATTAATATTTATTTATATTTATATTTAGTTAGTTATATAAATGTAAATTATATTTTTTTTAATATACCTATAAGAACATAATTAATATTTATATAATTAAATAAATATAAATATAAATAAACTTAATCTTGTTAAGAATACTTAATAAAAATATCAATTTTAATAAAAATATTTGTAAATATTTATATTAAATTAAATTTTGTTTGAATTTGAAAAAAAGAATAAAATTGTTTAATTTACACAAAATTATAATTAAATTAAAACAAAATAAAAGTAAAAAACCAAATCAAAGATAAAATAAAACTATAGAATCAAATTAAGACTAATACAATGTCACAGTCTGTTTGAGTCATGTCACATTATCATGTGACATAATATCACTTTGACACGTGACAGTTTTTTTTTTTAATTTTTTTATAAAAACTAAAAAATAAAAATAATTAAAAAATATATTCAAAAAATTCAAAAAATATAATGAATCGATATTAATACGAAACTTACTACAATGATTTAATTACTTCAATTTTTTGAAAATAAAAACCTAATTAAAAAAAACAAAAAAAATCTATTTAAAAAAATCTCTAACCAAAAATATTTTAAAGTATCAAAATTATATAAAAGAAAATTAAATTTGTTTGTGTTTAGTTTGAACCGTGCTTTAAAAAGTCAGTTTTAGTCGTGGCCGCCAAGTTGTTTGTTACATTGAATGGAAACCTCAAAATCCAAAAGCCAATTAAAGGTTGCAGTTGTCTTGTGGGGTCACAGGATACATATGTGGCTCAAATATTTAACGTGAGTCTTCACCTAAACCTAATGTTCTTATTTTAATGTGGGTTTGTTTATTACTTTTTTTCATCTTATTATTGTCTTCTCCGTCAAACTTCCCTTTATGTTTTCAAATCCGATGACTTTCCATGTCTTGCCTTTGACTAACACTACCCTCTTCAAGACAAAGAAAAACTGATATGTCGTATTTTTCTTTTACAAAATATATTACTAATGTCAAAATTAGATAGTAAATAAACATATTTATCATCAAAAATATAAAAAATAAATTAAAATATATATTTAATTTTTAATCTTTAACATGAAATTGAAATCTTATATAGTTTTGTCTCCTAATTATTTATAATGTTGGATAAATTTTAATTTAAATGTTAGTTTAAAATGTTATTTAACAAAAAAAATATGACTTAGTTAAAAACATTTACATTTATTTATTTAAAATTTAAACATCAAAATATATCAAAATTTCAAATAAAAATAGAAATTCAATTTCACGTATAAAAATTACAAACATGTAAATTTTTATACTTCTTATTACACAAAGTTAATATATATATATATATATATATATATATATATATATAAGTGTTCAAAACATCTTTAATATTAGTTCTTTATCTAACTTTCTAATAAAACTTTATAAATTTCAGTTATTTCATATTGAAAAAAAATTATAAATATTAATAAAATTTTATTGAGCAATTTTTATTGGAGATATGATTATAGAAAATTCTAGAAACTAATAATACTTTTAACGTCATAATGTATAATCTCACTATTTTTTATGATATTAAATTCGTTATCAAGCTTATAGTTTAACACATAAATATTTGATTTTTTTTTTTAAATTACAAAAACAGACGACATCATTTTGAATATTAAATGTTAACACAAAATATAAATAGCCATAACCTACATCGTTACTATTATAATTTTTAATTTTTTTATTTGCTATATATGTCATGATACCTAATTATACTATTCTATAATATTTTGATTTGTAATTTTCGGTTTCAAGTTTTTGAGTTTCGAGATTATATAAAATTTTAATTTTTTATGATTGATATTTTATCAATTTTTTATATATTTTTAACTTTTTTAATATAGAATTTAAATGTGATATGGCCCATTATGTTCGGAATGTAAAAAAAAGTTATATATATATATAATGAAACATTTATTCAAATTAAAATATTCCTTAGTCAATCTTATTCACTACACCTGAGTTTGTTACTTTTGGTATGTTTATATTGATTTAAGTCTCTCGTCCTTTTTTTTTCTTAAAAAAAATTCCTATATCACAGCGGTTCTGTAAAGAATTGAGGTCAAAAGTATTGTATATTAAGTTTGTCAGTTTTGCAAGATCTTATAATAACGGTTTGCAAAAATCGAGGCCAAAATTCTTGTCCAGAGCAGGATCCTATGACAGCAGTTTTACAGAAAACTGAGACCAAAAATCTTGTCAAATTAAAAGTCTTAAATTTTCACTTTCGTAGGATCCTATGGCAGCAGTTGTGCAGAGAACTGAGACCAAAAGTCCTGTACAAAAAACTTTTCAATTGAAAAGTCTTAGATTATTAGTTTCGCAGGATCCTATGGCAGCAGTTCTACAAAGAACCGATGCCAAAAGTCTTGTACAAAAAACTTTTCAGTTGAAAAGTCTTAAATTGACAATTTTGCATAACCCTATGACAACAGTTTTGTAGAGACCTGGTGCCAAAACTATGCTATGGCTTCGGGTTCTTTAGAACTGAGGTCTATATGTTTGCAAAAATTGCAAAAATGCCATTGCGCCTTTTTATGCTTCGGTTTCATGAGAACCGAAGAGTAATAAGTGCATTAAAAAGTACTATTTTTACTACTGAATGTTTAAATAAAAGCATTCAGAGGTCTAGTCTTTCTTAGCACTAGGCAAATCTACTCTAGTGTTCAAGACAAATAGCTCTTGAAGACAATGGTGTTTGACATCATGAGCATTTGACAATGGTTTACTCGTTTGAGCAACTATACCATTTATAAGTAAGATGTTTGTAAAGCTAAGGCAATATGCACACATTTGTTTTATACTGGTTCACTCACTTGAGCTATGTACAATTCTCCTCTAAAAACATTTTAGAGGGTTTCACTATATTTTCAATAAGGTTACACTTGAGTATGGGCATCACTCATGGTTTTCACTAGACAATCATGTTATCAACCTAATACATTGCCTAGAAATGAGATTCACTCACTCCTTGTTGTGCAGTATTCTTCACCACTCCTAGTATCTTTTGTCAATCCTAGTAACACATACTACTAACTAGTTGAGTATTAGCACCAGTCCTGATTTCCTTAGTTAATCTTGGTAACATTTGTTACACTAACTAGAACCGAGTATCACCCGCTCTTGGTTATGCAGTATTCTTCACCACTCCTGGTATCCCTAGTTAATCCTGGTAACACCTATTACGCTGACTAGTTGAGTATTAATACCACTTCTGGTTTCCCTAATCAATCTTGGTAACACTTGTTACACTTAATAGAACCGAGTATCACTCTCTCCTGGTTGTGTAGTATTCTTCACCACTTATGGTATCCTTAGACAATCCTGATACATTCTTGATATGCTATCTAGTTGAGTTGCATCCACTTCTGGTTTCCAATAGATAATTCTTATAACAATTTGATACGTTGCCTAACTATCGTTTAACTCCATCAAGTTAAATAATAAGTGTTTGAATTCTCTTCAGAATGTGTAATCAATTAGATTGCTTACAAGTTTTAGATGATAACACTCATAGAGAGGATGTGTTTACAATACAACTCAATCTAGTAAACTTGTAGGTTTTTCACTCTTCTTACAAATGTAAGCTTATGACTCTATATAGCTCGAAGTGTATTATCAATAATTTTTGTTCCTACACGAGGATGATTTTTAATTTATGTTCCATGTGTGCCTATCCTCTTAATCTTATGATTAAGAGATCTTCTACTTATATGCTTCGTGAGAATTTATCCGTTAGACGATGCTTGTCTTGATCTTCAAAATTTCGTAGTCTTTTTCATAGGTGGCAGCCATAGGTTGAAGTCTATTTGTCAAAGCATACATGTTTTTTCAATACTTTATAAAAAGTATGTTGTATGAACTTTTCAGCGCGACTTTTGATGGTGAGAACATTCCGTGAATGTCTTCTTTGTCTCTAACGTCCACTTCTAACTTGTATATGATAGAGCAGGTGGATACTTGACATGGAAAACTTCAAAGAATAGAGTATATATGCATGCAAACAGGTATTTCATTTTTTTTTATTAATTTTGTTGTTCTGAGATGTTGTGCATTTAATGTTATTCAATGCGTGTTCAGAACAACTAAATGTTTTTCAAATTTTTGTATTGTTCAAATAAGATTTGACCGTTTAAGCATTTCTGAAAGGATACCAAGCAATTCATAAAATTTTCATTATTGGATGAAAATATCATTTTGTAATAAGGTATTGTTTGGCTTATACATGGCGTTTACTAATCAACACTTTATTTAGTGATTTCTGTTCAATTCAAAAGTGCGTTTAGAACAATGTTTCTTAACACATTTATTTTGGGAGCATTGTTTATAACTTTTAGTGCGTTTACCAAAAACATCACTTTGCAAGATATAATGAGAGCATGTTTTAGCATTGTTTAGCAAGATACAACACTAGTGCGTTTATCAAAACTCTCATATGACATATTGACATGTTTATTGAAATATCATTTGATCAGTGTGTTTGTTAAGATAACAACGCATTTACTAAGACTTTTCTTTAAGCATTCACACATCATAATGTTTTTTCAAAGACGCTTATCTTTCAACGATACTATTTTTAACAAAGATAATACTTTGTCAAATACTTATTTTGCTTATTGTTGTTCGTTAAACCTCAAAACATATGAGGATGCTAGTCTTCCTCTCTTCTTATAACACTGATTAATTATGTGATAACAACATTTTGTATTATATCTTCTCTAAGTAGTGAAGTGTTTTCTTTAGACTTAAAGGTATATTATTTCATTTTGTGCATATGTTCTTTAGATGATGTTGTAATGCTTGTTTTATTTGATAGATTTTTGCGCCTCTTGCGTAAGGAGATTCACTTAGACACTTTTATACGTAGCACTTTCTAGTGTGTATGCATCTTTTGAGCATGATGTCTTGACAAGCCTATGTAGGTTTTTCTTATTAATTAAACATTTTTTTCTTAGGGATATGTTGAGTCTTTTTAGATTTTCTCTTTTACTTTTTAATATTTATGCCCTTTGTGTGGCCTAGGATAAATCCTTTTATTCTCACTCTGATTTGGCTTTGCTCCTAGATGATTCTATTTCCTTATGACTACTTAAGAACGAAATTTTGTTCTTTGCAAGATATACCTATGTTCTTTCCATTTTCTTAGACAACTAATTACCTATCATTATTTCGTTTAATGTTGTTAGTCAAACTTCAAAACATGAGGTACTTTTAAACGATCCAGTCTCTTCTCTAGACGATCTTGTCTCAACATATCGAACAAGTAGCAAGGTAAACAAAATGCAGCATCCTTGTGGGTGCGAACATTTTAACTAATCAGGAAACTTTTTAAACTAAGAAAGTTGAAAGTGTCGACGATAATTTCCAATATTAGAAGGTAGACATATTATATTGGTAGGTTGATATGATGTACTTTTTATATAAGCTCTATGAATCTTGTCACGTTGGTCAACATGATATTATCAAATAAAAATACATTTTTCTAGATCTTTCTCTAGTAAAAAGATATCAAATATTTATCTTGTTCCAGTAAAGAGATATCAATTTCATTTTCTTCTACTCTAGGAACATTATATTGAAGTTCTATTCTAGGAACATTAGATTGAGGTTGTTCAATATATATTATTTAAGTGGTTGATGGAAAAGTTATGGAGTTGCTAGCTTGATGAGTTTCAATACTTTTCTTTTAAAATATACATCAATTATAGATAATTTTTCAATAATGATGAGTATATATCATTCATAAAATAAATTGAAAGAATAATGGAATTTTTTTACTATCAATAACACTAATTTTCCATTATTTTTCTAGCAATTACTATCACTTCTCTTCATTTATATACGAACAATTTTATTTGTCAAGATGGAGTTAATATTAGAGTAATTCATTTGGTACTCAGGAAACGAAAGACTAAATAAAATAAAGGTATCGCAATAATGATACTTATCAAATCAAATAGTATGCAGTTAACCGTACTAACAAGTATATTTTGGCCTTCACATGTGAGTAAACAACATAGAAGAAATGTTAGAAATAATGTATCTGTTCTTCTCAAAATTCAAGACCAGATACATCATCAATCATATCATCGATGAGAGATGCTCACGGTTTCAACAAATAATAAATAAATAAATTTAAATAATTAGCTTATACATTTAAATAATCTATTATTTTTATAAAAGACAAAATTCAATACTATAATTTATTTTATATATATATATATATATATATATATGATAATCATATTTCTAATTAAGAATTAAGGTTATAAGTTTATATAAAGGGAAAAAACGAAAGATTTGAATTTCAATATTTATATGTATAATTTTATTTAATTTATTTTTATTCACTTATGGACTTGAGTATTATATTGTATTATTTTTTCAACTCTGATACAAAGAACATTTCTCATCTCTGGTACTTGACCCAAGAGTGTTTAATTTCAAAAGGACCATTTGATATTTATTGTGGATCGTGAGATAAAAGTTTTCTTGACCATAAAAATAAAGAAAAACATTTGTGTTCTTTTAAATTAATTATGAAGATCCTACCTTTTTCTTATAATGTGCATTTGACAAATATTATAATGACGGTAGCACACAAAGATCAAATCTAATTTGTCACCTAGGAAATTTCATAAAATTGGGTATGTGAACAATTTCTGCTAAATATGAAAGGAGACTCGAATAACATTATTGTTATAATCAATATAAATACTTAAATAATATTAAAATTATAATATAATAGTATAATTCAACTTCAAATCATTATAATAAATATTTTATTTATTTTCGATGGAAAATTATTGACGGCCTATATTTTGTTGGTAAATTCTAATTTATTAGGAATATTATAGACGAATTTTATATTTAAATTTATTAATGGATATTTTTTTTCAAAAAGAAATAAGTATGTAAATTATTATCACAAATACCAACAATTTTACTTCTTCGATAACTTATCTTCATAGTTATTAATGAATATTTTTGTTATTAAATTCATCAGCATTTTGGATAACAAATTTTTCACCTAACGTATAAAATTTTCTATTTTATTAAGGAGAGATAGGTGGGAAGAAGGAAAAGAAGAAAAGAAGAAAAGGAAGAGGAGGATGATAAGGAGAAGAATGAAGATATGGTTGGACAAGTTGGTGGTGACAAGAAAGGTGGTGACAAGAAAGGTGGTGACAAGAAAGGTGGTAGCTGACACATAGGCTTATCGAAGGCACGCATTGATGATGTTGATGATGACAAATTAAGGTTGTCAATGATAATGACATTGATGACCTAAGTTAGAGAAGGTGGTGGTGGAGCGAGAGAAAGAGAAAGACAAATAGGAGAGGATGAAATCTGAATAATGAAATTGACATGAACTAGTGGTAGTGATGCCAATTGAGATTACTTATCGAAAAAAAATAATGAAATAAAAAAGGAAGAGGAAGAAGAAGAAGAAGAAAATCATCTCATTCTTTTACAGACGAATATTATTGACGGTTATTTAAGATCATCGGTGATTACCGATAGATATTTGTATTTTTCGATAAACTTTACTAACAATTTCTTTTTCAATGAATTTTTGTTTATTTCATCAATAATATACAATTTTTGAATACATGTAAAAGAAACTACACTCACCTAAATAAACCTCTTACACAATTTATATTACCTTACCTTTCATATGATCAAAACCACATTAATGTAAAAAGATTTTGATGTAATTTTCTCTTAAAGTTTGCCTCTCACATATATTTGTAATTGATAGGAAATAATATATTTTATCTTATTTAGTTTCTGCATAATTGATTCTGTCTTGAATATTATAGTTTACCTTATTTAGTTTCTGCATAATTGATTTTGTCTTGAATAATTGATATATTTTTTCCTTAATTATAGAATCTAGGTATTCTGTATATTCTATATATTGTACGTTGGTTACTCTTTCTAAATCAATAAAACACATTTGTTACAATCTTTACATGGTATCAGCCTAATTTCGATCATTCCTTACCCTTTCTTCTTTTCTTTTCTTCCCTATGGCTAATACTGATGGTGCTTTTTCCTTTAACACCATGATCCACATGTTAAACATACGCCTCACCTTAACCAATTTCATTCTCTGGCATCGTCAGCTCCTTCCTCTTCTCGAAGGACAGGCCCTTTATGATCATATTGATGGCTCAATCATAACTTCTCCTGCGAAATTGCCTACTGCTGATGGATCTTTGACGGTTCCTAATCCAGCCTTTATCACGTGGAAACAACAAGATCAAAGACTTGTAAGTCTTCTTCAGGCCTCCCTTACTGAAGAGACTCTAGCTGAAGTACTGCACTGTGACACCGCACAGTAGATCTAGACTACTCTTGAATCCCTCTACGATGGTGACTCTAAGCAAAGAGAAATTGGGATCAGAGATCAACTGTTGCACCTTACAAAAGGCTCATCTACTGTTAGGGAGTTTTCCAAAACATTTCGAGGCTTATGTGATCAGCTCAGCCTTATGGGTAAACCAGTGGATGATTTAGATAAATTACACTGGTTTTTACGAGGTTTAGGTCCTACTTTCACTAGCTTTGGTGCATCTCAATTAGCCATGCAACCACTGCCTGTTTTTCGTGATCTTCTTTCTGCTGCCGAGAGTTTTGAAATGTATTTACATGTCGTTGAATCTACTCCCTTTCAAGCTGCTTTTAATACCATTACTCAACGTTCCTCTCGATCATCCAATACACGTTTTCCATCTGGGTCGCGTTCTTTCTCAAATGGCAAAATAGGTCGTGGTTACCAATACCCAGGTCGTGGTGGTCGCGGCAGAGGACGTCGTCCTATCCATTGCCAAATTTGCCGAAGAGAAGGTCATTATGCCACATCTTGTCATCAACGTTATAAAGGTGGCCCATCTCAATCTGCCAATCTTGCTGAATCATTTACAAATTCTTGCACTCTATCAAATTCAAACTAGTCTGATTGGTACCTCGATACTGGAGCTTCAACACATATGACAGCAAACTCATCTTATTTAGACTCAATTGAGCCTTATTCTGGTAATCACACAATTACTGTTGGAAATGGTAATGTTCTCCCTATTTCCCATATTGGATCTCATCGTTTGACAAATACTCTAAACCTTCTTGATATTATTGTTGTGCCTGGACTCCAAAAGAATCTCATTTCAATTAGCCAACTTACACATGACTTTCCTGTGGATGCTATATTTACTGACACATCTTTTCTGCTTCAGCAAAGGGGTACAAAGGAAATTCTAGCAAAAGGGAGGCCTGAGCACAACTTATATGTATTGGAGCATGGTCCAAATGCTTTTGTTTCTGTTTTAAATTCCAATAAGCTATAAGGATCATTTGAATTGTGGCATTATCGTTTGGGTCATGTTCACTTTGATACTATTTCCCATTTAAGAAAAAGAGGTCTTTTGTCTTTATCTTCTATTTTACCAACTCCTTCCATTTGTGGTTGTTGTGAATTAGATAAAAGCAAAAGACTACCTTATTCCCTAGATGAGAAACGTACATCGCATGTGCTGGATTTAATTCATTGTGATTTATGGGGCCCTGCTCCCATTTGTTCAAAATTTGGTTTTCGATATTATGTAATTTTTATTGATGACTATTCCAGATTCACTTGGTTATATCCAATGCGCCTGAAATCTGATTTTTATGATGTATTTGTCCAGTTCAAGAAATTTGTTGAAAATCAGTTTCATACAACTATAAAAACATTCCAAAGTGATGGTGACAGCGAATTCAACAATAACAAAGTCAAGACCTTGCTAAATGAAACTGGAATTCTTCATCTTATGTCTTGCCCTCATACACTAGCCCAAAATGGTAGAGCTGAACGCAAACATCGTCACATCACTGAAACGGGCCTTGCAATGCTTTTTCATTCACATCTCCTTGCTCATTATTGGCTACATGCTTTTTGTTGTGCTGTTTATGTCATAAATCGGTTACCGACCACTCTTCTAAATGGTGTTTCTCCATTTAAGACTTTATATAATACTCCTCCTAATTATGCACACTTTCATCCTTTTGGCTGTCGGGTTTATCCTTGTCTCCGTGACTATGCCACTAACAAATTGTCTCCTCGCAGTGCACCTTGTATTTTTCTTGGATACAGCAGCAACCATAAAGGATTTCAATGTTTGGATCCTTCAACCTCCTGGTTATACGTAACAAGACATGCCAAGTTTGATGAACTTTATTTTCCGTGTTCAAAAACAGGAACTATATCTCCAATTTCCGGATTGGGTTTTTCTTCATTTGCTGAACCAGCCTCAACATCTGAAATTCCCGCTTCAGCTCCTGCACCAGCTTCTTCTTTGCCACTATCCAAGGAAACTGTGCACTCACCAACCATACCTTGTGGTCTATGTCCTGCTGAAGATACTCCTTCAACTGTTGTTTCCATGCCTGATACTCAACCACAAATACGCCGTAGTGTCCAGTCTACTCATCCTATGGTCACACGTGCCAAATCAAGTATTTTTAGGCCTCGTCATTTTGCTGACATTACCACCTACCAACCATCTTCTCTTCTTTATGCTCTGCTCACCACTTCTACACCCAAAGGGTTCAAATTCGCTGCCAAACATCCTGGTTGGTTGGATGTTATGCATAAAGAGCTCATGGCCCTACACTCCAACAATACTTGGGATCTTGTCCCACGCCCATCCAACACCAACATTGTAGGATCCAAATGGGTGTTTTGCACCAAATATCTTTCAGATGGGTCAATTGACAAATTAAAAGCACGGTTGGTTGCACAAGGCTTCACTCAAACACCTGGTCTTGACTATGATCACACCTTCAGTCCTGTTGTTAAAGTTGACACTGTTTGTGTCATTCTCACTCTAGCAGTAATGAATAATTGGCCTCTTCATCAATTGGATGTCAACAATGCATTCTTAAATGGGCACCTGACACATCCTGTCTATATGGAACAACCTCCTGGGTTTGTTGATCCTCGATACCCACATCATGTTTGTCGACTTCGGAAAGCTCTTTATGGTCTCAAACAGGCCCTTCTTTCATGGTTTCAACGATTCAGCTCGTTTTTGCTCAGTCTTGGGTTCCTCAGAAGCAAGGCAGATCCATCTTTATTTGTCTACCACAATACTACTGCCACTCTATATATACTTGTTTATGTTGATGACATAATTTTGACAGGGAATAATAATTCTTTAATTCAAAAACTTTTGGCAAGGTTCAAAACTGAGTTTCCTATCAAGGATTTAGGTCATATAAATTACTTTCTTGGTCTCGAGGTTCACTACACTACCAATGATGTCTTTCTTAGCCAGACCAAATACGCTCAAGACATTTTATCTAGGGCCCAGATGTTGGATGCAAAACCGACAGCCACACCGCTCCAACCTGATATTCAACTGACAACCACAGGAGATCCATTTTCTGATCCCACTCACTATCGCTCTCTCGTTGGTGCACTCCAATATCTCACTATAACTCGTCCTGACTTGTCCTACGCGGTAAATTTGGTTAGTCAGTTTCTTCAAGCTCCAACAAATGATCACTTTCAAGCAGTTAAACGCATCCTTCGATATGTCAAGGGCACCATGTCCTATGGCCTATCCTTCACCCGTGGAGCTTCTCTTCATGTTCTTGGATACTCGGATGCAGATTGGGCTCGATGTATTGAGACTAGGCGATCAACCTATGGTTATTCTATCTTCTTAGGCGAAAATCTCATCTCATGGAGTGCTAAGAAACAACCAACCGTAGCTCGATCAAGTTGTGAATCAGAATATAGAGCCATGGCTAATGCAGCAGCTGAACTAATATGGATTACTCATCTTCTACATGATATGCATATTTCCTATCAAGCGCCAACTCTTCTTTATGACAACAAGAGTGCTATATTCCTCTCCTAAAATCCGGTGGCTCACAAACGCGCTAAACATATTGATATTGATTATCACTTTGTTCGAGAGCTTGTTCTATCTATCAAACTCATCACTCAATTCATTCCTTCTGATCTCCAACTAGCAGACATATTCACTAAAAGTCTGTCTCGACCATTGTTCCAGTTCTTCAGAGCCAAGCTTCACGTTGGACCAAATCTCACGCTTTGCTTAAGGGGGATGATAGAAAATAATATATTTTACCTTATTTAGTTTCTGCATAATTGATTTTGTCTTGAATATTATAGTTTACCTTATTTTGTTTCTGCATAATTGATTTTGTCTTGAATAATTGATATATTCTTTTCTTAATTATATAATCTAGGTATTCTGTATATTTTATATATTGTACGCTGATTACTCTTTCCAAATCAATAAAATACATTTGTTACAATCCTTACAGTAATATAATTTATATACTAATTGTTCTCACACTCATGTAATTATAATCACATTTGCATGAGTGAATCTTTTCTACATTTTTTTCTCTTTTAGGGGACATCTCACAAGCATGTGGTTGAATTTCTGAAAAAATTTATATGGTAAAATGTCTCTCACACCCATGTGGATACCCTTATATTATTGGAGTCAAACCTTTGATGTGATTTATTCGTACCTTTAACACTCATATAATCCCAATTACAACTAAGTGGACAAACCTTTAACGCAATTGTTAAGGAGTTTTTTCATACTTATGTGAACGAATCTCTAATTTTATTTATGACTTAAAAATATATTGAGATTATATTTTAAATTTTAAATTGAGATATTTAATTCTCAAACTTAATTTTTATACTATGTGAATATCGTAAATGTAGTTGAAATGACAAATTTATTATTAACTTGATTTTTTCAACTGTTTATCATTATTAATACATAAACATTTTTATGTTTTTTATTGTACATTATTCAATTTAGATTACTTTCTGTTAATTAGATTTATTCAGAAACACAATGTTTTAAAACGACTCTTTGAAAAATTAAAGATCAAATATAATCATTTTAAAATTCTTATCATTTTAGGATTCATAAATTTATTAAGAAATGTTAATATATTAGTTTAAAAAATGATTATAACTAATAATATCAATAACAATAACTCAATCCAAAGTTCATCACTAATCATAAATATTTTTAAAGTCATTCATGATGTTAATAAAGAAAAATGAAAACTTGCCATGTACTAATTTTTATTGAGCTGAAACATTACATCTACATAAAAGATTATTAAAACCATTCAAAAATTTGTCATCTTTATTATAAAATGTAAATTTAAACAAAGCATCACTTATTTAATTCATATTTTACCTATATTTCAAACTTAAATTAACTTAGATATGAGTAATATTTTTTTTTTAGCAAAGAAAGTATAATATAAAACAAATGATAAACACTGGTACAACAGAAGGTTAATTAATTCTCTTAAATACTTCATAACCAATAAATGTAGATATCTTCAATGTAATAGTCTTCCTTTACACTTATGAACTTTACACCATTGAACAATTGCATGGGATTCTCCAACAATTCAGCTTCTAGAAGATTCTAGATACTTCTGCTCATTGCCCAATCTTTCCACCTTTTGTTCACTGGTGACTGGTGTATTTTCTCACAAATAATATACTTGCTTAATTATTTTATAGATTCAGATATTTAGTTATTTTAAGAGATAAAATTCAACAATATAACTTATCTTTTATTTATATAATTCTCTAAGAGATAAAATTGAATGCATAAGTTATTATCTTCAATATATTATTTCGTAACCTAATAGTTATATCATTAGTTAAAGATAAATTTAAAAACTTCATAGATATTCATAAAAAAAAACTTAAATTGAAACTCATTCCCAACATTTGCGTTTACTTATTTATTAAATCTCTTAGCTATTATCTATTTCTTTATGAATTAAATATTAATTTAATTTCAATTTTTGTTAATTTTATTTAATTTAGTTCATAATTCTTTTGTTTTTTTTTAAATTATTATTATTCTTTTTAAATTTTAAAAAAATGTTAATGTGTCGAACTAGTATCGTGTTAGAATCAATATTTTATAATCAATTTAGTTTTTATATTCTTTATTTTTATTTGATTTAATTTTATTCTTTTAAAGATTGAGTAATTTTGTTTTTTTTTTAAATTGAGATAAAATTTAATTTTTATATAACTGTTATACTAATAATTTCATTAAAATTCGTACTTTAATTAAGTTTCTTTTAATTTAGGGTTGTAGTTGATTTAAAATTAAAATGAAAATTTAAAAAATGAGGAGTAACATGTTGATTTAAAATTTTAAGAGGTTAAAAATCACATGGATTTTAAAATTGTAAAAGGGTAAAAAGTAAGAAGTAACATTATTATTTTATGATTTTTAACCTCTTCAAATTTTAAATAAATAGTGTTCGTTCTCATTTTTAAAATTTTTGTTTTAGTTTTAAATTAATTATAACCTTAAACCAAAAATATTTAATCAAAATATTAATTTCAATAAAAATATCAATATAAAATTTATATAAAAAATAAATTTGATTTCAATTTAAAAAAAGAAAAAATTGCTCTATATTAAAAATATTATGACTAAATTGAATAAAATACCAAATTAAATATAAAAGATTGATCTCACCGGTGTCATTGGTCCTAACATATGACGTGATATTGGCTTTACATCTAGACAGTTTTTATAAATTAAAAAAATTAAAAGAAGCCATAAATTGACACGTAAGAAACATTGTTTACTCTCATAAATTATTTAAATGACATTAACGATAAAAATTAAGACTAAATTAAAAAAAATAAATTATTAGGACTAAATTGAATAAACTCAATGAAAATAAAAATCAAATTAGTATTTAAATATTTATTTATTGATTAATAAATAAAGTAAATATATCATTTGCAAACAAATATTTATTCGGTATTATGTCTACAACACTAAAAAAAATAAAAAAATTGTCATATTATTGACAACATTTTAATGATAAAAAAATATTTGTCGGTAAAATAAATTTTATTGACAAATTTTATTAATAGATGTTATATTTTTTATTACCAAAGAAAATATCTCTCATTAATAGATTTTTTTTTTCGTAAAATCTGTTGATAATTTATAATTTTTATTACAAACTAAAATATCTGTGAATAATGAATTTGTTGATAAAATTCATCCATAAAATTTGTAGGTAATTTAAATTTTTTATTACCAATGAAAATATCCATCCATAATGGATTCATGATAATTTATAATTTTTATCGACTGATACTTTTGTCAATAAATTATGTTAATAAAATATGCATCAAAGTTTTCGTTTGGACTTTGACAATGTTATGGTAAAATTTGTTAGTAAATTGGTAAATCTATTGGTTATTGTGCTTTTTAAAAAAAATCGCTAATGATTTCATTATTAAAATAGATGTAAACTTTCTTGCCAAATCCAACAAAATATATATGTTATAAATTTATTTAAGATGGATAAGAAAAAGAAAAGAAGAAGAAAAAGGAGGAAGATAAGGAAGAGGAGGAGGAGAAAACCATAACAACTGGGGAAGCAACCGTGATAGTGACATAGAAGACGACAACAACGACGAAGGAGGAGGAACCTATTAGGCTGATGAAAATAATACGTCTTAGTATAAGCAAGAGAGTGAATGATAGTAGCTATATAATAGACTCTAAGTCTACGATGTTTCTTGTTCGAAGTCAAAGACACTTTAAGCTTATATTTAAATTTTCTTATATTATTGTAATAGAGTGTTGTGAGATTTTGGTTAAACTCTTGCTTTGGAGAATATGGGGTACTTGGGGTCAAAGGACATGAGAGAGTGGTCTATGTGTTGCACAAATTTTCTCATATTGTTATTCTTTGGTTGCCTTTGGTTTTTTCTCCGATTTTGGGATTTCCATGTTATATTCTTGTGCATCCTTGTTGATTTATTTATTTGTTAATAGAGTGATTCTTAGAGATAAAAATGATAATATTCTTCATTGACAACAAGTTTTTACCAACAACTTAGGCGGTGTACGGAATAATGATAATCAAGGAGGAGGAAAGGAGAAAAGAGAAGAGAAAAAAGATGAAAAATAATAAGAAAAGGAATAAGAAGAAGAGAAAGAAGATAAGAAAAATACATTATAATGCTATTTACTGAAGATAATTATCAACCACCAAAATATGTCAATAAGTTTTGATAGATATTTATTAATAGATACTTATTGACAAATATTTATTGACTAATAATTACTAATTTTGACCAACGAATAATTATCGACAAATATTAATCATAGATAATTATCGATAATTTTTTCTATTGGATATAAAACTTATCAAGATTTTTACTAAGAAATTTTTTCCCTTTTAATAATTTTGATTTATTAATGAATTTTTTATAATTTTCAATAAACATTCTTTTTAACGTAATAACACTCCAACTTACTCTCAACTAAATGAAGAAAAAAAATATCATTCATAAAGAACTTCGAAAAAAAAAACTTAACTTTTGATAAAAACAAAAGATTTGATATTATTAGTTTATAAAAATAGAATATGAACATCCTTTTTTTTATCCTTAATGAACAAATCTTTGAATGTTTTCGACAATATGGAGACTGGTGTATGTGTATAAAATATGTGATGTTCTTTTTTCTTCGTCTAATGAAATTAACTTACTATACTTTTTTATGATATGCATGTCTTGAGAAAATAAAAATTATAAAACTATCTAGCAAAATTAATTTACCAGAACTTTCTTGTCCTTCTTCTCCAAGTATACTAATATTTATGCATACTTCCAAAGTCTCTCTTTATCCAGAACATGTTTCTAGAATGAAAAAAAAGAAAAAAGAATCGTTCCTAATTAGTTTAAGAATAACTTGACATCAATTTAAGAAACTTAAAAAGTCCTATCTTTTGAACATAAAATACTTTCGTTGATTTTGAGACGATGAATTAAAATAATTTTGGACCCTTTGGTACCACTTAATTTAACTATAAAAAGTGTGTTACTAAATAAAATCGTTGGATTAAAACAAAGTGATATTTTGTTGAAAAATTATATTCTAAAACAAAACTCAATAACGTATTATAGGTACTAAAACATTTAAGACTTAAAAAAAATAATAATTTGAAAAATAAATATAAAAAGGGATAGAATACTATAACACATGAGATCAAGAAAATTTTCTAAACTTGGTTAAAAATAACCCCCAAAAATAATTATTCTATTTTTCAAACATAGTATGTATTAACATTTATTAAAAACTATAAAAATATAATGTTCCTCAAATTAAAAATGAAACTAAAAAGTGTAATAATTTTAATAAATTGAAGTTCACACTATAAAGAGTGTTACAGAAAAAGATTAAAAATAATGCTACTAATCCTTATCATATTTATAAACAGAGAGACATTAAATATATGGAATAATCTAAAATTAAACTCTTTGAAGGAGCCCACAAATTGACAAGGTTGATGGTATTTGATGTTTTCTTTTCTATGATTAGTAAATTCCATAGAAATTTAAAAACAGAGTTTCCATTCTTAAAATCTTATCTCAGCAAAAGGAAAAACAAAACAAAACAAACGTCACTTAGTTTCTAGGGTTTCCATGAAGTTTATCTGAATCCCAGTCGTACAAGGCTGCGCACGTGCGAGAATCATTCATTGAACAAGAACAATAATCATTAAACAAACATTAAGAAAGTGGTGTCACAAGTCTCGACATACACACAGCACTTGCGGGTCACGTAAGCATCCCCAAGATCTCATCCTCTAGATCAATCAATGTCCCCAAAAAATATTAATATCAATTCATAAAAATCTTAATCATATCTTACAAAAATATAATTACAATCTTAATCTTAATATAAAACAATATTAAACGATATCATAATAAGATTTAACAAACAACAATTTCACAATAATAAACTTAGATGATTTTAATATTACATTAAGAAATGTAATATAAATCAAATTTAATCTTAAAAAAATAATATATAAGATGATATATTAACGTTCACTTTTATATTTTAATTTAACTTCGTTCATAATAATGGAAATATTCATGGTTAGATAAAAAAAAAAGTAAATTTATAAAATAAAAAATAAAAAATAAAATATCTCTATTTAGAGTACGGATGGAGACAAAAGAAAGGATGAAATATCTATGCATTTAAAAGAAAAACTAAAAAAAACTAATAAAAATTGATGTCAAACTATTTCTTTCATGATTTCAATAGTCAAAATCATCATCCAACTTTTTCTAACCTTAGCCTCTTTCCTGGAAGCTCCCTCCTTGACCAACACCTTCCATGACCCACCTCTATAAAAAGCTTCATCAACTTGTTCATTTTTTATATTCAACGAATGCTGTGTGTTGTGAACCATAGAGACATTATAAACACACATCTCCACTTTTTCGTTTTGTTCTTGTTTGTGCTGTGTCTAGTAGTAGCATGAAGAACAAAAGGGTAAGTAGAAGGGACAAAAAGGAGATCAAAGTGACTTATATTTCGAGCCCCGTGAAGGTGAAGACCAGTGCCTCAAATTTTAGGGCACTCGTGCAAGAACTCACTGGCCAATACTCCAATCTTGCTGAAACCTCCATGCCCATGGAAGAAGAAAATGAACACTTGGAGAGACTGGTTAAAACTCGTCAAAGTGAGCCTCAACAATGGAGGGTGGATGAGGGCACCAACTTCATCATGAGACCTGACTATAATGAACTTCTCTCGAGATCCTTCATGGAGCCATTCAACCAACAACAACAACTTCAATACGATTTGATGACTTTTGATATGTCGTAGGTTTTGGTTGTTGTACCATATGCATCAATATATAATATGAACCTCTATGTTTGATTTTGATCTTGGTTTATCGATCTATTGTTGAATTAGTGATGATGTGAATAGAAATTAAAAGGGGTTCGTATATGTATACGGATTCTTAGTTGTAGTTATTTAGATTGTGGGATGGAGAACGATGAATGAATAAATAAATACACCAATTTTTTAAAATATGTTATTTTTTTAAAATTGTTTATTTCTTGCAATGATAATAAAAAACTAATATTTTAATGACTTATTTTCTTAATTATAAATTTTTACGTACAAAACAAAACTCTATTGGAAATTATGTTTACGGAATTCGAAATCGACGTACTAAAATAAATAACCAAGTTCCTATGTTTCCTTGTGGAAGAGGAAATCTGAATATCCTAATAATATTTTTTATTTAAAAAAAGGAAAAAGGACAACGTGTCTATTCAGAATGCTGCTTTCCCAATTTATCATCAGCGACGTGTGTAAATTTAGTATACGCATGAATATGGAAATAAAGGAACAATTAAACAATTACACGAGTGAAGGGAAAATATAAAGAAAATAATATATTTTTATGAAATTATTGATTTCTTTAAGTACAAAGGTATAATAATTGTTACGAATTCATATAGTTGAATGCCGACACTTGTTTGATGTAGTTATGTACAACGAGATGTGACTGATTTCCGTTCATAGGTATTATTTTTATTTTTATGTTATTAAATATTGACAAGGACGTTTTTCTCACCAAAATCGGTTTAAAGATTTTGTAACATTATTTAATAAAATTTATGATGGAAGTAGATACAAAAATTACTAAAATGAATGTTTTAAGTATCAATACAATATCATCATAAAACTATTTATGTAGCAATTTTAATGTTATCTTTTTTTTTTTTGTAAGCTACTTAAATATATTTCTACTCACTCACTGATGGCTATGAAGTGAGTTAGCCTAAGTTAATTTTAAAATCAATCAATTTAATTTAATTTTGTTTATTGAGTAAAAAAAATTATCATGTTGAATGAATTGTTCCATTTAAATATATTTTGTTTTCCTAACTTATTTTAAATATTGGTTATAGTACAATAAAATTTATTGACTCACTGAACATGAATAACTATAATGTTTATTTATTTCACTAAACATTAATAATAATTAAAAAGTAATTTTATAAATAGAGTAAGTAAAAATCAAATTATCAAAGTATTTACATAATTAGTTATTAGTTATGTTTTTCTTCAAAAATATGGACAAATTTTGTATGAGTCACTATATTTACATAATTATCAAATTTATATTTTTTTCTCTAACTATGTGTTTCTTTTTGTTTTGTCTTTGTATTATGTTTATTATTGTCTTTTAGCTTTTATCAAATATATTTTAGAGGGATTAATTCAAAATTAAGAAAAAGTATTATAAGAACTAATTGAAAGGTACAAATTATTATTATTATCACTATTATTATTATATATATATATATATATATTTTAAAATAGGAATATATTTAAGAAGCTTAAAACATAAAATGATAGTATGAAGTAGGTTGGTTAATCCCATGCATTAAGCCTATGATGAATAGATAGGGTTTTGTTGTGTTTGTTGATGAAGATGAGAAGAAGCTTCATTTGTGAGCATCAAATAATGAAGGGCTAGAAAGTGTGGATTTATGAACCTATGAATAGGGTTTGCGTGCTGACAACGTACATCAATGTTACATTAGTTTTCCATTTACATGGATAAGTCAAGGACACACACCAGAAAACTTGGCAATGAAGAAATGACATTTGATATGTATATACGATGCATAGTTTGTATTCACATATTTTTGTTTGTAGATTGGGATGGATTTTCGAGACTAGATTTAAGTGAATTTAGAGATGAAGTTAAAGTTCTTAAGGTTGTTTAGATTAAAATAAAAAAAAAGTTATATGATTTGATTGAATTTGAGATAAAAATTTGTGAAAATTTATATATAACGTAATAGATATATAATAAAATTATATTATTATTATTTTATTTTTAATTATAAATGTAATATAAATTTAAATGTAAATAAGGTAAATAATGTTAAAATGAAATTGTAATTTAATATTATAAAAATATGATTTATTATTATTATATTTTTTTTATTATTAATATTATTATTATTATTAATGATAACACATACTTTTTTATGATAATAGAAAATAATAATTTTTATAATTTTATTATAAACAGTTTTTATTTATTTTGTAAGTAATTTTATAATTAAAAAATTGATTAAATTTTAAAAAGTTATGGTCAAGTCGAGAAAAACTGTTAAATTAAAAACAAATAAGTTACTTAAAGGATAAACTTAATAAAATAATTATTTTAATTTAAAAATATTAAAAGATAAAAATGGAAAATAAATGTTAACATAAAAAAATATCATTTATATATAGATATAAATCATTCATTTTATTATTGTTGTTATTAATTTTCTAATTACAATATTATTAAGGTTTATTTGGAGTGTTATTATAAAATTACGTTCAGATAATATAAAAATGAAAATCAACGTTGTATATACTATTGAAATAAAATAATGTTTGGGTTTATTAAATTAAAATTCAAATGCATAAATTATAATTAAATTTGACAATAAATCTAATGCACCCATTGTCATCTTCAATATTCAATGTAAGTAACATGTTGATAACGTCGTATTATGTACATTAAAGTGGTGAGTTACGTTCTAAACTCATCGGAGTACATCAAAAACACTAAAATGGTGTTCAATAGTGTTAATGATTTTTTTTTTCACAACCTTTTTGTTTTGATATAGCATATTGTTGAGTTTTGTGATTTTCTTTTAAACGTTTAGACGTTTAACCTAATAAAAGATTGGATCAAGAATTGTTTTTGTCGTGTTATTCAGAATGTACACTGTAGAGTTTGTTTTGCTTCTCTTTTGAGTGCTTCTTAGGATGAATATTTCGTTGTATGTTATTTTCTTGATTTTTCTTTCGAAAGCTCTTCTTTTTAAAGGCTTTTTGGATAAAAGTCTGTTAGACTAAGCTCTTGGCCTTGATTCTTGCGCTTTTTCTTTCTTCATGTACAACAATCATTGGATAAAGTCAACTTGTCAGAGTAGACATGCATTTTCAGTACTTTTCTTGAATCAGGTTGTACGTTCTTATGAACATCACTTCAAGTGAAGCACATTATGTGAATATCTCTTTTGTCTCTAGCGTCCACTTCTGATATTTTGATTTGAAGCTTGTGGATGCATTAGAATAACTCATCTGCAATGAATAAAGTAGATTGTGTATGCAACAAATATGTCTTTTCTTATCACTTTTGTTGTTTTTAAACGTTGAACATTTAATGATATTTAATGATTTCTCAGAACAACAAAATGCCTTTTTATTTCCTACCATTGAGGTAACATTTGACAATTAAGCTTTTTTTCTTAAGATATCAAGCGTTGAGTAAAAACTTCATCATTTGGACGAAGTAATGTTTTAGCTCATCGTATCGTTTAGACAATGTAAATGCTTCTTGTGATTTTGCCTGTATGGACAAACAACGTTTAACATTGTTTGTGCTATCTTTGGTGTTTTAAGCTTTAGTCTTTTAGTGTGTTTTGTTAATGACATTGTCTTGACATTGTTTGTTTTTTGAGAGCTATACTGAATACCTTTTAGGTATGATAAGCTTTACGCATTTAACTTCAACTCTCTTAGACGCTTCTAACTTATCAGTCGTTTAACACTACGTCTAGGTGTTTTGACTTAGTTGTTTTTCTGTTTCCTAAAGTCCTAAGTGTTTTCCTAAGGTTTTTCTATATTGGGGATTTTGGTTCTAAGTCTTATGTTTTCATCCTATGTTGTTTTCAAAATATTATTCCGTTTAATGTTATTTTATTAAACTTCAAAACATGAGAGCGTTATATGCACATATACAATTTTGTCTTAACACCCACTTTGACCTTTTGTTATAGGAGTTCATTTGTTTTTTCTTTTGCAAGATGTAATTGATCGTTAATGAAATTCAATTTTTTGATTTGCTTGTTTGTGTCCCACAATTCATTGATAAGGACATCCAGCTAGGTTTTTTGTAGTTGGCAATTATGGTGTTTATGGTGTCAAGTCTAAGGTGTCCCAATCCATCCTCAATAATATCTAATTAAATGCAACTTGTAAGTAATAAATTATACTAAAATATTTTCGTACGTGACCTATAATATAAAAGAATCCCAAAGCAATTGTAAATAATTTAGAAGTTATACATATGTTACCAAAAATTGACAATAGAAATAAGTTTACAATACACACTTAGTTACTAATAATATAAATATACTGTATAGAACAATTTCAGAAAATTATTTAATAGAGTTCATCAATTCAATCTTTCAAATGTTGCATTATCGTTTTTGAGTTGTCGAATCCTCGATTCACAATTATTGTCAAATTGGATAGGCCATCTTCCATCTTTTGCATTAAGTCCAAATATCTAGAATGACCAAGAGAACTTGAAACCATTCCTAAAACCAATTCTATTTGGTGCTTTATCTATGTCCATGTTCTAAATCCCTTCCTAGTAATTCAAAACACTCAGATCCATGAAATTTCTAAACATAAACATTAAATTTAAGAAAAAAACATATGAACGACAAACATTCTATTGCACAGGAAATTTACATTAGTTTGAGTACATTACATTCAATCCTAATGAAAATGAAGTTTAACTACTCCTAGTCATTTAGAACATACAAGTTTGATGAAAATTAATGGAAGAAAGGCGTCTTGATGTCCTGGGAGTAGCCTTTAATTAATTCCTAAGTTTATTCATGTTTCCACAATCAAAATTACCCTTCTTTCTCAATTAAATAACCACTTGCATAAATTAACCTTTCGTTGGGCGAGCAAACATGCATTCATTGTGTGAAAAATCAACTATTTTACTACTAATTTGTCATGCTCGCTGAGTAAGACAATATACTCGTTGAGTGAATATCTTTCTTCTTGGATGAGTGAACAAGTTGTGGCTAAGCGAGAAAATTCTGGCAGCAAACTTCCATCGTAATTAAATCTTCACTTTCTTACACAAAAAAAAGGGTCACATATCCTAAAACATGAACAAAACAAAAAACTATTACATCTTCCCATGAAGAGAACTCATAAATCATGCATAAATACAAATTTTAAGGATAACAATAAGCATGAATAATAAGTATTTATCACACTTATCATTGTCACGGATTAAAGAGACAATACGAGATCTTACTTGTTCAAGAAAGGGAACCACCATAAGAAATATCACACTGATAACGATTGATTTTACATGTTTTTGTGTATATATTTTGTGAATAAATCAACTCATTCATAGCTTTTACCTTGTTTTATCCTCAAGTTTAGTGTGTTTTCTAGTTTTCTTGTGTTTTATTTAGTATATGCTTGTTTTTACCTCTAATCTCTTTATTTGAGTGTGTGAAATAAATGAATAGGAAGTAATTATAGTGGAGGAAAACAAGCAAGAACTCAAGAGAACATGTTTTTGGACAATAAAAGATCAATTTGAAGCAAATACCCATGTTGGACGCCTTTGGAGAAAGCAGATCTGCAGAAAAAGTGAAAAAGATGCAGTGTAGAAAAATCAGGCCCGGGCCCCCCAAGAAGGGGGCTGAGCGCCAGTCTTCGCGTAACTCTCACTCCCGGGCGCCCCAGGAAGGGGGCTGAGCGCCAGTCTTCGTGCAACTCTTGTACCCGGGCGCCCTAGGAAGGGGGTTGAGCGTCGACAGTGCTGATGTGTCAAAATGGGTTATTTAAACATGAGTCTCGCAATTTTTTGGGTATTCTTCTCCTCCTACACTTCATTCTTCACCTAGAGAGATTGGGAGAGGCCCTTGAAGGCTGTTTGGGGGTGTTGGGAAGCTCTCCCACTCCTCCTTGGGTCTTCAAGCTTCACCAATGGTGATTTTGTCCCTTTTGTATTGAGGAAGAAGATGGGTCACAAATTGAAGATGAAGAGGCGAAGGGGAGGCACAAATGGAGCATGGAGCAGCTGCCAAGAACCTTGGAAAAGGCTGTGCATCTTCTCTTTGTTTCCAATTTCTTCCTTATCTCTTCAAATTTGTAGAACCCTAAGTTCTCCACCATGGAGGGTTTTTCCTATTTGTTGAGATTAGTTGTAAACCATGGAATTCTTATGTATTTTGTGATGTTAATGATATATGCTTTTCCAATTCATGTAGTATTAAATTTCAATGCTTAATGCTTGCTTTGGATTGATCACCCATGCATGAATTTTGGTTCTTGATGTATTGAGAAATATGATTGAACCTATAATTGAAATTGAATACCTATTGGATGAAATTGAGATGTTTGTGAATGCACGAGAATGAAATGGATGAATTATAGTCTTGACAAATTGTAAATACACTATGTTAAATTTCTTGCACACCAACTATTTGATAAAATGCCAAAAAAAGTTTCTTGTGTTTTTTGTGCATTTTTATGTCTAATTGAGTTATAAAAGGAAGAGTTGTCATGTGTTGCACAAGTCCCTTGGGAGAGAACGATATTTATCATTTGCTACGCTGCGACTGGTGCACTTGCCGTTAGTTTTGCAGCCAACAAGTTTTTCCACACCCATGACAAACACGTCCAACTGCAATAAGTGCATCCCAACCTCTAAACTCAACAATGACAGTAGCTCCATGATGAATCAATATTTTCTCCCATTCACTTAGCTTCTTGTACTAGATTTAATTAGGGAATTGTACTTAGATATCCAACATTTCCTCAATTTTGTTATTTGTGCTTAATTTGACCAGCAATTCTTATTTTAATTAATTTGAATTATTTGAGATTAATTATTTTCATTCTTATTTTTAGGGAAAATTTTGGAATCATATTTTGGAACATAAAGAGAGTTGTCACGTCATCCTCTACTCTTCACATCAACATTTTAGTTTAAAGTCAATTGTAAGTTCATTTTTATGACTTTTGGGTCAGACTTGGAAACATTGGGGTCAATTTTGGTCAATTTGGAAGAAGCCCAATTGTGGCGCTAACCTAGGTTTTGGTGCCCATGCAGCAGCCACCCTTAACACACTTCATTCATTCTATTTTCGTTTGGGAAGCTCTTAGACGTCAAGAATGTTGCCCTAGGTTTTATCTTTAATTTTGTGTTCCCTCTTTCTCTGCATTGAATTCATATTATAATTTTCGTTGCAATTCCATAGTTGATTTCGTTTTCTGCACTTGGGTTTCTCTTCAATACTCGTTTCTGTTTTGTTCCCCATTTCCATTCCAGTTTGATGATTTCGTTTTATAGTTCAATTTCGTTTTATAGTCTCAATTCCATTTCATTTTGATTTCTGCAGTTTAGTTGTTGGTTCTATACTTGCATTTTCTTTATCTCTGCCCTTTCAATTTCGTTCTTGATTTCAAATTCGTATTCTAGTTGTATTTTGTTTTCTAGTTTGAATTTCGTTTTACTGAGTTATGTTTCAATTAGTTTAGAGTTTATTTTTTGTCTTGTACTCTGCATTGCTGCATTGTGTTGTCTGTTTTGTAATTAATGGAAGCTTAATTTTTTGGATTGGTGATTAGTGAGGTTGCAGGTTTTCTTGAGATTATTGGAGCTTAATTGTGATTCGGTTCTTGTGTGTCCTGCATCATATGAAAGTTACTCTATGTGGTTCAATTTGGTTCATGCTTAGTGGTCTGAATTGTGTGCGATTAATCTTTGCTTAGTCGATTAATCTATGATGCGCAAAATGAATAAATATGTGTGAGTGTGTTTGCTTAATTCACATTTTATGAAGACCAGTTTAGACTTCGCTTAGTTGTTTAATTCGTATTAGATTAAGGGTTAGAGGAGTGGGTAATTGTTGTTAATCTATGATTGGAAACAATTGCAATCAAACTAATGCCAACCTATTTTTAATCTCTGTGTGTTTAATCTGCGTTAATTGTTCAGTTGGTTTCCATTTACAAATATGTTCAAAACCCCCACCCCCACTACGTTTTTGATCTAATGGCTGAACCATATATTGGTCCTTAAGAGACGACCTAGGAGTCACTTCCTAATATACTGCATTTGTAATTGCACATTAATTTGATTCGGGTATGGCCTCAATCATTCCACCACCACCGACCATCTCCACTAGCCACCACCTATAACACAACACAAACACATCAAACAAATCAATAATGGAGACAAATGAACAATCCAAAATTAAATCGTTAATCAGTTATAGGGTGTAGAATCATAGGGAAGATAACATTCTGTGGCTAGAAATGTGGGAGAATGGGGTATATTCTCATCACTAGTGCAGTAAAGGGAAATGATAACGGTTATTTTTGCATATCCGCACTGGTTCTGCAACCGAGGTATATACAGGCGAGGCAAAAGGTAAACAACTTTTTGCCTCAGTTCTGAACCGATGCAATAAGGTGTATGTTTTTGCCTCGGTTCAAATGCAACCGAGTCAGTAGAGGGTGTTCCTTTTTTTACTTTTTTTTTTCGCCAAATTTTTGGTCTCGGTTGCTGGTGAACCGAGGTAGTAGAGTGGGTCTTATTCCTCGGTTTGGAGTTGAACCGAGGCAGTAGAAGGGTTTTTTTTTTTTTAGATAACATGCTGCAAAGTTGCTAGTAACATGCCACCTTATACAAATATTGGAACTAATATTTTATTCCCTTGTAGGAGTAGCATTCACCAATACAATAATGAAAATATAATTGTAAATTAAATTATCCTAAATTCGATTCCACGACACCAACCACATTTACTACATGTAACAAATCAAATTGTTGTTCAAAAGAAATAGTCCAACATGATCAATAAGGACTTAATAACAAATCATTCTCCAAGTACTCTTAGGATAGATGATAACCGATAGTTAAGATATAATACAACTAAAGTGAAGTTGTACAATATGAAATGAAATCAACATATTATTACGAAAGTAAAACAGAGCTCAACATTTACATTCATTCACCTACGCATACAGCTCCAATTGCAAAAAACTGGAAACGGGAACCAAGAGGCTAACTTAAGAAGATTAGATCCTCAATCACTTTGAAGATTGTGAGGGGTGAGAGAAGGAAATGAAGGGATAAATTGTAAGATAAACTTCCTCCCACCTCTGCCAATAGGAGATGATCCCATGTCACAATTAGGAGAGGAGATCCTCTTGCCATTTGGAGAAGAAGTTTTCATGCAGGTGACAAGAAAGTCATCATCCGAAATAGTTTGCACAGGAATTTCAAATTTAGGTTGAGACCGCAGAGCACACTTGATTTCCCGAGCTTTTGGCTGACAAACAATCCAGAACTGGAGATGGTAGTAACAAAAGATCTTGGTGGCTTACCCTTTGATGAAAAAGGTAATGAGATCAATGATCCGTGACATAAAAATCAACCAACATAATATCAGACAATTTCTATCATCATCAGCAGACAAAAACACAGCATATCAAACTTTGAAAGACGTAATGGTGTTGTAGGAAGAGCATGATCAGGATGGTCTTCAGTTTTATGTGAAGCATTTTCCATCACACCCTTTTCACATGCTTCCGTTTCTTCTTCGGGCTTGACTTCTATTCTAGAATGAATAGATACTTCTGCATTCACGGGGGTTAAGGGCTCGGGAGCGAGTTGGATCGGGTGCTAGGCCAGCGGCTCCACCACTGGCACGGGCCTCACTAGGTAGTCCACAAATAGCACCAGATGATCGCTCATTGATCTTTTTTTATTTTTTTATTCAAAATAAAAAGAAAAATCAAAACCAAAAAAAAGGGAGAGAAAGGGGATACCAGCTGAAGCAATGTAGATCTGAGATTTTTCACCATGCAACACTAAAATTGGGGATGGGGATTTGGATTAGAACCCTAGGAGCTATTATCGAGAAGCTGCTTTACTCCCAACGACCACCACTTGCTCTTCACTCCAGAGGCGACGCACTCGTAGGTGAGGTGGAAGTCGCACTCGTAGGCGAGGTGGAAGCCGCATTCGCAGTCGTCGCACACGACGAGGTGGTGGTGGCTCCCAGCGACGGCCCGGGGTTCTCGTGATAAGTGAGGATGACGTCAGTGACAGAGTCTGGTAGGGTTTTGGCGAACAAGGAGGAAGGCGAAGGGATCTCATTAAGGTAGATTCCAAGGCTTGAGTGAGCGTCCTGGTGGTGGTTGTTGTGTTGTGGTTGCGGTGGAAGCGCATTAAGGTTGAGGTCGAAGGAAGGAAGTGAGATTTGAGCTAGAGAAGAGAGAGAAAGAAGAAAAAGAAAAGGGAAATGGGAGATGGGAGAGGAAGACGCTCTTGTGCAAGAAGAAGAAGAAGAATGCAGAAAATATCAAGGCATACTGTCTCAGTTATCTGCTTAACCGATGTCTAAAGTGTTCGAAAAAATTTCAAAATAAAATATTTAATGCGTGCATGGGAGACACGTAGGATTTTGCAGGCTTTTATGTCTCGGTTCCCCTTGAACCGAGGCCTATAAAGTCATTGAAATTATAAAAATGTCACCGCATTTTCTTATGCTTCGGTTGTGTGAAAATCGAAACGTATTATCCGCGTTAGAATCCTAGTTTTGCACTAGTGCATGTGAAGTGAGAATCGTTTTGGTGTGACTTTTATTAAATGAGAATCGATTCAGTATCATTTTGATTGAACGAGAATCAATTCTATGCTTAGCCTGAATGGATTCGGTGATGCAAATACACATGAGAGAATCGATTCTCTTCATAGAATTGATTCCCATGCCTCATCTTCATCCCTTCTCTCCTTCTAAACCTCTACCCCTTTCCTCTACCCCTTTCAATATGAACCACAAAAACCTCAAACTTCCATCACTCAGAAATGGCATTTTCAAACCTACTTTAGACCACGCAAACCACCTCTATTGACAGCTTCTACCCTCATGAGAGCACTTTGTAACTATCTTCACAGTTGGAACCTTCACAATTTCAGCTCTCTTCATAGTTCATTTGCATCCTTCTAACTCCACTAAATAGCCAAATCCAAACACAATGTTTTATTAGATTCGTGTTTCTTGTTATTTACTTTCATACCTCTTAAATGTCCTTTATTTCACTTCAACTAGTTAAAAAAATGGATCAACTCTCACATCCAATAGTCATATTATTACATTAATACATGAAAAATATATAAGTTTCATTTCGTTATTTAGGTTTTTAAAATTAAACAAAGTTTAAAATCGTCTTTTTATTTTAACATCTTACTACTGTACATTTTTTTTAATGTAGATGAATTAATAATTTAAACTCGAATATGATAAAAACATTGATTATGATTATATTAGAGGTGACTACTAGGAGAGTAACTTGATCTTAGTTAACTATAGTATAAGCATTAAGGTATTAAATGTTTAAAATGTGACATGTAGACTTACCTAAATTATATTGATGAAAATATATCAAGAGATGAAATATTCATATTACTTATTCAAAGAATTAAAAGTCACTGCAACCCGACAAATGTAGTTATAAAAAGAAACGTGATATATGCTAGCTACCAATTAGGAATGAGATTGTGAAAAAGTTTGATGAAAAAGTATATCATAAGTTATATAACATGTGTTAATATTATATTTTTCAACATTACGATGTAAAATAATAATCATTTTAATATATTCAATTGGAGATATTAATTAACCAATAAAAACTTAAAAAACATTTACATAATTAAATGAATTTTAAATATATATTACAAATATAAGATTGTATTCCCATTATCCCAGTTCTATTAATTAGGTATTTTAATTATGACAATTATGCAATTTTAATCTGAAATAGGTGTGTAACATGGTAAGATTTCAACTTAAACATGGATTAAAATCATAATACTGTAATTTTTGATGGACCTAACTAACACAATTAGTATGTAAAAGACTAAATTTTTGTCATTGGAGATCTCACATCTAGAAATAAAATGAATTTAAATATATATATATATATATATATATATATAATTATAAGTCAATTTTATAAATTTGAGTTAAGTTTAAAGTTTGTTTTTTAAGATAGTATTGGATTCGATTGAAGCTTATTCTAGAAAAAAAAATTTATTTGTTGAGCTTATTGTATTACTTATTATATTATACCGTTATCAAACTATTTATTAATGTTTATCTTAAGCTTGAGATATATATGTCTTGGCCTGTGAAGAATACGTTATAGATCTTACGTCAATTAGATATAAGAAAATTTTACAATATCTAAATAAGTATAACCTCATCTTACAAATCGATTTGTTAAAATTTTGAATTAAACTTTCTAGTTCTTAACATTCGTATTTACCAATAAGTTGAGGTTTTGTATTGCCTCAACTAGCTTTCTAGAGTAATTGATGATGAAGACTAGGTGATATTGTAAATCATGTTCTAAGTGGAATAATTGTTAGTATTGAGAAACTTATTTTAGCCTCACATTGCTTAATATCATGAAATGTTATCTATTTAGCTATATAAACAACCGTCAATAAAATTTGAAAGAGATCAAAATATAAATATACTTCCTAGTATTTGAAACATGAAAAACTAAAATCTCATAACTATCTCATACAAAATTAAGATTTTTTATGAAATAAGTTTTTTGTTTTAATTTGGAAAGGGTTATATTAATTATTTTTTAACAAATGCACCATGGAGAAGAGTGAATGTATAAAGAGAAAATTATATGGTTTAAAGCGAGAGAAAAATATTGAAAAAAAGAGTAGTGATTTTTCGAGATTTGGTGTGTTCAACACTTTTTTAAAAGTTAATATTAATAATAAAAGTGGGAGGTTTTCTAGTGTATATATACATAAGGGAACATTTGATACAAATAAAATTTCATCAGTTCAAAAAATTATGATTCATGAAAGTGATCAACTTTAATAATCATATTGTTTAAAATGACTAAAATATATTTGAGTGATCATAAATTTTTTTAATTTTTATGGAAATAAAAAATTAATTTAAATTTTTATTAATTATTTATCACGTTAAATATTTATCACAGTCAAACTCTTTAAAACTCTGAAAAAAAATCTCACTCTTCTAAGAAATTAATTTCTCAACTTGTGAAGTCTGAGAAAATATAATATAAAATGGTGCACACGTGGCAGTAGGACATTGGGCAAAGTTTTAAAAATAAAATTTTTAATAAAACACTTCATTCCAAGTTCAGCCCCTTTTTAATTTCTCTGCCACGACAGTTTCCTCCAAAAACAAGCACAGTTATTCTTATTCTTTCCTTCATTGCCCTACCTCCCATCCACCATAACTCAAAATCTAACCGATCGTTTGTTGATTAAGGAGCTCATAAGCGTTCTTGAGGCTGCAAGCAACATTTTTACCGTTCGAATTTCACTTTCTAGTAACCAGTGATTCTAACATTTTGGAAATGCAAGCGGGTGGTTTAGGGTTCCTTTTGGAACTTGGCTGTCCACACTAGAGGTAAGGAGAGCTAGTTCTATTTCTTATTTTTATTATGTGATGTGAATGAATGACAAATTTTGTAGTGGTATGTTGTTGGAAACATGAATTTGATTCTAACAGTATCATACCAATTATTTTTAAAGTTAGTTCCACTTTAATTTAGTTATTGTTTTAGTTATTGTTTCAACATTATTTCTACCCTATTTTAATTACTGTATCTGCTGTAAAAATATTGTTGTTTGGTTGCTGTTACTGTTTTAAAAACCTTGCTGTTTCAGTATAAAAAAAAATAATGCTGCAGAAAATTAATTTATGTTTGCTGTCAAGAAGGCTTGTTTCAGCATTGTTTTAGTTATTGTTTCAGCACTATTTCTACCTTATTTTAATTACTGTATCTGCTGTAAAAATAATGTGGTTTGGTTGCTGTTACTGTTTTAAAAACCTTGTTGTTTCAGTATAAAAAAAATAATGCTGCAGAAAATTAATTTATGTTTGCTGTCAAGAAGGCTTGTTGTTGCTGTATGGGCTGTTTTCTGCATTCTTTGCTGGCTGTTTCAGCACTTAAATCATTGCTGTTTTTTGTACTATTGTGGACTGTTTCAGCGTTGTTTTCTTTTTGTTTTACACTAATAAATTCTGCTGTTTGGTGCTGTTTTGGAACACTATTATTACTGTTTGTTGTTTGTTTGTTTTTTATCACAATATTGTATTCAATGCTTGATGTTTGAGTTAAAATTATGCACTAAAATAAAAGGAATTATGAAATGATTAAAAATCTTGATTGGTGTGAAACTTTGAGAGGAATTATTGATTCAAGAGGTATATCCTGTGATTTAAAGTGGTAGGATTGAATATGAAAGTAAGATCTCTAGGTGAGATCATTTAATGTATTGAATGAATGTAAGAGGCTTCCACTATGGGGGTTATCCCTAACACTCTAACGGTCTTTCATTCTCACTTAGAGAGGATTGACGTGTGTGGTGAGAGTAGTGGGAGGTCCTAGGGTAGGCGCTATCACTGGAGGCCTATTCCGCGGTAAAGGACTAGCCTTGTGTGTGGTCGGGTGAAACCTCTCGGCAATGACTTTGCAAAGCAATAGAGGCCACCACAAGTGCACAACCCGCCCCAGACTACATTCTATGTCCGGACGTGTCTAGAAGTCTTAACATGATAGGATGCTTGTTTTGATGAGTTTTATGAAATAAATGCTTATATTTATGATGACTGACATGTTTATATGTGTATGGATATTCTCGGAAATGTTAGATGAATTTGAAATGAATTGTATGATTGTTTGAGACCTAGCTCACCCTTGCATTTGTATATGTTACATGTGTTTGTCTTCCCTCCTTGCGATGATCATCCAATCCTTTGGATGTGAGCAGTAGGCGATGATGTACCTTTGGAGCAAACTTTGGGAGTTGAGGAAGACCCAGCCCCTAGTGCTTAGGATTTCTATTAGCTTCTAGTTTATATGATCTTATTTTGAAAGACTCTTAGCACTTATTTATTATGATCCGTATTTTGGACATACTCTTTAGGTCCTCTTGAATTTTCATTCAGTCTTGTATTTTGGAGAACTTTGGAAACTTGTACTAAAGATTTATTTTGTTTTAATTCCCTCTATATTTTGGATGACTGTATACATATTTAAATATTATTATCTCTATCTCTCAATTATTTTCACATATTATAATAACTTAATCTTATTATATTATATGTATATGATATTTTGGGATGTCACATCACTTTTCTATTAAATTAATTTCATAAGTAACAAAAAAAAAAAAAGTCTTAGGAAACATTTTCATTTGTTAACTGTCCATGAAGACACTTCCAAATAAACATCTTTTCTCGATGTTTGAAATACAATGTTTCACATCATTAACTTAGTACACTAAATGATGAGTTTTTTACTATAGTTTGAAAAATCTATCAACTTTTTAAAAGTGATTGATAACGTCCTGCTTGCCGGCTTTTTTCAGAAGACTCCAGCGATGAGTATTTTTTTATAATGATATTTATAAAAAATTTTAATAACATTTTAATACTATTTATATATTATTATATAATTGGTTTATGTTGGTGTTTATAATTATTACTATTATGATTGTGGAGTAATTTTAGACAGAATAAATGATGTTAAAATGTTATTAAAAAATATTTTCAAATTTTTTTATATTATCAATATTATTACATAAGAGTATCTAAAATCTAAAAAATATACATAGTATTTTATTAAAAAATACATATTCTTTTATATTTATTTTTTACTAAAAAAAGATTTAATTTTTTTATTGATTTAAATATTAGAAATTTTTTTGTAGGTAAAATTTTTATATGATTCAACTCTCAAAAATATATATCAAAATTCTTTAATCTTGACAAAAAAAAAGAAACTGTTTGCGTAGTAAATTCCCTAAAAGGATAAAGAATTAGTCCCACTTAGTAAGTCATTAGAAAGCTAAAATGCAGTTTAATCCTTAAACATTAAGTTTAGGAATGGATTAAAATCATTTTTGCATTAATTAAATACTTGTTCAAACTCATTTTAGAAAAAATCCATCCATTATTTTGACAAAGTTCTTTTTTAATTTATAATTGAAAGAAGAAAAATTCAATTCAACCTTTTTTTTCCAACAAAATAATATTATGATGACAAACCCTAATTATGTAACAGGTCAATTATGTGTGTGGTTGGTAAGTCTGAACATAAGAAGAAATTAAAAATAGAAGTTGGTATTCATTATTTTCTTTCACTGACCACAACATACATAAGAGAGGAAGACTCTATCTCAATTCAATTGATTTGATAATTTCAACTAATTGATGCAGGATACATATATATACTTTAAATAAAATAATTACAAAAGGGAATCATGTACGATTGGCATTTAGAAAAATGTTATATTTCCATTTATAAACATTTTTCAATTTATTTTTTAACCCACAACTTTTATATTGGCATTTCTAAACATATTTCTGCAACATTAAGTTATAGATAATTTAATTCTATAGAAACTCTAAAGTTTTGAAATATCTGAAGGACCAACAAACTTAAGCATTCATTTTTAGAAGAAATACTACTAGATTTTATTTTATTTTTTTCTTCTACATATTGTGATACTTTTTCTTCATGTTTTCCTAAAAAAAACTTAAAAAATGAGCTTCTGGACATTCGTAAAGTTTCACGAAATATCTATAAAAAATGTCCAATAAAATATGTAAAACTTTAATACTAAAATAAAATTATTATTTTAAATTTAATTTAAAAATGATTATGTTTTATCTTTATTTTAGGTTTTTTTCTAATGGTAATAAATAACTCATATTTAATACTACATGTTTAAATATATTTTAACTCCTTTAAAATTGGTGATTTCTGTACTTTAAGCATTGCATTTTATTTTTCTTTATTCTTCTAAAATAAAAATAAATTTTTTTACAATTAGTTACCAACCATCATACATATCATGTTTGTTGATAATCTATTTGATTTTAATATATTATATTATCTAATTGTGTAACTTAAATTTAAACATTTCAAAAATGTATATTTTACTTTAATTATGTCAGAATCATTAAATTTGGAAGAGAATGGAAGCCATGTGTGTTAGTTTAAGAATTTAGAAATTTAGAGAGTGAAATCCAGGTGTGCATAGCAGAGTGGACTGAACGGTTTTGAGGGTAGTATTTAAAGGAAAATTTCAAATCACGTTTCACTTTTTGCATGCATTATTTCTTTTCCAACTTTCTGAAATCTTCTTTTCTCTTCCATCTCTCTAAAATTCTTCTTCTTTTCTCTACAAATTCTCAACATTTTCTTTCTCTGATCATCAATCAGATCGCGCCTGAGTCTTCTTGGTGTAGAGAGCTTTCCTCTACACCGATCAAGTTGTTGTTTTGAAGTTGGTAAGTTAAATTCCTTCGTTCTTTGAAGATTATGCATTTTTCGGTTACATGCAAACAATGTTCAGCTTGCATGTGTTCATCAGCTTTTCAACTTAATTCTAATTTTGTTTCTGGTTTGGTGAATGGTTTCTTTCACCAAATTTGAATTCTGTAGGCACCTTAAGGAGTTTTTGTGCAGTCTAAGCAAAGTTGAGAAGCGTAGAAATTGTCTGGGTTTCGAGGTAAGGGAAGCTAGTAATTTAATTATGTTTGTTGTGTGTGAAATTCCTATTTGTACGTTTGCATGTATGAATAATTGTATGTTGGATTGAATTGTATGAAAATTTTGTGTATGACCGAGACCTGTGAACGTATTAGGTTTCTAACTAGAAAGTGTTCGGTATGGTCTGATATAAGGAAGTGAATAGGTGAAATCTGTCATGGGATTCTTTGGATTTATGTTATACAATTTTAATTATATTTGGATAGGTTGAACTGAATTATAATTCGAGAATTTAGGATTAGAAGTTGGTTAAGATATTCTGATTTGGTTAAGTTAGGTGTGGTTCATAATTCTGTAGAAGTTCTGCAGAATTATGTAGAACGCCGAGTGGTTACTGTTGACCGCTCGGTTTTGGTCTGTACTCGGTTCTTAACTAGATTCGGTCTCCTTAGAGTCCTACCAGTTTATGACCATTTGGTCTTAGAAGGGTGGGTTTTCTAGTGTAGCGCTCGGTCTTATACTAACAATTATGCCAGTATTAGCGCTTGGTTTAGTTGTACTTGGTCACGTACTAGAACTCCTCCTTAGTAGTACTCGGTCTTAATAGTGTTCGGTCATGAACTGACACTCGGTCTTAATAGTGTTCGGTCATGAAAATAATATTCAGTCATGAACTGACACTCGGTCTTAATAGTGTTCGGTCATGAACTGATACTCGGTCTTAATAGTGTTCGGACATATACTAAGTTTGATATAGTAATACCGCTCGGTCATCCATAAGTATTCGGTCTAAGGTATTAGTGGTCAGTCCAACCTATAAGGATTCGGTCTTCTATAGTGTTCGGTTACTTCTTTAGTTTTATCTATTAGGGACTGTTCGGTCTTCAACGTTCACAGGGCTCTTGGTCTTTTATGTGAAGATATAATTACTGTATGAAATTACATGTTGAATGATGATGATTATGTTGTAAGTAATGTGGAAGAGAATTCCAAGGCGGAATGTCTCATGAATTGTTATTGAATTGTACGGTATGAATGTGGATATTGTGCTAAGCTGGCGTTCATCCCGATATTCTGTGATTACTTATGTTGGAAGTCCCACATCGACTAGAGATAAGGTCAATTTATAATATATAAGTGAGGTGCAAACCTCACCTTACAAGCCGGTTTTGTAGGGTTGAGTTAGGCTTTAAACCCACTTTCTAATATGGTATCAGAGCCATGATTAGAGCCTATCCTAGCGAGTTCTAAGTGGGCATTTCTGTTTCCACCCGTTGTTGGGCCGCTATTGGACCACCCAATTTCTACTATCACGCACGAGATGTCTATACCTCGGCGTGAAGGGGGGGTTTTGGAAGTCCCACATCGACTAGAGATAAGGTCAATTTATAATATATATAAGTGAGGTGCAAACCTCACCTTACAAGCCGGTTTTGTAGGGTTGAGTTAGGCTTTAAACCCACTTTCTAATAACTTATTCTCAAGTAGAGAGGAGTAAGTCATGTGTGAGAATGGCAAAAGGTCTCGGTTTAAAAAAGTAACATTGGTGAGGTAAAACCGATTAACCTCGGGTGGCAGCTGTTGAGGGCATCCCAGATATTACACTACCTGGGTGCAAAAACGTCGTAGCTACACATTCATACAATCTGAATGGTCAAGTCATAGTGTTCGGTTTAATGGTGAATTATGTTTTGCTGTCTATTTATGAATGAGCGTTTAGTATATGTATATATGATTGATTGAATTCGGTTTTGGTATGTTATATGTAGCGTTTGGTTTCAATAGTGTTTGATCTTGTATTAAATGTATGTATATTTTTTTTTAATTAAATTACATTAGCTTATCCTTATTTCTTGTTTTGTCCATTTTTTTTGAACCTAGGACCATTCGGCCAGTAGAATTAGTATTTTATTTTATATAACCTTTCGGTTTAGATGTAGTTTTATAATCGTTCGGTTTTTTCTTTTATTTTGTACCAGACTTTATGATCTCTTGTAAAGTTTCACCTGACATTCTAGTTTATTTAGAACTCCCATTGTAAACTCATTAACTGTTTTATTATATTATTATATGTTGATAACTGAATGTAGTTTCATATTATATTTTTGGGATGTTACAAATTTTGCCTTTAATTAAGAGAAAATTTTAATATTTACATTTAGAAAGTATTTAAATAAAAAATTGAAAATAGAAATATTTTAAATCAATGATTTTAAGCAACACACAATAATATTAACATTTATCTTCACACCGGTAAGATATTGTCCGTTTTGGGTCAAGTTCTCACGGATTTGCTTTTGGTACTACTCCAAAATATTTCTTATCAATGGAGATATCTTATGTATATATAAACTCATGTTCATCTCTTATTTTATAAGATATAAGACTTTATTTGTACCCAACATAACTATATCGTCTCGGATAATAATGTAAATGCTAAATGATGATTTTCTTTAGTACCCTAAAAAACTATTGTATTGTTTCTTCAAGCAAATTTTCTCTTTATTACTCTCTGATAGATTTTCGTATGTGAGAAAATTATTAATACTCAACAAAAACAGATTCATGTATGTAAACCAACATATTTTTTTCATTAATACATTATATGTCTCTAAACCATTTTCCCATAGTTTTTTCAATTCATCAATACAAGATTGTAAATACACATCAACGTCATTCAGAAACTCTGGAACATGCAATAAGTGTTGACATTATGAAATGAAGATCTTTCATACACATCCAAGATGAAAATTTCTAAGGATTTAATGAATTACTCATATTTCCAAATGGATTGAAACTATACTTGGTAGACCAAGTCTAATGTTGTGCATGACTCTAACATTAAAGATGGATATTCAATAAATATTTTGGGTGTCAAAATCTTTAGATAGATATATACAAGTTTTTAAAAGTGTCAAATATATAAAATATATATAAAAAAATTTGGGAGGCCAATATGTAGGGAGATTCAATCCAGACACATACACATAGATCTACATACTGGTAAAATATTATCCGGAACAAGCTCTTATGGATTTTGCTTTTAGTACCACTTCAAAAAGCCTTTTGCGAATGGAGGTATCTTATGTGTATATAAAAACATGCTCATCTCTTATTTTTATTATGTGAGACTTTATTTGTACTCAACACAATGTCCTATGTTTCTTCTACCTGGTTATATAAAGGTTGTATTCTACTAATAATTGGCATCCAACTTTTATCCAATTTCATACCTATCAAATAAAAATGTTATATTATCAATTTAAGAAATGTTACTATTAAACTGTGTTAAAGAGAAAATAAAAACTTATAATCTAAATTCATGAAATGATAAAATAAATAATTAACTAAAGTACATATTTCATAACTCACCAAAAACAACTTTAATTTTTTTTCTTCAATTTAACAATCTCTTTCTATTTGATCATGTTCTTTTTTTACGTCATACTTTATAATTTATATATAGACTTACACTATTTATTAAATTTTAACTCTTTTTAAAAGAAGTTACGCATATCTTTAATATATTTTATATTGTTAATTTCTTTAGAAAAATATGTTATAAAGTTTGTTATTATACATAATTATAGACAGTAACAAAATTTGGTTACCTAGAACACTTTTTTCAAAAAATTTATTCACATAACTAAAGTAAAATTAAGGTTTAATTAATATTTTGGTTCCAATATTTGTGATCTTTTAATTTTTCTTTTGTCTTTAATTCAATCTCCATTTTATTTAAAAAATTCAATATATATAGTCAATTATGTTAATTTAGTATTAACATCATTTAAAATATGATCATGTACACCGTCTTGTTCTTTTTTTAGTTTTCTTCAAATCTTTCTTTAGTTATGGTTTAGAATCTTTGAATGATTTGGAGAAGGTGCTATTATGTTAATAAGAAATTACTATTTAAGTGTATCACCATAAAAAAAAAATATTGTTCCTTTTGGAATTAGTTTTATATATCAATTTTTGTTTCAGAAAAGATATGCAATAAAGTTTGCTATTAACATCATAATTTATAATATAAAATTATTTAATTATAATTATTAAGTTGTTATTATGCAGGTGAGTATTTCATCTCCATCATTGTTTATGTTGAGGTATTCCATACAGTTTTGTCATCAAAGTTGCTACTTGTTGCTTTTAATGTTAATTAAGAGGATAGAATAATTGTCACCATTTCGTAATTTAATTAAATTGAGGAGTGTCATTTGAAATATCGAACTAAAATTTGGAGTAAATTCAACTTGAACACTAGTGTTTGTAATTAGTGTATTATCATGCAAGATCAAGAAAACAACTCAAATGATTGGTAGAAAAAAAAAACGGAGAATGAGAGAAGGCAAAAAAATTAGTTAATGAGCATTAGTTCTCACTGTTGTAGTTGAATCACTTTTTGTAATTTAGAAAACTAATAACATAAGTAGTTGAAATATTAATAACTAATGATCAATTTAGACTTTGATTCATAAATTAATTATAAATTTTTATTAATAATAGAAACTATTTTAAATATTAATAATTTTTAATTTATAAAATAATATTTAACTTATTCATATAATGACTAATTATTTTGTCTTTAAAATAATTATTATTTGATGATTTTTTTATAAAGAAATTGATTTTCCTCGCCTTTGGATTAAACAAAGAGATATCACACTTATTTGACAAAACACAAGGTATTAAAAAAAGAGTGAGTTGTGCATTTTTTATTATGTCATTATAAGCATTAGAGCTCAATTTCTATTTTGAAAACAAGTTCAAACACTTTCCAAAAGCAATTAATTTGTAATAACTTAATTATTTAACTTTCAAAAACTAGTCTAACAATTATTTAACTTTGTAAGTGGTTTTATTGATATAACCATAATACAATGTTGTTCTGACAAAAAAAAGTTATTGTTGTCGTTAATTTTTAAAATTAGGAATCATTTGGTTCTTTAATTATAATTTTTGTTGCAAATGAAGGTAAAATAATTGTTCAGAAACATTTCATTGTCTCTCTAGATGCAAAACATTTATGTAGAACAAAGGTTAAAAAGAATTGCAAAAAATAAGGTAATTTAGAGATTTTGGAATTATGACATACAATTTCTTTTTCGGAGTTTAGGATATGTGGAACCAAAGATCCAATAGTTACGTAAATTGTTCAAGATTCAAAAGTTGTTAAAGTATAAGTTATTTCACAACCGCAGCTAGTTCAAATCATTAGAGTTGTTGTAAAAGGAATTTTATGTCAAAGTGAGCTCAACCTTAGCATTTTAAGTATTAATGGTACAATAAATTTATATCATCTATCTCTTTATCTCAAACCTATATTTATATATATTTTAAAATGGGATTTTGATTAACATCAACCTAATTACGACCTAATTGTAGGTAATCACATTATACCTCTAAATTGGTCAGCATTAAGATTAATTATCTTGACCAATGATCGATCGGTTCACTTTCCTGACCGTTCAGTCTTGATGGTAGCTCGTTCACAGATCCGAATGAAGGTTGACCGTCTAATTTATGACTGATCAGATGGTCATACGGTACACAAGTCTCCCAAGCCCGAGCCTAAAATGATTGGTGAAGGGGTTTGAAGTTGGTGAATAGTTGTCATTGTTCATGTCGTTCAAGGGAGGTTAAGATCTCAACTGTCTGTTCAGGAAGCATTTAGACCATTCGGAAAACTGGTTGAATACCTTTCAAATTATTAGAAAATTTGACCAGAGAATGCTTGTTGGCGCTTCGAATCTTGCGCTTGTCAAAATTCGAAGGGTTGGAGGCTCTAAGTCGTTGGATCTAGCTTGATCTAATGACAAAGTTTGACTGATAGGTAAGACCTTCACGGGTATATCTTGTCTGTCATTTTCACGTTTGCTCTTGTACTTTCTTCTCTAGACTGATCGTTCTTTGTATTTTAGGTAATAATTTTGATCGCCCAATTGTCTTCATCTGAGGAGTTTGAGGGAAGGAGCGACTGAGGGTATGCAGACATGCTTCTTCGTTGTTGGTGTCATTTTCTCTCGCTTCTCCTGTTTTGGGATAAACTAGGCAGGACACGAATTCGGTTGGCAGTGTGGCCAATATAGATAAAAATAAGACCGCACATGTCGACGATACTAAGGCCGACATTTAGTTGGAAATCAATGCTACCAATAAGGGGATGAGACTACTCAATCTCTTCCGATAATTATAGGTTATGACTGGGCATCTCATGAAGTTGAGGAGTATGTAACTTGCTTTTGCTTGGGACATCAGTTGAGGTGGTAGGTCGAGTAGACTTACTTTGTTGAGTTCATAGATAGAGCCAATATGTTCAACATGATCGTTTACAAGGGGAATGAGTGGGTATTTCATTGGAAGAAGAGTTATCCTACGAACTTCCTCTTCAAAATGTTTCAGAGCTTAGGGTTGAGGTCAACAGTCCAACATCAGATAAGTTGTTCAGGGTCCAAAAGTTGTTCTAAATTCCAAGTTCTCTCACACTGCTTGTTCAAACCATTCGGAGGATACTTGCAAAAGACACTCTTATGTCAAAGTCAACTCAACTTTGGCAGTTCAAGTATTAATGGTGCAATAAATCCATATCACCTACCTCCTTACTCCAAACATATATTTATAGATTTTGGAGTGGACTTTTGATTAACATCAACCTAATTATGACCCAATTGTAGGTAATAAAACTTTACCTTGAAATTGGTCAACATTAAGATTAATTATCATGGCCAATGACTGATCGATTCACTACCTTGATCGTCCAACCTTGATGGTGACTCGTTCACGAATCCGAATGAAGGTTGATCGTCCCATGTACTAACCAGACGGTCATATAATACAACTTCTTTTTTGAAAGTCTTAACTCAAAATTCCAAAAATAAAAAGACAAAAAAAAGAAGATGAAGACGATGATGAAGATTATAAATTCAAATGATTAGAAGAGTTTCAATCTTTGAATGAAAAATATAAAATTAAAATTAAAAAATATAAATAGACTCTTAAAATAGATAAATGATTGTGTTTAATTTGATTACATGAGTAACATGTATAATCTAAGTTGATAGCGTAACCTTATATTTTTTATTTATGTGTCTTTTTTACATAAAATAATTTTTAAATTTATCTTCATTCTTAATATATATTTTTATTTAACTTTATTTACTTTTATATTTTTTAAATACCAATAAAATTAAAAGTTTAATATCTATTTTGGTTCATATTTTTGTCAACTTTGTTTAAAGGGTCCTCGAAGATTTGGAAATAAAATATGGTTTTTATTTAATTTATTTTGACTAATTGTATATTTTTGTATTTATTAAATGCTTTCTTTTTGTATAATTTATTTATGTATTTTGAGATTATAATTATTTTATCTGACATATAATCACTTTTTCTTTTGAATTTCAAGTATGTGAACGAGGAAAAAATAAATAACAACAAAAATATTATATGAAAAATAGTTAATATAACATCATTATTTTCATAGTATTCAATTATATATCACATTTTTAATATTACAAAATAGTTAAGTGGAGAAAAAACATATAAATTATTATTGCAATAAAAGAAGATACTATGTTAAACTAAAAACGTAATATAGATTTTACAAACAAAAAGTGAATGATGAAATGTCATTTATGCTTAAGCTCTGTCACCCTTTAACTCTTGCTTACCAAAGATACCCCTACCCTAAGTCACATCATTAAGGTGATTATTGCAAAAGAAAAAACAAACACATATACGAACAGATAAAGATAAAAAGGAAAACTAAAGTACCAAAATAACATTCATACATTTTAAAACAATAATATCACATTCATAATATAAATCAAAACATACATGAATAATCATATCAACTTTAGACTTCGACCATCTGAGTTTTAAAGAAAAACAACAATACCTACTGAAATAATCGATTATCAGATCTGATAATCGATTATCTCAAAATACCTACTGCAATAGTGCAATTCTGATTGAAATAATTGATTATCAAGTCTGATAATCGATTATTTCTATCAGTTTTTGACATCAATATGATTTTTCTAATTTGGTTATTCCCAATACATATTCAAATGACCAAAATTGTATCCTTGACACTAGAGTTGATTCAAAAACATGTTTATATCCAAAATTGAATACCATTTTGCTTATTTGGCCAAAAATGAGATGCACCAGATCATCCACACTTCAAAACTCAAGATATCATATTTTTACAAGTTACAAGTCATGTTTTGGTGCACTAAGATGCTAAACAAGTTTTAAATGATCTCAATACAAACTCAAAACACCAAATTTACTTCTACATTGATTCCTTTAGAATATCACCTATCAAAACCTCTAGTTTTCAACTAAAACCAACCTTAACTCTCACTTTTCACTACATCAAAAACCAGCAAAAAGTCTCCATAATTTATAATATCAAATACAGTAGCTCACGAGACCAAAACAAGCATATTTCATACAACAACCACAATAACAACCCAACATCCTAAAATGCCTAATTCAGAGTAATAAAACCAATAAAATTTAACAAACAACTTCATCAAAATTGTCTCATATCAAGCCATAAGATTCTAAACCTTAAACTCAAGTAATTATACCATAACATAGCAGAATTACAACAACAATTTTAGTTAAAACAACAATTATTATCAATCAAAGCTCATCAATTTCACATGTCATAAAATACACTATCACATAAATCAACATAGATTCAACAATGGTTCCATGCAATTTCACATACCAATTCAGATTATCAAGTTACTACAAATTTAAAAACAAGGTATTTAACTTCCTATACTTTACAAAGGATCCAACTACTCTACAAGAGCTAAGACGATTTCACCAACTCAAGGAACTTTATTTGCACTACAACTCACAGGGTATACTGTAGAACCACTGATCAATAGAGAGTTTTATAGAGACTCAGATGACACACGCAAAAACACTACGACTCACATGCAAAGAAAACGAGACAGACAAAAGAAAAAGAGTAAAAACTATCTTATTCTTTTGGAAAAACTAATCGGGTAGACTTGAAGATCTTACTCCTGTGATCACTCGACGGTCTTTGATATTTAAACAAATGAATGCAGGAGAAGAACTTCTAGAAATAAGTCAAAGAATTAAAAAAAGCAGTTTCTAAATAGGTAGCATGTTTTGAAATAATGAAAATCGTTTATAATGAAACCATTTACATTAAAACCTTTTAATATTAAAAAAATCAAGTCTCGTTATTTTTAAACCAATATCACTTCTAAAATATCATTTTCTAAATCTTTACAATAAAATATTTTTATATATTTATCATTAATAAGTGAAAATTTTAAAAAATACATATACATATTACTAAAAAAAGCTTAACTTAATAATTAATATAAATTATATAATTTTTATAAGAATAAATTAAATATTTTTATTTCAAAAATTATTTAATATTTTTGAAAAATAAAAAATAAAAATCTTCCCTCCTCTGTTGTTTCCCTTTTATAGGAGAGGGTAAATACCCGTGAAAATTTATATTTTTATCTTTTTTTCTTTCTTTTCACTTCTGTATAGAAAAACAAAGGATTGACATTGGGCCACAGAATGCGACCAAAGTGAGTGCATAATAGCAGACATACGACTAAACTCAGAGGATCACGTCTTTGTCACAAAACAGAAGGTAACGGTGTCAGTAAATCTCAAACCTCTGATTCTCTGACACAGTAAAAACTACTTAAAAAAATTATAACAAAAAAAAATAAATAAATATTTAAGCCCCATATACAAGTAAAATATAATTAAGAATTTCTTTAAATAAAAAATATTGTTTTTTAATTTTATATATTATTATTTTTTTAACTCTTTTCAGTTTCTACCAGTTTAATCCATAAAGAATTAAAAAAAGTACCGCCTTAAGATTAAAACACTTTTTAATTTAAAAAATAAAAGAATAAATAAAACTACAGAAATAATTAAAATTAAAATTTAATAACACACGTAGGAAATTTATAATTACCAATGGTATTATTGAAAAAAAAATTATAAACTACAATAAAACTGTTCTGATTCAATTCAAAATACATGTCAAGTTCCCATAAAGGATTGTAGTTAACAGTAATCATTGTCTTTTTTAAGTAAGATTGCATTTTAGGTTTATTAACATGTCATTTTTTCTCTATAATTGTAGTCTTTAAATTTTAAACATGTAAATATTTTTATTTAATTTTGAATATAGTTTATTTCTTTTACTTTATCCAATTGAATCTTGAACTTGATATATTTATCAAAGATACCATCATCAAAGATACCATCAAGAAATAATTAATTAATGAAAATATAAAATATGAATGTATGCAAAATTAAAAATGTAACAAAAATGATTTAATTTTCAAAATTTAGAATAAAAAATAACAATAACCAAAATGTGAAATTAAAAATACAAAATATAATTGCAAATTAATATAATTTTTTATTTTAAAAAACCACTAATACATGATTCTCTTGTCCGAAAACATACAACTGCATTAAACAAAATTATCTAGCAGAATCTGTAGCAGGAAAACAAATTGTTCATTAATCACTTTTTTTTAAACTATTGACACGATGCTTCCAACATAGTATTGAAAATTGTTTCAACATAAAAATGTCAAACAAAAATATTAATTATCACAAATAAAATACTGATAATAATCCATGTTAAAGCACTAAAACATTACCATGAAAATTTTAATTAGAAAATCATTAGCCCTTGGAAAGTGGAAGATTTTAGCAGAAGAAGACATCTAGAGATTGGGATCATCCCTGTTCCTGTCTCTCTCTTCTTTCTCTCTCTTCTCTTGGTTCCCTTCTTTAGTTAAATCTTAAAATCCAATAACTACAAACAAAGTTCAACAGTACCATCATCATACCCATCATCATCAGAATTCCAAGGTGGGTTTGTTTCATCTTTTACCATATTTTATGTTGCATGAGTAAAGACTGTGATGTTCATGGTGGATTTTAGTGCAACTGGGACCAGGTGATTTTTGGAAATTTGATCTAGTTGAGCTTAGATTTGGTGTTTACTTGTTTATTTATTTTAAATTATTATTTTATCTTCTTTTTTTTCATTTGGGACATCTGGGGTGGTGTCAAATTGGTCTTTTTCTTCTCAAAGTGTGTTGCTTTGACTTTGGTAGCACTTCGTTTGGTGGGCTGTGTTCTCATTCTCGGTAAGTTGGGGCGGCTTATGGATGCATACGGATGTGCTAAAGTTTGCACTTTTTTGACAAACGTTGGTGATTTTTTGGTCATGCGAGTTAATTCTGCAGCTTAAGGGTTTTTGTTGCTGCTACAGTTTGTGATTTTGTTTTTCTTTCTCTTTGGTATTCACCGTGTTCTGATTGGCATTCACTTTCTGGTTTCTAAGGATGTAATAGCAATTTCTGTTTTCGGGGGAGTGGGTGTTAGGATTGGTTTGTTCAATGTTTATTTCTGATTCTGTTTTGTTTTGTGCTAGGTCTGAGAATTTCCTAGTAGTTGGTTTTAACTTTACTGAAGACGCCATGTTTTTTTATTGAATTTGTTTTGTTTTGGGTTAGGGGTTTTATTGTTGAGCTACTGGGGGATTGAGGATGTGGTGGTGAAAATGATGTATGGGGAGTAGAACTACCGGAGGTTTTGGTGTTGAAGATGACAAGGGAGCTGAAAGAGGAATGCCGAGCTTCAATTCTGAGTTACCCATTTCCAATTCTAGGTAAATTTCCTCTTTCCAAATGTTCTTGGTTTAGTATTTGCATAAATGGAGAAATCTTCTTTTTTCTCTTCTATCATTTCTCATATTTCTGCTGAATTTTTTGTTGTGAATCTTGGTTTTACTTATTAATTGTAGTAGGTCTTCATTTGATGTTTGCTTACACCAGTGGTACATGAGAAATTTCTTTCTGTTTTATATTGAGATGTTTATTTGTCCTTTAATGATGTTGGGTGATACTTAGAATACCTGTAACATTGTGATTTTTGTGGTTGCTTGCGTTTCTTTTGTTTTGAATGGGGAGTAAATAATACTAAAAGGCTCTGTTATAGTTATCAGTTTGCTAGAATAAATCTATACAGACTGGTGGTGCTCAAAATGCACTCATGCCCTTGTAATTGGGATAATTACGTCTCGTCTTGAATCCCCAATCCTTGTGAAGGTAGGTTTCAGTTCAAGATCCTAGGGATGTGAGTAGGGATCCACATAACAACTGTTCTCACAAATGCAGCAGTTGCTCAAGATTTAACATAAAAACTTCAGCCTCAGTTGGGAGCCTAAACCTTGATAATAGTTTATAGTACCATGGGTATGCATATACTCCAAGATGGACTACATAGAGCCCTTGTAAGTTTGCACTCGTTGGAAGAGGGCTAAAATTCAGCCATTTTGTAAATTTCTAATTAGACAATATACGAGACATAGGAGTACAAGTTAGTTGAGAATGAGCATAGTCTAGGTGAGAGATAACACTTTCTCGTTTTCCTATGGATTTTGCATTGGGCCAGAGGTGTTATCCTTGACTGGGAGCAAATATTGTTCGTACATTTTAGTACTTTCTCTATTTTCACAAATAATATAATTCTCCCTTTTTCATTGGCTAGGTGTGAATACCTATCAATTGGTGCTTGTATTGAGAGTTCTTTGGGGTTGAGGGAGATTTTTGTTCTATGCCCACTTGCATGGCTTCATAATACTTTGATGTTGGAGACTTGTGTGACAATGTTGAGAGGTGTTGGTCTTATGTTGGTCGTTGTAGCTGGAGACTTTGGGGGAAACTAAGAATAATCAACTGAAAAGACCATGACTTTACTCATGATTGTCATGATATCATTCTCATAGGGAACCACATTGGAAATCTACGTCACACAACAGATTATACAAGAAACTGGATGATGTAAGAGAAAGTAGTCTGCAAATTATTCATGAGGACTTAGGAGAATATGTAAGGTGTGCATGATTACTATGAATGAATATCTTTAGATAAGTTATTTCACAGAGAGGGTTGAAGAGTGGGAGGATTAAATTGTGATATATAGTAAATAATTTGGTACAATTGGCACAATACCGGAGTGGGTTTCAGTAGCAGCCACTAGCAAATTTCTGTGTGCTATGGTCTCATTTCATTACCATGATATAGGCATGTAGCCTTCAATAACCCATTTTTATATGTAGAAGCAGAATGCTTTTTTTTTTTTTTTTTTTTTTTGTGAAAAATATTGCAGAAAAAGTTACCTCTTTTTAACTTCCGTTCTGTTTTTATATTTTTCCTCTTGGATTTTTTTTATGGTGTTTAAACTGATACAATGAGATATATATTTTAAATTGAGTTACAGCATCATGTCATGATTTAAGAAAAGACTGTCATAATTGTTTGAACTTGCTTTGACAAAGTTTACTGCATGCCATTGCCAGGTGGCTCCTTGCACACTTTGTTTCCTTTTACATTTTCAGTACAAGTGCTCTAAAATTTCTCCTTTTACTGGAAATCTGGGATTTGTTTAAGTGAGAATAGATATATATCTTAGAAAGAAAATCATGGATTTGGAAATAATTTGGAAACTTAATTCTGTGTTCTACTTATAGATGACTTCTGTTTTTATGTGATTTTTCTTAATAATGAAGTATAAAGACTGCCACCTTTTAGTGCAATTCTGACAGCGCATAGTATTCAGTTATGCAGAGGGGAGCACAATTGATTCTTTTCGTGTTTCTGACTTTGGTGCATTTGATCAGCCATATCGCGTAGAGGATGCTGTTGGCCTTAGTGGAAGTAAGATTTCTGCAATCAAACATAACCAAGTTTACATGTAACTGTCAATATGTTGTACTATCTCATGTTATGATACCGTCAAATTACCTTTATAAGACCTTGCTATTTTATTTTTTTTTTGTGTCTAGTTTTTCATTACCATTTCTAAAAAAAATGGTGTTGTGCATTTATGGAAGGTTGCTCTTTATCTTGAGGTTGTAAATTGATTTCTTTTTGGCGGTAAGGAGTTCTGATATGTAGCTTTGTAAGGATTACATGGTAATTGCAAGAGAGTCTTATCCCACAATATAAGAGTAATAAACAAAGAGCTGAGAAGTTATAAATCCATGAAACAAGTAGTTACAGCTAGGAAGGTTGTTTAGGCCATCTTGAGTAAAATAAAGGTTTTGGACTAAGATAAGAAAACTTGTTGGTGGAATAAGAGTTTGAGGAAAGAAGCAAAAGGAAGGCCTTAAAAAGGTTGAAAATTGAGCAAGGTATCAAAAGGCTAGAAACAAGGCAAGGAAAAACTGAGTGGGGCCTGATCCAAATCTTTAGAGGACTTTTATTTAGACCACAGTCACAAAGAATGGAGTGCAAAAGATGGATAAGCTTGCCAAAAGTAGGAAAAGGAAATCAAGAGTTTTGAACTATGGTACATGTGTCAAGGATGAAGGTGGAAAAAATTTGGTTATAGATCAAGATATCAAAGAGAAATGGGAGAGCTATTTTATAAGCTTTCTACAGTGGACAAGGATTAAGCTTTAGTAGTGAATAGCACTTCGATGCGGCTACTGTTGAAGATGATTTTCGGTAGCAAAGTTTGCTATATGCAACTACTATCATCACAAACATTATTGTCACTTGGAAAACTCTCTTCCAGTCCCTTTTTTTTTTTTTACGAAAACTCCAATCTGAGTCAATATTGCCACTGCCTCACAGCTCTCCACCACCGTACAATTCCACTACCTCAAGCCCCCTTCAAACTAGCTTCCTCTCTAGCTCTATTAAAGTAAATCCTGTCACATCTTTAAAATCTACGCAGGCTTGAAATCTATAACTTAAAACCCCGTGGTGGAGGCGGTTAAGAGTGCCATACCTATGTTGGCATCATCATAAAAAATAAACCAATCATTGTTCTTACTCTTGGCCTTCTCGAGAATCTCTTGAATGGTGGTGGAGACATTGGGTTTGTGAAAAGGCTTCCTTTTGACCTAACGATGTTCTTTTGGGGCTTGTTGGTTAAGGTTCCAAACAAGATCAAGAGCTAGTATCCCCTCCATTGTGTTGGTGACCATGGGGTGGGCCTGTGGGGAGCTTGTGCAGTCGAAAGGAGAGATTGTGTTGAAGAAGAGGTGGGTGTAGAAGCTGATGAGGGTGGGGTTTGAGTTTGAGGGGAGTGAGGTGATGAAAGTGAAGAAGAGGATGAAGGTCAAAGAGAAGAGTAGAGAGACATTAAATAAATTAGGGGAGAAGAGTCTCGTGAAAATAAAAACTGAACGCCAGTCAGAAATTGCCTCCAGAGGCTGCATCAAACTGTAGCCAGAGGTTCGTGGGAGGGGGTGGGGATCTGGTATGGACAATTTTATGATTATTAGATTAGTCTGATGATTGTGGTCCATTTTGGACCACTTATCTAGGTGGTTGAGCATAGTCTTGCTACTCTTATTTTTAACCTTTAACCTTCAAGTAACATTTTAAGTGAAAATAAGTTGGGAGACAAACATAGCCTACTTGGCAAAGGTAACATTAACTAAAAGGAATAGTCTTATTCCAAGACACATCAATGCACAAATGCTACTGTTATTAGCTAAACACCTAGAAATGGATGTTTATAACCTGGTTCATTTTTTTTATTTAATTTTTTTGCTACAAACATTGTTTATTTTATAGGGTTACCTTTGGCTAATAATTTTCCCTAATCATTGATTCAGACCCAATTTACAACTCACTAAAAGTAAGTAGCCAAACAATTTATCCGGGTTCTGTTCCTGTTCATAGCCTTGGTCAGGTGAGTTTCTCTAGTTCTTTTCATCCAATGGATTTTCTGCTTTAGTAAGTGAGATGAAATTTTAGCTGGGTAGTAAGGCTTATTTTCTACTTTTATGTATTTTCTCTTTGATGTAGTTGCCAACTTCACTTGATAAAAGCCCATTGACGAATCAAACAGAGCCGCATAGGTTGCGAGTACAGAAGGTTCAATCATCAAATCCTGACACTATATTAGTTGGTAATACAGATAACCAGGAGGAGTCTGCCATGGCTGATGCCAGTCCCAGGACTGATATTTCTACAGATGTCGACACTGACGACAAGAATCAGCCGGTGAAGTTTCTTCACCTTCTGTGCTGTTTCCCCTTTACTGTTCAACTGATGCTATCTAATGTTCCTAACCTATATTTGGCAACAAGTTCAGAATGAACTTTTCAACAAATGCTCAATTGCATGATTGAATTTAATCTACAGTGTTCAAATAAAATGGTGGATCATATATGTCGTTTTAAATCTGTTCCTTTAAATCAGCAAAAAAAACTTTGTCGGTAGATATTCTTGATAATCTAACATTTAATGTTCCTTGTGTTTGCAGTTTGATAGAAATCAATCCCTTGCTATTGTTTCTGACTCTAGTGACAGGTCAAAAGATAAATCAGATCAGAAGGTTTAATATATTATAAATTTTGTTATATAGAATGTATCTAGAATTCCATATGGTATTTGTTACCTGATGATAATTGTTTTTTAAAATATTATTGTAGACTCTCCGCAGGCTTGCCCAAAACCGTGAAGCTGCTAGAAAAAGCCGTTTGAGAAAGAAAGTATGGATTGTGTTTACTTACCTTTTTTGGTTAATATTCATTCATATAAATGCATATATTTTCATACTTCTCCGTGTTAATATGGTTATTGTGTCATAGTGTTTTTTGGTTGTGCATATATGGTTATTGTTGCTCTGCCTTTGGCATGTATTTTTGTGTATATGACCATATTCTTAGAAAGTGGATTTGAGTCTAATCTAACTTTAAAAGACGGTTTGTAAGGTACAGATTGCCCTTAAAATTTATATAAAATTTAGTATCAGAGTTGTGTCTAGAAATCATGAGGTCTGAAATTTGTATTCAAATTTTACTTTAACTTATTATTTATTATTTTTTAATTAATTTCAAAATCATTGATCAAAGTTTTGTAATTAAATATTTTGAACGTTTCACTCTTAATATATAAAATACCAAATTCATTTAATGTATTCATTGGAATAAACATTATATACTATTTGAGTAATTTTAATTTAAATGTTTTTAAGCAATACAAATAGTTACGTGGTCAATATTACTTTCAAACAATGCATGTTTTTGAAATACAGTATAATATTTTGATATAAAATAATGTTTATAGTAGAGTCTGAGTTCCTTTTTTATATGCTTCTTCTAGTAATATCTCTTTATTAAGAAAATGAAGATTAATATAATAATTTTTTGATCTCCTTATTAACTTAATTTCAATTTTAAAAATTCAAATAAAAAATTAAAAGTAATTTCATGATATTCTAACTTGCTTTCACTTGAATAGATGTCAGTAAGTGTAATATGTATATAAAAGAATCTTTAGTTAAATGTGTAGTTTCATTATCAAAATATTTCTTTTAATTATCAATATTAGATTCATTGGTATATAAGCATCATATTATTTTATATTAGCCTTTTTATTAGGTAGAAGGAAGGTAAAATCCAAAATGAAGGTAAGGTTATTAAAGGAATATAGGTAAATTTCTCATTGGCTTTATGGATGTGTATTTTGAATAATTTTGGATATACAGGTTATCTGGGTCTGCTTGATAATGCACTGGTAGGATAAGATGCTAGATACAACACAGAACATGAACAGTATCTACTAGTCCTGTGTGTGTGTGTTGTTGGAGCTTACCAATGTGTCAAATGCCAATTTCCTTGATTATTGGTTTGGCTTTTTTTTTTGGAATCTAAAGGTGTTTTCATAGCAAAAGGGTATTGGAAAATGATGTATTACTTTCTTATTCAGTATTGTGCTTCTAGAAAGGCTTTTTTTTTTCCTTCTGTTAAGGATGGACTTTAAAGCTAACTAAACTCTATAAAATTGGATTGGAAGATGAGGTTTGCACCCACTTATATACTTTAAATTGATCTTATCTTTAGTCAATGTGAGACTTTCAACATCCTCCCTCACGTTGAGGTATATACATCTCAAGCTTAGAACTAGACATTAATAATTGGTCTAATAGTGGCCTAATAGTAGATGGAACAATTTAAACCCAACAAATTTCGTTAGGATTAGCTTTAACAATAGTTTCGGTACCATGTTAAGAAGTGGATTTTCAACATTTTTCTTGTGCTTTCTGTCAATATAATTTCTTTTAGTTGATTCAATGGTTTGTTTATAATGTTTAAACTTCTTTGGCCTCTATGGTAGTTCTAAGGAATAATTATGTTTACGTGCCCACTTTCTATTCAAATGCAAGGAAAAAGACCATCAGGCTTAAGCTCATTTTCCTCATACTTCTGTGGCTTCTTTACATAGGCCTATGTCCAACAGTTAGAAAGCAGTCGCTTGAAGCTGACCCAACTAGAGCAAGAGCTTCAGCGAGCTAGGCAGCAGGTGAGGTTTTAGTTAATCCTCACAGTTAAATTGGACATAATTCTATGCTTTCTTTTTTTCTCTGCTCTTGCTTGTTGTGTAACATATTTCTTGGCAATGATGTTTAATTTTAAACAACATATCTTGTTTCTCCCTCTGTAGGGGATCTTCATATCAAGCTCGGGTGATCAAGCACATACACTAAGTGGAAATGGTATCTCACATCTATAAAATAAGTTACTCGTTGCTATTGTTTGATATAAAAATGTGTCTAAAACATAGTAGTATAATCTTTCATGTTGTAATGATTTAGTTTATTAAACATTGTTATCCGTAGTTATGGTAGGTTATCCATACCATAACCATCATTACATTATTTTCCAGGGGCAATGCAATTTGATGCAGAATATGCAAGGTGGCTGGAAGAGCAGAATCGACAAATAAATGAGCTAAGAGCAGCTGTAAATTCTCATGCAAGTGACACTGAACTGCGCATGATTGTTGATGGTATATTGGCACATTATGATGAAATTTTTAGGTTAAAGGGTGTTGCAGCCAAGGCTGATGTTTTCCATCTGTTGTCTGGTATGTGGAAAACACCTGCTGAGAGGTGCTTTTTGTGGCTTGGTGGTTTTCGGTCATCTGAACTCCTCAAGGTGAGGTTATGCTGATTCTTTTCTTTTCAGTTATCATGGTTGCAAGACACAGTAAAATTCCCTCAGAGGAATTTGGGATTATCAAGTTAGTTGCAGAATATTGTGTAAAAGAAGTAATGACATTCATATGCTAGGTCAGTTGTTGAATATATATTTCTAGTTGCTGTGGTGTAATGCACTATTGCTTGCTGGTAATAAATCTAAGAGAATGATGGTGTATTACATAGGGCTTCTTTTGTACGATATGTGAGAATGCTGCTGTTGATGCCTCTTGTAGTCTGTGGTTTTGATTTTTCTCTTGATCAAGGATAGAGTTAGTTTTAGTTGTTACTCCACACACAAATGATTAGGGTTAAGCTGTAGGAAATACAATAAGCATAGTTTCTTTTTGCCCCTAGAATCTGGCTCTGCCTTTTCTCACTGAAATTCAATGAACATGCATGACTGGTATGCTCCTGTGCTGATTCTCATTTATAAACTTTAATTGCTCTCAGCAATTCTGTGTAGTTTTCAACCATAATAATCTTTTGCTATTATCCATGTATCTGTTATTTTAAATATATCTTGTGCTTTGTAATCAATTGGCTCTGTATCTCCGACTAATTTCAATAAATATCAACATAAGAATGAGAATCTGCTTTGGTAGTGGTAGCCAAGTGCCAAAAGAAGAATAATTAACTTGTGTTCTAACCTCTACTTCCAAGTTTCTCATGACTGAAAAATTAGTTTTCTGTTTCCTTGCATTTGGATTGAGTCCTGCAAATTTGGTTGTGTTGCAGCTGCTGGCAAATCAATTGGAACCTCTGACAGAGCAGCAGCTGATGGGTATCACCAACTTGCAGCAATCTTCCCAACAGGCAGAAGATGCATTGTCTCAGGGTATGGAAGCATTGCAACAGTCCCTTGCGGAGACATTGTCCACTGGAGCACCTGCCGCATCTGGTTCATCAGGGAATGTGGCAAATTACATGGGTCAAATGGCTATGGCCATGGGTAAGCTAGGGACACTTGAAGGCTTCATTCGACAGGTACATTCTTCTTCTGCTTCTATGCAAATAGCTTGGCACAGTGGTATGGTTTTGGTGAATAATTGAAAAATCTTTCACTGCATCCTTGATTTCCTAGTTTATTTAAAATTGATAATCAACATCCTGCACCAACCAAACAGAAACATCCCTATTTAATGTTAATTGTTCTTGAAACATAGTAAACTAGTTTTTTGTTATATAATATTATTATTGGGTTGAATACTTTTTTTGTTTTCAAATTATTATAAAAAATTGTGTTTTGTTCCTAACTAAACCAAATTATAAAGTATATTGCCTGTATTTTATGAAAGTCATGTAAGACTTTAAGTGTAACTCAATTCCACAAAACTGACTTGTAAGACACGGTTTGCACTCACTTATATAATTTAAATTGACCTTATCTCTAATCGATGTGACTTCCAACAATATTATAGTCCATTATAGAACTTTGTCATATGAGAAACACTCCACATGTTTGCTGAAAAGGATGTTTTGCATGAATTTTATGAAGTGCAGAGATTGAATGCTTTATAATTTAGTTTAGGGATGAAATACAATATTTTACAATAGTTTGAGAATGAGAAACATATTTAACCCTATTATTATTATTCTATACAGAATAATTAACATGTTTATAGATGAGATATAACATTACACTAATATTATTTCAAGGTATAATTAACAAAAAAATGTCAAAATAGAAACATGCCAAAAGGATAATAATATGATATTATTTCAAGATTGGTTTAATCAACAAAAGATTTTTGGTTGGAAGGCAAGAATTTTATGTTGTTATAACTGTTAGAACTGGTTTACACAAGAATTTTCATCTCCCATGCAACATCTGTACTACTGATTTTTGCTTTTTTCTGAACTCATGTCAATTTAGCATCTCAACCACCAAAGCAAGAATCATTTTCTTACCTAGACCAACTCATTTTGGTTCCACTGAAGTTTCTCATGTGTTGTAAACAATCTCCAAGAACATGCTCTTGTAAACAAACATTTCATGTCTTATTATTTGCAACAAACAACACTATTCAAATATCTAACTTGTGACTCTTTTTGTGGTGTTTATATAAGGCCGATAATCTTCGCCAGCAGACTCTTCAACAAATGCACCGAATTCTGACGACTCGCCAATCGGCTCGTGCCCTCCTTGCCATACACGACTATTTTTCGCGGCTGCGTGCTCTGAGTTCGCTCTGGCTGGCTCGCCCAAGAGATTGATCGGCGTGGTAAATAGTATGTTAAATTAAATTTAATGGATCCATCACCAACCAGCAATACTTGCTCATCATAGGTTTTACTTTGACAAGTTTACTTGTGTTGTATTGCAGTCTTTGTATCACTGATGTTAGTGCTTCATTGAGTCACAGTGTAGAAACGAAATTGGTGACAAAAAGTATGCTTGTTGTCTCTACTAATAATATTCACCATTGAAATTGTTGAATGGCCTTGTTTCTTCCATAGAAATATAGTTGCTTATGATATATTTTAAGAGTTGTTTCAGTTGCTATTATTTACCCATGGATTTGAATCCATACAAATTGGTTATATTTTATTCTTTTATTTAATACTTTTGACCATTGTAATAGTAAATAGCACCAAATCAAAGAATTTTCGATTTTGGACTAATTTTTTTTATCATGAGGTTTGATCCTAAGAGCTTACTTATTATAATACACTTTATATTTATACGAATATTCTGAGAAATACTTGTACAATTATGGAAGATTGCAGTCATCATGGTTTTACTTACAAGATAAATATTTATTCTTTCACAAACTTACTACAACTCCGTGAATCGTTTGAAGTTATGTTACCTTAGTTCCAAAATAATTACAGCTTTATTTGTATAGAAATTTTTTAAAATGAGTAAGATTTCACCTTCTAACCATATTAATTTTTAATAAATCTTTACGACAATATATTTATGGATAAAGTGAGACTAACCCCTAAAATTTAGTGTAACATTCCACAAAACTTGGATGCTCAATTCTCAATTAAATTATAGGTAAGCCGTTTTAGCTTGAACCCATTGTGAATTTAATTGCATCACAAAAGTGTGTGAACTGGTCGTTACAAAAGCGATCATGAATCACTTCTTTCGAATTAGTTAGTTTTTATAGCATTTCCAATGAAAGTTGGTTAACTAAACTTATTAATAAACATTATTAATGTGGATTTCATATTTCCCAAAATTGAATAGAGTTTTTCAATTTAAAAACACATACCAGTGAGATTCAGATTAAGATTTTATTTTTACTTTTGTAAAAACAACTTAAAGATGCTCTTTTACTGTCTTTCATGGGCAAACAAGATGGTGTGACAACTCCTATCATTGCTAGCTGAAATCAATGTTAGATTGGCTATCTAACTGGATTGAATTGATGATACAAAAGTATTATACAATGTGATTAGAAACAGTCTTTTAACATATTCTCTTTTGTTGGTCAAAATTTATTCAAAACTATAAAATTAGGAGAGGAAGACATAAATAAGCCGTACGATCCATTAAATTTTGTAAACCCTAAATAAAAAATCATGAAAAAAATATATTAATTATTCATATAAATTACTAAATGGTAAACTGCCTGAAAAAATCCATCGAGTAAAGAAAATAAAGATTCCTTACATTGAACGTTTATTAGTTGTTTCCAATACCAATTCACGTATTACACTCGTTTTACATTCCCAAGGATCGATATACTAAAACGTTGTAGACAAACATGTTTGGAATAGGACTACTACAACTACACATAGCAGGTCAACTTTTTCCTCTGTCCATAAACCATAGTAAATATTCTAATTTCTCAGATCTCGATCATCCATGATAAGATTCACAATTATTGTGTAGTTTCTAACAATAAGTTTTACATCTTTTAACTTCCTTACACAACTGTGAAGGAGTTAATCTTAGTTGAGCGAAATGTGTAAACTGTCATAAACTCTATATCACAGATCTTTAAAAAAATAGATACTTCCTTACCCAACTATTTTTACACAACCAAATGCACAAACTTATTTTTCATCTATTTCTTCTACTCCCCCTATTTCTGCAAAATACCAAACGAATAGTAAAAGGCGCTTAATGGGAATGCAATGACAGGATGCTTCATAAAAAATCATTAGCACCTGCGAATCGTGGTGACCGAATATCATGGAATTATTACACAAAAATACAATATTATTTCTCTAACATGCTATGCAATGTATTCATTCATCTGGAATGATATAAAATAGACTTACACGTAACAATATTTTCAGCAGTGTGCAAGCATGCACAACAATAAGCAAAAACATCACTTTCTTAACTTAAGCCAGGAAGAATGAATGCAGTAGTTTGATCCAAAACCAAAAGCATTATCTCATCCAGTATTGACATACAAAAACATTTTAAGATAACTCTTTATTTGAGGAAACAGAACAGCTTATGACCAAGTTTCAAAAGTAGTTGCTGCTGTAGAAATTCTTCAGAAAGGGAGAGATGGCCGGGTCTTTTGAGGCTGAATCCTGCACTTGCCCTTGCTGACCAACTACGTACTGACCAATGATATGATGCCTCTGCTTGGAATGGTTCACAACGTTCATCAGCTCTTCCATCCCTTTGAAAAGCAGCATATCAACCACCTGAACGTCCACAAACATCAGTGATATTCCTAAAAGCTTTCACAGATATAATTCTTTAGTTTTTACTGAAGTATCACTTTCAAAGTCTTCCATGCATTGCATCTGTGAGATACTGAATTTGAATAAAAACTATATGTCCAAGTAGAATATATGTTTTTTTGCATTGAAGGGGAGAGTCACTGAGCCCAAGTACACAAAAATAACTCGTGCTTGAAGGTTTCATCGTGTCTAAGGATCAAAGGAAGAATCTGTTATGTCTTCGGACAAATCCAGACATAAAATATTTAGAAAGATTGTGGTGTTCTACAAAATTTGCAGAGGTATAACAACATTAAGCATGGCATGAAATAAGAGATAACAAAGCTAATCATAAATGTTAATTTTCCGACAACCAAAACACGATTCACAGGTTGCCAACCAAAAAAAACCATTATAGTCATGGGTCGCCATCTGGAAAACCCAATTTGGAGCCTTAATTAAACCACATATCAGCGAGACATATCCTATTTTTCCACATGTTTCTATCATGACAATGATAAAGTTGACAATGATCAAAGAATACAGCCTCCTCTTTACTATACGTAAATCATAGAAATGCATCCCCTTGAATTAGAAGAGGAGAAAATCCTATAAGCTTAGATAACCATTACAAAACTCTTCCCATTCGTTAGCCTATAGTTTAATCAAGCAATGTGTCCACATTTTACAAAGTAAAGACACTATGTAAAATTTGCTCTCGACAAGTTAATTCCATGTGGGAAACTAAGCCCCTTTTTTGTTGGAGAAAATAGATGGGGAGATTGGAAATACTGTTCATTGTTTGATTAAATAAAATAGAGTGGTGTACACTAGTCATTTTCCACTCTATTTCTTACCTATTTTTTATTCATCTCTTCAACTCTCTCCTAATTTGTTTTCTACTTCTCTTCAACCAAGCACCTTTAATTTCCACCTTATTTTTAGATTAATTCCATTTACCTTTTCTATTTTCGCAGGTTTTATTTCTTTTTTCTTTACCAAACAAACACTAAATGACGTACACAAGAATTTTCATACAGCATGTTTCAAACGGTACTCCATTAACAGAACAGGCAATTTGAAAGTTAACCAGATTATACATTGAAATAGTTTAACAATAACCTTATCCCATAAGGTGAGGTTCGTTGCAAACATGACATCATTAAACTTGGTTAAAAAACAAAATTGTCAGGACATTAACACTGAGGGAGATTTTCGTATATCGTTTCTAATATCTCAAAAAAAAGTCTTTCTTATAGAATTCCTAGACATAACCAAGCTAGCTTGCTCCAAATCCAATTTGAAAGAAACAACAAACGACCCCATTGAATCAATAATTGCAATGCTTCCATCATAAACAACAAAATATTACATCTTTATTATCTTACCGAGAAACAGCACCAATAAGAGGGCATTTACTCTACTTTTATTTCTGTTTCAAAATCATATTTTTGCCATTAATTTTTGTAATTACATAACCCTAATTCCCTGCAATGTACTTAATGAACAAAATCAAATCTATAACACTGAAGGTCAATTGGTGAATGAATAAGTAAATAATAATCTTCAACCACTACCTTAGACGGAAATTGATTGAAGCTCAGAAGAAGATTAGAAGATGTTCCAAAAATAAATTAAAAAAATTAAAGAATAATGAAAAGAAATGAAAAATACTTTTGGATCGCTGACGTCGATGTTCTTGCGGATCTCGGAGGCGACGGTGGAACGGAGCTGGGCGACAGAGGTTACATCGTATAGGTTGTAGATTTCCATGACAGAGGGTAGAGAACGACACGTTGTTCTGAAGAAATCGAACACGCGCTGACGCGCCTCCTCCACACTCGCCGAGTTCGGAAGCACCTTCACGTTCCGAAGCGCGCTCGCCATTTCTAGCCTGTAACTCGGAACTCACTGAGTCACAACTCGATCGCTTTTGCGTTTCTTGCTTCTATTCTTCCCTAGAAATTGCAACTGGTTTATTGCGATGAGAAAAATGGAAGAAAGAACGTGTGAGAAACACATGATGGCCACGCGCTCGACGGCATCGTTTCGAATTTGGGCTTTGTGCTTATGACATGTACACCCCATTGGGGGATTACTATGTACACCATTTTTTTTTTCTTTTTCATTTTTCAATTTACATTCATCTACATTACTTAAATTTATCAATTCATTTTTTTTTTGTATTTTACCATCATGTTTTTACATATTTTAATGATTTATAAAAATGTCAAAAGAGTAATAAAAAGTGTTACCATTTTTCTAAGAAATTATTTTGCTACCAATTTTTGTAAAACATAGTTTCGACTTCTTTTTTTAATTTGTTTTTCATGATATATCACCGTTCTGTTAACTTATCCATGAAATGAAAAAAAAAAGATAAAATGTGTGACAAAAAACTAAATTATAACATTTAAAAAATAAAAATAATTGAGTAAGAATATCTGGAATTAGATATATTCTAAAATATGCTAATAGTTATTCCCCTTATGCTATCGTGGTTGATTATTTCATAATCACAAAAATTTCGAATTGAGTTTCTGAAATTTTATTCGTATATTTCGTAATTAAACCTCTAGAATTATATTTATATTCAAAAACTAAACTATAACAAATTTATTTATATATTATGAATTTATAATTGTGGGAATTCATTTGTTACACAATTAAAAGGATCAAACTCTACATAAACAGGCTTTAGGAGTTTTATATTAAAAATGTATAGAAAATATACTTCTAAAATATTAATTAAAAATAAACCATTAGAAAGGTCATTTTTGGAGGATGTGAGGAGGAATCATAAAACGAAATGAGTGGCATAGAAAGTAATTACTTATTTTGTGTTAAAGTGACTGTGCTAAATATTTAAAAAATATTTCATAAGAGAATATATAACAATATTAGTGTTTATAGCGTTAATTTTAATTAAAACAAGATTTTGGTTATAATAAATTATAAAATAAAAGCTACTCTAAAATTTAACACATTACAAAGTTCTAATTTTAATTAAAAAATAATATAAAAGAGAAGCTATAACTTTTACGTTTTCTTTTGCAGTGGATCTGGTCATTACTTCCGATAATTAATGTAACATGTAATACTTGTGTTATAATGCAAAACTCCTAATAGTTTCCCTAGATTTTATTAACATAGGGAGCAAATTGCTACTTTTGAGATTAGATTATAGGCTAGGCCAGTATTGTGTAAATCTTTCCACTATAAATGTTCTATATTCTACCTGCTTTTAGAAATAATGTGTCAGGTAGTAGCTCTAGAAGTATTTCTAACACACTATTAACTTGCATTTGGGAGGGAAGATGAAAAAGATACTGGAATCAACTCATTCCACTAATATTTGAAAGATATAAAATTGACTTGAAAGGTTTGAAAGGGTGAAAGAGATTGTGGATGAGTTCAATTCTTACATTAACCAAAAAAACAACTAACATTTGTCTGTAAGAAAAAAAAAAAACTATTAACTTGCATACACCAACTGCGTGTACATGTATGATGATTATGGGCCTAAAAGATGCATCACAGTAAGATCATTCTGTCATCCTCGAGCAAAACCATTCAATTAGCTGTGCTACTCAACTGTATGCTGATATAATTATCCAGTCGTACATTAAAAAGTCCCATGACAAGAATTATCCAGTCTTACATGTAGTGCAATTCCACACCTTTATAGTGAGTGCAGTTGGTGTAGAGGATTCAATCAATTGTTTGGGGGACAATTGTTTGTTGGCGAAGTTGCATTAAAACTTACATTTCACCACATTCTGCAATGACACAAGCTAATTTTGGCCGGTTATTGGGTCCAGTTGCCACATTCTCAATCTTCCTCACAACCAAAAGGCCATCTCCAAGCACTCTCTGCAAAAGGGGAAGAAGAGAGATTGTAAATGCACAAACACATCAAAAGTTTGGGAGACTTGTGATTAAAACAGATAAATATATTTCTAGAGGGCTTAAAGAGATCCCTCTCACTATCTTCTATTTATATTGAAAAACTAATACAAGAGTACATGAAAGATTAAGGACTGCACTAGACACCTAGTTGCAGAATTAGATACGACTATAGGTACAATTAATAAATTATCTAGCAGACTACACCCTGCTTAAGCTTAATGATGATACATAAATGTAATTATTCTAACAGGAAGAAGGAAGATGCTAGTAACATTTCCAATAGACAAGAGTGCATATGAATTTTTGAGACAGGTTAAATTTCATTTTAGACTATAACTGAGAAATGAGCAAGGAATGTAGTCCTCCCCTCAACGGGAAATGTATCACTTTTTCCCATCACATTTGGCATAATAAGCAATTAGCAATATGTGCATGCCGAAAAAACCTTCACATTTTGACTTGCGTTACTTAAATTTGAAAGTTGACTTAGTTTGTTCAGCTCTCAGGCTTAAGGTATTATTCTAAGTTTACAGAGCTGATAAAATCTTGCAATCTTTGTTACCCAAATATCTGGCATCAATTTGAAGGCATGAAGACATAAAACTTGAGGAACAATTAAATTCAGATTCTGGTGGCTGTTTGAAGAATAATTAACAACAGAAGATATGAAAGTATACCCCGAAAACGACATGCTTGTTGTCAAGCCAGTCGCATTTTGCACATGTTATAAAAAACTGCAAGATAGGGAAGATTTATCAGTAGAAATACAACATGACCAATTTAACGTTGCCACTCAGAAGGGAAAGGAAAACGGGGTGACAATTGGAAAATTACCTGACAACCATTGGTATTTGGTCCACTGTTTGCCTGCAGATTAGACAAACTGGACTTAATCCTTTTTTACATTATAACAAGTTAAAGCATAATTTAGACATATATATCGAATCAATATGATTCCAAAGTGTTGAGGAAGAAACAGTTGTATGTAAATCTGTTCGAAAATATTATGTAGATTTGCTTATGTAAGCGTTGTCAATTAGTGCTCCAGTTAAGGAGCTATTTCACAAATTGATAACCATTGTATGATTCCACAGTGTGCAGGATGCAAAAACTCTGTAGATTAACCTTGTTAGGAACTGTCGTGTAGATTTGTGTAAGTACTGTCAATTAGTGCTCCAGTTACGAAGCTATTTAAGGAATTGATAAACATTGCAATCATCTCAGTACAGAAGGCACAATCGAATACATACCATCGACAGAAGGCCAGGGCCAGTGTGTTTGGCAATAAAGTTTTCATCATCAAGCTTAAGTCCATAAATTGAAACACATCCACTACCATCACCCTGCCAAGGAAGAATTTATTAGAGCAAGGATTTTCTATAAAACTTGGATTAGTACTATTGTTGCTCCTGACAACATTTATCCAAGCCATAAAAATCTTATGAATTAAAATAGAGGGCAGAACTGCATGCAGGTAAATTCAAAGATAGATCAATTAATGCATATACATGAACAGTGGTACTAACTAAACAAAATAAACAGCATACTATCTTAGCTTATACATATCACTAAACTATATTAAACAAATTGAATTTAAACCCAAGCATGTCCAGAAGTTTTTGATTAGGTTTGCAAATTGGAATATTGGTATTCTGGAGGTGGATACCATGATTTAACATCATCTGTCTTCAAGAAATTGATCAGGTTTAAGAAAAAATAAGGAGCTATAAATACAGGAATTAAACTTTAGTATGAGGGAGTGTTAGAGGAAAGAAAGGACCACAAGTGAGATTAATGTAGTGGATGTAAAAAAAGGATTATAGACAAGATCTTATCTTTAAAAATAATGGTTGCATGGAAGACTATCATTATCATAGTGCTTATGCACCTCAAGTGAGATTTCTTCTAAAAGAAAATGTTTTGGCAGGTGGCGTATAAAAAAGAATCTTATAGGCAAGAATAAAAATGGACATATTGGTAGTGAGACAAGGAAAACTGATAGTTGATGTTGGTTTTGGTTTTGAGAGGAGATAAAAAAGGACGGACAATTTCTTCTTATGAACGCTTGTTTTAAGAAGTGGGAGTAATATCTAATATCTAATTATCTACAAAAGGGAACTTTGAGTTTGTAAATTGTGTTTTCTTTTTGTATGATTTCAAATAAAAAGATATTGCAAGGATCACAAGAAAATTCTAGAAGAAAACCTTACAACACTACATTTGCTTTTGGTCCTTGAAGTTTGCAACAAGTCCATAGCACAACTCAATTTTCATGCAAGTACTTTTTGTCTCACAAATTTCTTGCTTTTGTTCTGGGGTGTTGCTCAGCCTTTCATTTATAATTTACTCATTATTAATGTCTTAAATTTTGGATTATTTTTTCATTGAGTATTTTTGTGTGTACTATAATTTTTAAGGAATTTTATTTAAAGTCTTCAAAATAGCAATCATCACACTAACCCACTACAGCAATTTCACAGTGAACCTCTTCACACAGCTATAAGGGATTCATCACTAGTAAGATAGTTTCCACAAAATTTTAGGGCATGAAACATGGATTTTATAACTAAGTTAAGCATCATGTCGTATAGTACAATAAGATCAGACCATGCATATGCATCAACTTATTTTATTTTCATGAATGTTGACATAAACACCTCAGCTATCGAATAGTACAATAAAGTCAGAAAAACCACACTAGAACAGTACCTTTACAAAATCGCCAGCTTGAATAGTAAGATAGTTTCCACAAAATTTTTGGGCATGAAACATGGATTTTATAACTAAGTTAAGCATCATGTCGTATAGTACAATAAGATCAAACCATGCATATGCATCAACTTATTTTATTTTCATGAACACCTCAGCATCGCATAGTACATATTTAACAGATAAAGTCAGAAAAACCACACCAGAACAGTACCTTTACAAAATCGCCAGCTTGAATCATAAAATCCTTAATCACTCTATGAAATTGACAACCCTTGTAACCAACCGGAAGTCCAGCTTTTCTGCCAATAAAATCAGATCATGAGAAGTATTATTTAACTTAAACCCACCAACCAAAAATGCAAACAATCTGGTCCTTTGAATGAGTTTTGGGATAGAATTGGGATGACTTCAGCCTTCCATACTCACAGAATTGTACTTCTATGAGTAGAATAATGATTTCAACAACCATCCCCCTTTCCCAACAAATAGATGTATGCAGCTTTATCCCATCAAGTGGAGAGACCATTTCTAAAATTCAAAACCATGAACTTCCGGTCACAAGATTTGACTTATAAATACTATCGCACCACAACAACATTTGACTTAGAAATACTATCATTATGAATTCATCATTATGACTATCATGAAAACAAAGGCTGAAAGCCAAGAAAGCAACACTAAACATCCTAGAACGGATCCTCATTCAACTTTCAGACTCTGAGAGCAGGAAACGACAAGAAAATGTAGCCAACTAGGATTAAGGCTAAGAATCTTACATTGAAATTCACCAGTATAAACTACCAGAGTATACTATGGGGATGATAATGATGTTGTGGCATCTCAAAAATGCAAATAATAGATTGATATTGTCATAACTATCTTGAGTCCAAATGGAAATTATAAAAACAAAATATCCCAGTGAAACAGTTTGGGGATAAAATTGGGATGATTTTAACATCCATCCCCTTCTTTCCCCACAAGTGGAGAAACCATTTCCAAAGTATAAAACCATGACCGTCAGGTGACAACATAAACAACCTTATCACACCATACCAACATTTGACTTAGAAATACTATCATTATAGCAATCATTAAAACAAAGTCTGAAAGCCAAGAAAGCAACACCACCCTAGCATTGATCCTCATTCAACTTGCAGACTTTGAAAGCAGGAAATGGCAAGAAAGTGTTGACGACTAGGATTAAGGTTATGGATCTTATATTCCAATTCAACAGCATAAACTACCAAAGTACACTACAGGGATGACAATGAGTCTGTGGACACCTAAAAAAAATGCACAGTAATAGATCAAAATCTTCATAACTATCTTGAATCCAAAATGAAAAATTATAAAAACAAAAACGAAGAGAGACGGAAGACCACAATAGATTGTTGGATAGACTGGAGAAGACTGTTTCACTACCTGTACTCCCCAGTGCAGAACTGCCTGCCAAACAACATAAGCCAAATTCATCAATTGATCTGGAGATGATTCTGTCAATAGAAAGAATCTGAATGCAAAACAAACACCCACAAAAAAGTCCGAACCATAATTTAAGGAGAGAGAACAAAATGAAATGGTTTCAGTCCCTTGTTAGGGTCTATACAAGCACGTGTAGTTACCGACTAAACATCAAAACTTGAGATATTTTCGGGAACCAAAGACATACTTAAAACTTTTTTTTTCTCCAATTCGTGGAAATTCATTCATCAACTTAACAACAAGGTTAACTGACAAGCAAGCCAAGGCTCAGAAGATAGTTATCAGCATAGCCCTCAGTGGTTGCAGCAGAAGCACTCGAAGTCAAGGCACAGAGAAATACTTATCAGCATAAAATCTCCGGAGGACTTAAAAACAAACAAAAATTTTATAAGGAACAAAATCAAAACTTGAGATATTTTCTCGCACATAAAACATATTAAGACTTTTTTTCTAATTCGTGAAAGTTCATCCACAGCACGATAGCAGAAGCCAAGGTTCAAATGAAGAAGTCTAAGCATAAAGCACAGTGGTTGCACCACATGTATTCTAAATAAGGAACAATAGAGGCTTTACAAAATCGAACGGAGTAACGAACCTGAAATTCTCGGCGGTTTTGGGCGCAATGTCGGCGAAGAGTTCCATCTTGATTCGACCAGCAGGTATGTTGCCGATGGTGACATCGAAGAAGACGATTGGGTTCTTAGGGTTTGGAGGACGCACGTGCCACTCCACACCCGCGTTCGTGTTCGTGGTCGCGTTCCCTGCCACCGAAGCAGCCATTTTCACTTCAGACAACTACTGCGTAACGATTCCAGGAGCTTCACGCTCGCATTTTAAACTGAAGAGAAGAGAAAAAGTTGGAACAAAAATCAAATGGAAAATAGGATAATTATAACATTTTTTTCTTTTACAAATATCGTGTACTTGTTTGGTCCATGATACTGTTTATGATTATTATTATTGGTTGTAAAATAATTTGGACCAAAATGATATTTAAATGTTGTCAAAAAAATATTATCTAAGTATCATTATCCTAAATAATAATAATAATAATAATAATAATAATAATAATAATAATAATAATAATAATCTGTAAGAATTATTAAGTATTAACGGTTCAATTTCTCTGTTTATTTTTAAATATGAATTATTTTGTCAGTTCTTTTATAAAAGGTTTAAGAATAATAAACTTTGGTTAAATTAATGTCTTAATCATTTTATTTATTTATGAAATTCAATTTCATGCCTCTATTTTTTAAATGCCTAATTTTATATCTTAATTTTTTTTTTAAATTTCAATATTACTCTTTTTGTTTAAATCGACTGGACATCTTTAAAAAAAGATTGGGAGGATACATTTGATTAAAGATGATCAATTATTTGATTGAGACTAGTTAGGGACAAAATAAGTTGGTTTTTAGACCAATAACTTGGTTAAAAAAATTGACAGAGTTAGAAAATAAACTGATACTAACTTCGGGACTTTCTGTAACATATTTTTTTATATTATTTAAATTTTTGAAAAAAATAACACATAGTAACACTTTAACAATTACTACTGTAATAAATATAAAACTTAATTACACATTTTGTAATTATACTTCTCTTTTAGTCAGCAACGACACTTCCTCACTTTCACCCACATTTTCGCAATCATAATTCCACCAATATTAACACACCAATATTAACGCAGTCGGGTTACCCGTTTTGACAGCTCTAATTCCAGTCATGAACTGTTAGCGCGGCGTGGTGTTTTAGAGAATGCAACAGAGAGAAATGGATAAACAGAGAGTAGATAACACGAGAATGAGAGAAGAACGAGTGTCATTCTCATTAACCAATATGGGGTATATGCATACTGGGTACAGAGAAAGCTAGACTGTCATTTCATAGTTAAAGTCGTTTAGAGTTTAGTTTTATTTCCAACACACTCCTCTAAAACTAAACTTCCTAAAAATTTAATTCCAAACTTTACATGGTTGATCACAACAGATTGTCTCCCTTTTCTTCTGATATTTCAGCTAAACATAACAGTTCTCATCATCAGGGTTGTTTCCACTTTCACCATCAGGGTTGTCTCCACTTTCTTGTTTCCTTTGTCCCTTCTTTCGATGCCTATGCTCATCTTTTCTAGATCTCCTCTTCTTCTTACGTCTATCATCCCTAATATTAGTTGCAGCTAGACACTGAATAGTTGTGTCCTGCAGATTCACCTTAAAAGTTCGATTTCGGGCAAGAGGGGATTTGAGCACCAGCCACTGCCTTTCATCAAACACTTCGATGTGTCTTTGTTGCATAGTCACAATGTATCCTTTCTCAAGTAGCTGTCCTAGGCTAAGCAAGTTACACTTCATTGACGAGACATACAACACATCATCCATATACGCAACTCCGCAATTTTTGCACGCGATTAGGATTCTGCCGATTCCTTCTACTGTAACCGTGTTATCATCTACGAATCTTACATTACTTCTCATGCTTGGATCAAGATTCACCAATCACTCTCTCCTTCCAGTCATGTGATTAGAACACCCTGTGTCCAAGTACCAAGAAGACTCATCTTATGCATGAATCATCTCATTGGGAAGCAACACATGGTCTGTTAATTCTTCACACTTGTTCAACGCTTGATTCCCTCTTTCGCCTGACAGTAGTACTCGTTCGATTTCTTCATTAATATTCGTTCGGTCAAAACACAACAGTCGTTCAATTACTTCATTGACACTCACTTGGATTAAGAACAATACCTCCTCACCAGAATGTGCTCGATTTGAAGACAACATCTCTTCATCAGAAGCCGTTTGGTTTGAATACAACAATTGTCCGGTTTCTTCACCATCCTCTGCATTTGAAGATGTTAGTTGTTCGGTTTCTTCATCCTTCGTTGCATGACCCATCTTCTCTGAGTGCAACACGTGGTCTGTGCCATAGTGACACGCATATGCATGGCTTGTTTCTCTCGGCCGCAACACATGTTCAGATACACATTTTTTCTCAGAAAGTCTCCATATTTCCTCATCTTCATAGTGTCTTACAACACTCATCAACAAGACAAGATCTGAATCTGAGTCACACGCGTCCTGTGAAAGATTCACTTCGTCATTTTCCGTTTTCTTTTGCATTATCATTATGCCAACACTCAGATGAGAAATGTCCGTATTTGCTGCACATGAAACACTAGACATTTCTTTTATCGTAACTCTTTCTACCTCTTCCTCTCGAATTTCTTCTTCCTCTGTTGTTTCCCTCCTTCTGCTCATTGCCATCGTCTTCGTCAATTTGTTCAGAGGGTTTCGTACCTCTATCACCTGTTCGGCCACCGCGTGTCCATCTTCTTCCTTTTCTAGTTCCTCGGCCTCTTAAGCTTTGATTACTTCTGGCCTGCAGCGCCTGAATCGAGTCTTGCATCGCACCATTTTCTGCATTTTTCCTTTCAATTAATCGCTGCTCATACGCTTCAATGGAGTTCTGCAGCTCTTCCATCTTCATCGTCTCAAGATCTTTGCTTTCTTCTATAGCTATCGTAATGTGGTCATACTGGGGTGTCAAAGTCCTGAGAATTTTTGCCACAATCTTCTTGTCTTTCACAATCTTGCCGCACGATCTCATGGCATTCACCAAGACTTGCATCCTCCTGATGTACTCCACTACCGTTTTCTGCTCCTCCATGCATAGAAGTTCATATTGCCTCTGTAGGGACTGTAGACGAACCTTCTTCACCTTGCCGGAATTACCATAACCATCTTGCAGAATGTCCCAGACTTCTTTGGCGGTGGCAGCTTTTGATACCTTCTGAAATATTGATACAGAGATGCATTGATGCAGTAACATTCTCGCTTTGCAGTCAAGCCGCCTGTTCTCCTTGTACTGCTACTTCATTTCTTCTGAGGCACCTTTCGAAGGTTCTTGAAAACCTTTCTTTACTATTTCATCAACTTCTTGAAACCCCATAATGACATCCATCTTCACATACCAGTCATCATAATCTTTGCCATTGAACACTAGCAAATTGCTTTGGATTAACCTTGCCATGACTTCTTCTCGGAAACTCTTCTTGGGTGAACGAGTTCTTTGCTATCCAACGCTCTACCAGGTTATCGAACCTGTAGCTCCTGATACCACTGTTAGCGCAGCGTGATGTTTTAGAGAAGGCAACACACAGAGAGAGATATAAGTAGAGAGTTGATAACACGAGAATAAGAGAAGAACGAGTGTCATTCTCATTAACCAAAATGGGTATATATGCATACCGGGTACAGAGAAAGCTAGATTGTCATTTCACAGTTAAAGCCGTTTAGAGTTTAGTTTTTTTTTCAACATGAACAACACCATGAGCATCACTATACCATAAACACCACAGTGGAAAGAATCAGTCACACTCGTACCTTACCTCACCAACTGTAGTCGTTCCTACAGCCTCATCTGTAGATTCCTCATATAGATACATCCGAGTAGTCTCACAATCTAGGTAAGGAACATGTAATCCTACCACACAAGGACAAGGAAGAAACCTTCATCCACACACAAGGAAGGCTCAATACCTGAATAACCCTTCCAATGCACATAAGGCAAAAGGAAACACCTATTTGCAGATAACACCAGGATTTATGAGGTAGTACAAGTAAACTTATCCTCCACTCTCATGCTCATCAATCACATACTCTAGTACATCCCAATACTCATTCATACTCCAATTCATAATCACAAATCAAAACTAACCCTAAACATGCCCATTACTCTCATTCCTTGAGTACTAACGCGTTCCACTCCTTCCTAGGTTTGAACCACGTCCATTCTTCATCAAATTCGCCATTTTTCACTAAAATACACTGTGATAATCGATTATCACTTTTGATAATCGATTATCTCAGTGAAAATCACCCAGAAACATCACACAAGAAGGGATAATCGATTATCACAAGTGATAATCGATTATTCCTGCAATCAGAATCAATATCGACCCCCAGATAATCGATTATCACTAATGATAATCGATTATTGCCAAAATGAAACACATCCTGGACATAATTCAAGCTTGCAAACACACATGCATCAACCCTAAATAACGAGGGAACTCCCCCAAAACCTCATTCATGCATTCAAGCATCACATACCCTTGTAAACATATTCAAACACATACATCACAACACTTGAATCATCCAAATTCAATCATTATACATATTATAACCCAACAACACAATTATAATGCATATGATTATTACCACACCCTTACACATACATTTTCATGGAAAACCCTCAAGCCTCATAACTTTATTCTCCTTTAGCATCAAACCCTCAATTGGGATAACCCAACAACCATATATACATTCATAGGGAAAACCCAACACATATATTACATAAACCCTATGCCCATGCATACATAAACCCTTTCCCAGCAAGAGTAACATACAACCATAATCATAATCATATAAACATATATCAACAAGGATTATTAATCAAAATAACCAAGAATACATATAACATACAACAATTAATAAACAAAGATAAGCTTCCCCATACCTTGGCCAATCCTAAGGCTTTATCTGGCCAATCTTAGGGCTTTATCTAACTTCAAAAATATAACAAGTCCTTCCTTGCACTAAGATTTTCTGTAGCTCTTCCTTTTCTCTCCTAGAAAACGTCTCTTCTTTCCCTTAACTCTCTAATTTTCGTTTTTAATTTTAGGGTAACAATATGCAGCCTCCTTTTATTATTCTCCTTTTTATCTTCTTCTATTCTATCTCTATCTTTTTAATTAAAATAATATCTCTCACTTATTTTATAATACCATAAATATTTCCTCTCTTATTTTATCTTATGTATTATTTCAAATATCAACAACCACCAAATATTTCAAAGATTCACGTAAACTTTTTATTTTGTTTCAGATTTTTATTTTTATTCTTTTCCTTTCTATACCCCCATAATTTAATTTCTGCACCATTTAATGAGGGTAAAATGACTCTTTGTCCTTGAGCCCAAAATACAATTAAAACTAAAAGTTTACCTTAACTCTCTTTCTTTCTAGAATTTGGCCCACACATATTCAATCTTAAATCACCTTCCTATCATTAATCCAACACATCATATTGGTAACAACACACCACTTAAATAATTCCAATAACAATATACCAATCTGTTGATAAGGGGCATTGTGATAGCTAAACTTAATCCCTGTGATATTAGTTTTTGATGATGATAACACATTGATAATAAAAACACATGAATATATATTGTGTTATATGTCAAATGTTGTTTATGTGTTTATGCTTGTGTTATATGTCAAATGTTGTATATGTGTTTATGTTTATTGTGAAATATGCACATATTGTGTTTGTTACATTTATAGAACGTATGATGTGTTAAATGTTGCATACTATTGTGTTTATAAAGTGATCATAACTATGTATGCTCAACATATGTTTTGAAAAGATAAAAATCACATGCACAAAAGCATATCTGCATGACTAAATCGATTACAGTGATGTGATAATCAATTAAGGTTATCAGACAACTTGTGTTTTTAAACTGAGGCAAAACAACTTGTTTTGAATCGATTACATTGGTGAATTGATTAAAACTCGTGTGTTTGCACATATCATTTTTAAATGTGCTGTGATATGAATTTAGAAAGAAAAGTTTTGAAAAATTTGCTAAGTGTTGAAGCTTAATCGATTACATGGATTATGTATTCAATTAAGTCTGTTAAGATTTGAAATTTGTTTCATGCTTGTCATAATTGTTACAACGGTCATATTTTTAAATGTGTTGACTAAGCATTTAATGAAAATCGATTGTATTAATTGCGTATTCAATTAAGGAGCTTAGTTGGTCATAAAATATGTTACAACTGGTTAATGTAATCGATTGCATAAAGATGTTAATCGATTGAAATGCGTCAGAATGAACAAAAACTTTATATTGACGCTGTGATTAATTTTCTGTAAGACAAGATTTACACTTTCATATTTGACAGATATTCATTTGAGAAGTTTTATAGAGGTGATCAAAGGCTCCAAGAAAAAAGAACTTGAAGAGTTTTACAGATCTTGAAGATTTATTGAGAGGAAAACTTGATTGGATTGAAGAGACTGATCGTTTTGCACAACTGAGGTGCTTGTTGTTTGATCAGGAGGAGAAGATTGACAATTTGTGTGTTGTTTTTCCCTGTGTGTGTTGCCAGGAAGAAGAACGAGGTGTTCTTTGTACTTTGAGAGGTGTCTCAAAGGGGTGACTGCATGAGAGGATTGTTCTTGCTGCAGGGTTGTTTGTATTGGCTATATTAGATTAATGAGTTAGAGAGGTTGTTTACATTTTGACAGTGTGGTCGCTGTAAAAGCCTTGTTGTAAAAACTCAGATCTTTATAGTGCAATTGGCTTTCAATCTTAGGTTTATTGAAAGGACACTGGATGTAGGCATTGAGGCCAAACCAGTATAAAAATCAGAGTTTGATGTTTCTTCTCCCTATCTCTCTACATTAATCGATTACATTCTGTCATTAGTTGATTAAGCATATTGTTACGTTGCACGCATATTGCTTATTGTCCAAGAAAAGTTTAAAGAATGATATTATTTGCTAAAAGGATTTGAAAAGAGTTTATTTTTATAGATCACCAATTCACCCCCCCCCCTCTTGGTGTTGAAAAACAAAGCTCATCATTTCTAACACAATCATATATGTTCACTTAATCAATAATAACATTAAATAGTAAACATAATAATTATAATTTTAGAAAACAATTAATCATCAAACACCTATTATCAAACAATAATGTCTAAATCCATAACCACATTATTTTCTAATTACCACAATTTCTTAGGGTCTTACACCTAACACTAAAAAATCAAGCACCACAACAATTCAAGAAAAATCATGGACCAAAATACAACATGTAACACAAATTTACTAGAACCAAGATGAATTAGCTTCCTTCACCTTGTTTGATGTTCTCAAGTTTCCCCAAAACTGTACCACAACTTCTTCCCTTAGAATCCAAACTACCCACACAAACACAAAGTCAGATCAATGATCTGAATATGGTCTAGACTCACCAGCATGCAGTCTATTTGAATGAAAATGGACCACACGCAGCCTAAAAAAATGCAAGAGATAGAAAATGCAAATTGAACTCCTATAAATCAAAGAGAAGGAAACTTACACTATTTGGGATACTATTTGAGATTTCAAATGGATCTTGTAGAACTATTGGGGACTGCTCCAAAATTTGCCTTTGAGAAAGAAGGAGATGGTGTTTGAGGAATGAATCGGGAAGAGAAAACTGAAAAGGGAGAAGGCTTGAGTGAGGTTTCTAAAGAAGAAACTAGTGCTGTGTATTTTCTTTTTCTCTCTTTGTTTTTGGGGTCTTCACAAAGATTACTTAGGTATAAAAAGAAACTAGATTTAGAAGTGAAATTAAAAAATTTAATGTAGTTTTACTACAAAATCATTTGCATGCAAAATTAATTTGAAATATGCAGTAAATTTGATTATTGTATTTTAGTTATTATTTGCAATTTTTTTCTGAAGTAAATCAATAATGTTAGTATTTTAAATTGTGAAATTAATTATGCAGAAATAATTGTTCAAATATTTACGTCATCATGTTTATTTTTTAATCTTATATTTCAAAGACTTTGTAAATATTATACTGAGATGTTTGTATAACATTCTATGTTTAATAGTGCCGTTAAAATGGGTTGAAACCCGTGAGCCAACCTGGCTCACCACAGGTTTGAGTCGGGTTGGGTTGTAAAAAAATGTGAAAATTTTGATGCGAGTCAATTTTGACTCGGCTCACTAAGAACCTGGCTCACACGGGTTACACTCATGGTGGGTCGGGTTAGCTCACCAACCCACCTATTTTTTTAATTAAATCAAATTAATTAAATTAATTATTAAAAATGCACATCCTTCATAACCAGGCTCTCTCTGTCTTCTCATTGAAAATTTCACAATCAAATATCAGTTGTATTTTAGGAAGTTAATTTTGATGTAGTCTTAATGTTTGAGATATGATGAAAAATATATACAATTTTTTTACAATAACACGGAAAAATCATATTAACCATCCTATACATACAATATTTTTATAATATTTAAACATATACGATATTTTTACAATATTTAAACATCCTATATATACAATATTTTTACAATATTTAAACATATACAATATTTTTACAATATTTAAACATCTTATATATACAATATTTTTACACTATTTAAACATCCTATATATATACAATATTTTTACAATACTTTTAATAATTAATAACACGGAAAAATATATACAATATTTAAACATCTTATATATACAATATTTTTATAATATTTAAACATATACAATATTTTTACAATATTTAAACATCCTATATATACAAAATTTTTACAATACTTTTAATAATTAATAACACGGAAAATTATTTAACCATTTCATCAAACATACACAATCATAGCAATATAAATCATATTAAATATCCTATATATAAAACATCCTTTATGTAACTAAGATTTTTCAGTTTTTTTTATATTAATTATTTCAAAATAAACACATGTTACTTATGATAACTAAGATTCTTTAATTTTTTTATATTAATAAATACAAAATAAAGACATGCTACTTAATAATTTAGATTCTTCAATTTTTTTAGTTTCTTTTATATCAATTAGTCTAATTATTACTATTTTAATTTGATTGATCAAAATAACATGTTATAATAATATCAATAGAAGAGAGTGAATAAAAGTTAAGTGAGTCAATGAACCAACCCGTTTAACCCACCGACCCGTGGTGAGTCGGATCGAGTTCGAATTTTTTCGGCTCGCTAATAAATGAGCCGGGTTAGGTTGACTCACTAAGTGGTTAACCCGTGATGGATCGGATCAGATTGGGCCGGATTACCCATTTTGACAACTCTAATGTTTAAACTCGGGTATATTACATAGTAGTATCTTTAAATGATTGATATGCTTCGATAAATTATTAATCTTTTTTAATAGTTTTACTATTATTCGGCTATTGTTTAAAATTTGCAAAAAAAAAATAATTGTGTTTGCAACTATATGTTTCTATTGATCCGTTTTTTCATATTAGTTTAATTATAGAATTCAAAATTAATCCGAGTTACCAAATATACAGAAAGAGAACAAAAGATATTAGTTATTCGTATTTTAAGAAACACAAATGACTATTATATATTATAACTTTTTTTAAAGAAACATTTATGATATATTTTTTTATTAATATTTTCCTAGATTCCTCGGATAACCTCTATTAATAATAGGAACCAAGAATGTGACGTCCTCAATATGAAACAATTCAAAGGAGCTAAAATCACATGATCTAACTGATATTAAGCATTTACAAATTCAAGAAGAACAACTGAGTTTAGAAATAAGTTCTTCGAATTATCAAACAATATATCAAAAACTAGTCAGCAATGTCATGGTAATTTAAAGTACGACTTTGGGAAACGAATTTCAAGAGTGAAATGTTTGATCGAATAGTAGATAACTCAGTGCACATACATTCAGCCAAATATCATTTCCACATCCAGGTTTTGGATGTGTGCAATCTTTTCCCAGTCTTCCCCTACTTCTCTCTGACAACGATGTTTGAGTAACGGGCAGTCACCCGAAATTGAAAATTGTGAAATTGATTCGGGAAGACCCTCCTCCGGTAAGCTTTCCAGATTGGGGCAATCACGAAGACTCAGTTTTTTGAGAGATGAGAGTTGACGAAGACCCTCGTAGTTCAAATTTTTTAGATTTTCAAAGCGATAGATGTGTAGAGAAGTAAGAGAGAGGGGAAGCAAATCTTCAACAGGAAAACATTCTGCATCCACGAGTCCAATCCACAAGCTTTTCAGGGTATTGGCTTGCAAAGCTCCTTTCAATGAGCCAATAAGTCTGGAGCAGCAATTCTGGAGTTTCACGAAATTTAGATTTGATGGCAAACCTCCGTGAGGGAACGACTCAAGTTTTTGACAATCATATATGCTTAGCCTCATGAGAGATGGAAGCAGTGTATGCATGCTTTCAGGCAATGATTCAAATTTTGGGCACTTTTCGATTGTCAGATACTTGAGATGATTATGACGGTCATCCTGTGAGATCATCATCTGCAGATTAAGAAATCCTCTGAGATTAAGCGTATTTAATGTTGGGAACAAATGTAGAGGAAAGGTCCACGGAGAGACAGATTCATCACTGTTTGCCTTCGAGTGTGAATTAATGTCTAATACTTCAAGAGAAGTGAAGTGCCAAACAATTTTCACCATTGATGCTTCCAAGTTGTCCCCGTCTATTTTTAGACGTTTCATTGTAGGCCATCGCACTTTTAGAGCAGTAACAGTTAAAGCTTGATCACATTGAGAAATCTTTAGATCATTTAAAGGAACAAGTTGCTCTGGCAGATCTCCTTCCAGCTTGGCACAATTACTTATTGAAAGACGTTTTAGACTTGGAAAAGCACCTCTCACAGCTTTACATTTCCATTTTTTCAATTGTTTCATATCAGAGAACTCTAAATTTTCAAGGGAATTAAAGGAAGAAGAGTTGTTCCCATAAAAATCAGCATCAATACTCACTATGCCGTCAAGTCCTGCAATCTTCAAGTCCTTTAGATATTTCCAAAGTCCAAGTGGAGGTAAACGTTGGCAAGATTTACATTCCTTCAACGCTAAGGACACCATCTCCCACAATGAATCTTCTAGTAACCAATCTGGAAATTGTGTGCCTCCATAGCTAAAGATTGATAACTCCTTTAAGTTTTTGGAAGGTTGCAACTTGTCAATTACATCCTCTTCTTTTTTTGAATCAATAGAGTTCTCTTCCCTCTTTGAATTCCATTTCAACTCTAGCTTCACAAGGTGTGTATTATTCTTCAAATTTGCTTCTGATGCATCCCGGGGTTTCTCAATTTTCTCCAACTCGTCAATTGATAGGCTTTCATGAAGGTTGTTGAACTCTCCTAACCGTTGAATACCCAACTCGCTACTACAGCCAACTTTAAAGGAACTCATCATTACTTTAAGATTCTTCAACTCTTTCAAATTTGGCACCTTTATCACTTTAGTCTCTATAAATTCAAGGCGACACAAAGTGGTGAGTGAATTCAAATTTGAGGGTAACTCTTCTAAATATCTACAATAGTTCAACTTTAGTATTTGTAAGTACGAGAGTGAACATATGCTTTCACATAACTTTTTTATGGCAGTACGAGAGACATCTAACGAACGAAGATATTTAAGATTGCCGACACAGTCAGGTACCTCTTCAAGGTTAGAACAATGAGAGAGGGATAAGAAACGCAAAAAGTTAAACATGGTGAACAATTCAGGTATCGACATTTTGCAATGCCAATGATAGGGAAGTTGATCCATGCTCCTACCTGTTGGCATAAATGTACGTAACCTTTTTGTTTTATATAAAGTTCCAAGCCCTTCAAAGTCTCTGTTGCAATCGAGTTCAAATCAAAAATGACGAGTTACTTCTTGTATTTTTTTTGTTTGATCAATTTTGCATCTGAAATATATGCCTCCACCAACATATTTTGCCAAATCATTTAAAAGGTCATGCATGACAAATACTTCTTTCTTTTCACCTGATTGTTGAAAGAGGGACCTTAATTTTAAATCATTGAAGTATTGTTGACAAGCTTCCTCCGGAGTCTTACTATGTTGATGACTGTGTAAGAAATTTTCAGTCATCCACAACTGAATCAAATCCTCTTTTCTAAACTCATAATCCTTAGGGAATAGTGCACAGTAAGCAAAGCAGACCTTCAAATGAGATGGAAGGTGGATATAGCTCAATGCTAAAGCGGGAACAATATCAGAACGCTCTTGTGAAAATTCCCATATTTCGCTTTGGAACACAGTTTCCCACTCTGGAACAGATGATTTGTTGTATAATAGACTACCCATGGTTTTCAAGGCAAGAGGTAATCCTTTACATTTCTTAACAATCTTGACGTCAATGTCCTTATACTTTGGATTTGGTTCAGTATCATCATTTCGGAATGCATGTTTAGCAAACAATCTCCAGCTATGCTTGTACTGTAGTTGTTCTAGGTAGTGTTCCTCTGACTGCATGATAGTAGCAACTTCCTTATTACGTGTAGTGACAAGAATCTTACTCCCTTGGGCTCCGAAAACAAGGGGCTTTTGCACCTCTTCCCATTTAGATGGATTTTCATTCCAAACGTCATCCAAAACAAGAAGAAATTTTTTCCTCGTAAATTTTTCTTTCAATCTTTTGTGAACCATCTCTGTATCTCTGCTATCATCAGGTGATCCCGTAACATCCTCAAGAATTGCTCTTGATACCTTGAAAACATCAAATTCATCTGAAACACAGACCCAAACTTTGACATCAAATTTATTCTTATCCATCCTTGGGTCATTGAATAAATGTTGGGCAAGAGTGGTCTTACCCACCCCAGGCATTCCCACAATAGAAAGTATAGACAGGTTGTTGTGAGTGTTAGATGTGAGCCACTCAAACACAAATTTTTTGTCATCATCTCTGCCATATATAACACTTTCATTTGGCAAATATGTTGATCGTAATTTACTGACCCATCCTGAGACCCCAACATCATCAGCCTTTTTCAGACCTAGAACATGGCTTTGTGAAGCAAGATCTTCTAGGTCTTCAATGAGTTGTTCCATCCTTGTCTCAAATTTATTTTCAAAGAAACTGATAAAAGAAGAAGTGAGGGGATTCCAAACCTCTTTAGCATCATGATCTATTTCCTCCAGGAGATCCTCTGCATCATACACGGCGTCTTTGGCTGCGATAAGCCAATCTCTCACACGTGGATTTGTGAACTGTTTCTGCTCTGCATCATCAGCCACAACATCAATGGCCAGGAGCTTCCCCTTCAAGTTGCTTATCTGTTTCTTTTTACTTTTATCTCCACGAAATATGTCCCCAAAACGAGAAAATAAATTGTCAAAAGTCTTCTCAAAGAATTTGGACAGAGCAGCATCGATAATCAATCGAACAGCCATGGTAGAAAATGGGGTGGATGAATGGGAATGAGTGAGTGCTGAGATAATCTAGATGAAAAACTATTTAATGGAAGATGGATACAGAAAAAGGGAATATGCAGATGAACGGAAATGAGTAAATTAAAGTGAATCACAATCCATTGAATAATGCAGTGCAGAAGGTCATTTTGTTCGAAGACCATAATAGTCAACCAATAAATTTAAAGTCTTCCGGTCAACACAAATTTACACAGCTGTTTTCCATCAATGAATATTTGTTTCCATCATATTCATTTGAGTAGGGTAGGATGACAACAGATTACATTTATCTAACACAACTAATAAAAGATAAAATAGTTATAAAATATAGAATTTTTGTAGTTTTAAGAAAGAAAAGAGAAAGAAAAGATACTGTGAGATAAAATATTTATGTATGTGAAAGTATTATTTATTTATTTATTAAACTAGGTTGCAATTTTCTATTTGTTTATTTCTTTAAAAAAATAGGTACTAAGCTTACTTTGGAAATTCAATCATTATTAAAAAACAAATTTTAACATCCATTATTTTTTTTATATTTAACGTTAGTATAAACTCCACCATCTTAGTTAGAGACGCCAATTTGACTTTGGAATGAAAATCGACATTAAAGAATATCATCCCTAAGTGAAACTGACGTTCATTTACAATGGATAGAAGAATACTCGACGTTCAGGAGCGTTGAGTGCAAATTTTTGCGAATGCTTTGGCGTTAAGCGAAAGTGAGACACCACTGAAACCCATCTTTGCATTGAAAAATGGGAAGTAATTGATTTTAGCTATAATATAGACCGACATCAATTGATGTCTTTTAGTGTATTAATAAACGTCACTAGTAGCATTTTTTTAAATAATATATTTGTTTTTACAATTTTTCCTAATCTAGAAAACAAAAATCATCTAGCACAATTTTTTTTATTGAATGTTTTTAGCATAGTTTCAAGATTAAAAATATGAACTAATAAAAACTAAAGTTATCAAAACTAAAAGTGTTAAAACTAAATTAACAAAAATGTCTTGAGAAAAAATACAATTGTTACTATTGTTGGTCCTAAGTCCTAACTCCATCGTTCCAAAAGATATGTTGTTCACTCTTGTCGTATCTTCTTCATTATATAATCTATTATAAGTGATGAATTCTTTGAGTGTTGCAAAAATAACACAACTTTATTATGTTTGCATATTAATGTGATTTGTAATATGTGAAAAGTATATATTATTATCTCAGTTCAATCATCTCTAATTTCTACTCAAATGATAGTTTTGATCCAAGACATGACATAGTAGTCACGCACCCATGAATCTGGCTGCTTGTTACACTAAACATGACAAAGAAAATAATCACATATCAAGGTCATAAATTGACATGCAAAAATTGATAACTTAAAGACCAATGAGTTCCAACTTTTAGATATAGTACTTGAATTTGTTGTGTTCCAGGCTTACCCACAACTCTAATTAAATTTGACATATAGTTTAATATTAATATAACTAAGTAGATGATATGAAAAAATGTAACACTTACATTTGTAACATGGATTTCAAGTCATGTTTCATCTTCTTATGTAGGGAATAAAATCATTCAACTGCGCATTGTCTTGATATGATGACTATTATTTGCCAATGGATTTTATCATGAATCACAAATAGTTAGTCGATTAATTAAGTAAACCTTCTTAAAATATTACATTCAGTAACACAATACCCATCAATGTATGGTGCAAGGTACATGCTTCTTTTTGACTTAGACATCCATGTTTGCAACTATATTTTCTTGTAATCAACTATGTTTCTAGAAGGTTGAATGGTCCGAGATTCAATAAATTTATACATGGAAGCTCAACTTTGGTCTACAATAACTGTGTCCATGTACCTATAACAAGAAAGTTAAGTATATATTAAAAAGTAATAATTCCAAGATTTAAATATGGAAGACAACAAAAAATCTTACATGCACCATAGTTGTAGGATTGAAATATTCAACATTATGTCTCCCTTAGTAACCTCTAGTGCCTCATTTAAAGTAATATACACTGGCACATGACATTGGAGGCCAAATACTCTTAAATCTCACTCTAGCTTTATCGATCCTCTATTCAACCTGTGTAATTTCGTCATGAACTTTGCTAGAGGATCATCCTCTACTTCTATCATGTCATTATCTTCATGGATCATAGGTTGACTATAAGACCCATGAAAAATAAAATATCTAGAAAGGTGATATGAGCGTGGATGTCATTAGTTAAAATAAGAAAATGATAAGTTATACAGAAGTAAAGTGTAGCATAGTTGGTTAAAACTTATTGTTTTAGGTTGAATATCATGTGTTTGATTCTTGTTGTGTGCATAATATATTTTTTATTTCTTTTATTTATTTATATTTTGAGAATGAGTTGTGTGTGATGTTGTTTTTATTGTTTGTTGTGCATGTGTATAACAAGATAAATGTGATAGTCTACTTATTTTGGTGTGTTATTTGAAGCTTAGGGGTGGTGTGTTTGAACCTTGGCTAGAGAAAAAGTAATTTTTTTTTAGAATTTTACATTTTGGTATTAAATGAGAAAATTCATTGCATAATTAAAACGAGTTATTTAAAGGCTGGTAAGAAGAATTTAATTAGGGATCAATCAAAATTAAAATATATTTTTAGTTTGGTTTTATTTTTCAATAATGGGATTTTACTTAATATTTGGAAATTAACATTAGATGTGCTTCCTAGTTAAATTAGGTTAAGATAGAAACTCTACATACCAAAATACCTAGACCTAAATTTTTTTTAACAACAAAATTTTGAGTTTTTCAACCTGTTGACAAATATTGGTTTAATTGATTTTGTTTGTCACAGAAAACATTATTACCACGAGTTAGTACGAGTTTTTTTTATAATAATATATGTATTTCTGATGATGGAGTCATTCACAATGAGGTAAAAAAAGTGATAATAACCATAAATCCACAACCTTTTTATTCTCTTACAAACATACCATCTGTAGGATTGATTATCTTTTGAAAGTAATATACCTGATAAGTAGACAAATGATTATTCTGGCCTACATGTTAGACATATGATTTGTAACGAGAATGCAAAGCTTTCTAGTAGAATATTGGCAAGGTCCATGAAAGTTGACACTCGAATACTGCATTACATTATCTATTGTATTTTAGTTCCTCATTCGACTAACCTTGAGGCTACAAAGGAAGATCTTATTTTGATTTGGGAAATTCTAACATCAAAGGAGATTAACTGAGCTCATCTCATTCGACATAGAATTAAAAATGCTTTGAGAGAGAATGCCCATTTACCCTATCCATAATTGATCACCACTTTTATGCATCATTTTGATGCTCCTTTGGATGAGGAGTCATTTTTTCAAGTGAAGAGGTCATTCTGAATTGATGTTGAAGTTATCAATTCCTTCGACTTTGTTAAAAGCACTGATGGATAGTGAATTCACAAAAGAGATGATGCTCCGACAATTACTGATGACCGTCAACCACTTCCCCCTTAGCAAGACACTTCCTCTGTAATGTTTATTGAAATAATGAACGAGACCCATGATCTGCAAGAGATTCCTTCCTTGAAATCACCCTTACCGTATATTGAAAAAAACGTTTAATGGAAGTCGTAAAGATGATGTAGTGTCCAGACCCCGCAATAGGGAAGAAGTATACAACCAGATTAAGAACATTGATGTTGTCTTTGGAAAACATAAAAAGAAGACCATTGAGAAAAACATTTGGAAAAAGCGATCAATATTCTTTAATCTTTCATATTGGTGTAAACTTCATGTGCGACATTGCATAGACGTGATACATGTTGAAAAAAAAAATCAAATATTCTTTGATCCTCCTGTCGTCAATTGCATGTATTGTGTATAAGCTCATTCTTGTTATCCAGATCAAGAAAAACACCACCTTTATGGTTACTTTATTTAAAAAAATTGATGATACAACGATGCCCACCAAAAAGACTTTATAAAAAATGCACAAATTATTAAATGCATATTCTCAACACCACCAAACAAATTTAGACTATTATAATCAGGAATAATGATGATGGATAAATTCCATAATCCAAATCACGGAACAAGCTTCCTAAAAAAATAACAGGTTCTAGAAACCCATCTTTTAAAGTAATAACAAAAGCAAGAAAGGTTTGCTTATGTTCATATTGAAAACTGAAACTGAATCTTTTTGTTTTGCATTCCATAGTTTAAGCTTAATACCTTAAGGTAATATAAAATATCTGGAATGACTCATTATTGGTTTAATTAACCATTCCAGCAACAACTAAAACCCATCACAAAAGAAACCGCTAACAGCTCGGAAAACAACGAACACGTGAGACCAAAGCAACAACTATTACACAACGACAAGACGACGCCGACAAACCACAGCTAACCCACCGCGTTGAACGGACAAAATATTAAAATAATATTACAATTTGTCAACTCATGATCCTAAATAAATTGTAGCTGACCAAATGCATCATTACTCAAAACAAACAAACAAAACTACAATATATTCAGATTTTGAATGTGAGAAATCTTTTCCCAATCTTCCCCTCCTTCTGTCTGGCAACGCTGTTCCAGCAAAGGACAATCGCCTATACAAAGATATGAAATTGATCTTGGAAGACCTTCCTCTGGTAAGCATTGGAGGTTAGGACAGCTAACAAGAGTCAGTCTTCTGAGAGATGAGAGTTGATAAAGACCTTTATAATCCAGCTTTTCTAGATTTGGACAACCACATATTGTTAAAGAAGTAAGAGAGAGTGGAAGCAAGCCTTCACCAGGAAAACATTCTGCATTTATTCCTTCAATCCACAAGCTTTTCAAACAAGAGCGGTCTCCGAAAGCTCCTTTCAGTGAGCAAACAAGTCTAGAACAATTATTCAGTCTCATGTCATTTAGATTTGATGGCAAACCTCCATCAGGAAACGACACAAGTCTCGGACAATCTTCTATCCATAGTGATTTGAGAGACAACATATGCATGATTTCAGATAATGATTCAAATTTAGGACATTTTTTGATTGTCAGATTCTGGAGATGATTATGAGCGTGATCCTGTAAAACCTTCTGTAGATTACCAAACCCACTAAGATTAAGGGTCCTGAGTGTTGGAAAGCAATCAAGTGAAAAGGTCCTTACAGAGACACAGTCATCACTGATTGACTCCAGGGATGAAGAAATGTCCAAGTGTTCAAGAGTGACAGATCTAACAATTTCCAGCAATGATGCTTCCGTGTTGTGCCCACCCATTATGAGCCTTTTCATGGTAGCCCAATCTAATTGTAGTTTTCCACAGTCACGTAATTCTAAATCTAGAGCCCTGGGAGCGAAAGCCTCAAGTTGTTCGCAGTATGTAATTTGTAGTGTTTCCAAAGGAACAAGTTGCTCTGGCAATTGTCCTTTCAGTTTCGGACAAAAGCTTATAGAAAGATGTTGTAGACATGGATAAGCACCTGTCACAACTTTACATTCCCATTTTTCCCATTGTCTCATATTGGAGAAATACAATGTTTCAAGAGATTTAAATGAAGAAGAGTTCTTCCCATGAAAATCAGCATCAATACTCACTATCTGATCAAATCCCGAAATCACCAGCTTCTTGAGAAATGGCAAAAGACCAAATGGAGGTAAACTTTGGCAAGATTTACATTGGCCCAACTCTAACGACACCATATTCCAGAATGAACTTTTTACTAACCAGTTTGGAACGTCATTCTCACCGTAGTTAAAGATTGACAATTCCTTTAAGGTTTTGGAAGGTTGCATATTCTCAAATACGTCTTCAGTTTTTTTTGAATCAATAGAGTTCTCAATCCTCTTCGATAGCAATACCTGATTCATTCTTTTATTCTTCAAATCGGCTTTTAATGTAGGCTGAGGATTGTACAGAAGTTCCCTAATTGATAGGTCTTTATACCGTTCAATCCAGTTCGTGCTGATTCAAATGCACAAATGAAACGAATCAGATACAACATTAAGTCACTTCTGTTACCTATATTTACAGCATATGTTATGATAAAAATGTAAGATAAACATATATATATATATATATATATATATATATATATATATATATATTATTACGATAAAAGTAAGTGAAAAAACCAATTTTTTTAAAATATTTAAATTATAATTCAAAAGAAACAATATGAAATTAGGTATAAAAATACAAATAAATATATTTTTGAAGGAATTCAAACAGAGTTGTATAATTATTCTAAACCTAATAGTATACAAAGAGAGAGTATTAATAATTATGATGTTAAAAAAATTAATAGAAGGGATGAATTGTTAGAAGTTTTTCCACGACTACTAATGAAAGAGAAAAGTAATTTATAGACATTCAAAAGAAATATAATTTATAGTTAGATCAAATGCATTAGAATTCAAAACGAACAATATCATTACTCTGTGTCCAGATATTGAATGTGAGCAATCTTTTCCCAGTCTTCGCCTCCTCTCTGGCAACGCTGTTTGAGCAAAGGACATCCCTTTATTTGAAGATTCGAAATGGATTGGGGAAGACCCTGCTCTGGTAAGCATTGGAGTTTGGGGCAGAACAGAAGAGCCAATGATTGGAGAGATGAGAGTTGAGAAAGCCCCTTATAGTCTAGTTTTTCTAGATTTCCACAATAACTAATGGTTAGTTTAGCAAGAGAGGGTGGAAGCAAACTTTCATCAGGAAAGCATTCTACATCCAGTTTTGATATTTCCAAGCTTTCCAAAGAAGAACTGTCTCCGAAAGCTCCTTTCAGTGACCCAAGTCTTGGAGAGTCTATTATCTTCAACTCCTTTAGAACTGGCAAAAGACTAAGCGGAGGTAAATGTTGGCAAGATTCACAATTGTGCAACACTAAGGACACCAGGTTTGGTAATGAATCATCAAGTAACCAGTTTGGAAATTTATTCCCACCATAGTTTAAGATTGCCAACTCCTTTAAGTTTTTGGAAGGTTGCAGATTCTCAATTACCTCCTCTTCTTTTTTTGAATCAATAGAGTTCCCATTCCTCTCCCATAGCAATGTCAGACTCACAAGGTGTGTTTTATTTTTCAAATCTGCTTCTAATGCATCCTCAGGATTCTCAATGTCTTGCAGTCCCCGAATATCTAGGTGTTCATAAAGGTTGTTGAGCTTTCCTAGCTGATGAATACCCGACTCCATTCTATGGTCAACAATAAAGGTATCCATCATTACTTTAAGATTCTTTAGTTTTTCCAAACCTGGTGGAACTTTTCTCACTTTAGTGAATATAAATTCAAGACGACACAAAGTGGTGAGTAAATGCAAATTTGAGGGCAACTCCTTCAAATATATACAATGGTTCAATTTCAGTATTTGCAAGTAAGAAAGTGAACATATTTTTTCCGATAATATTTTTATTTCAGTCCTGGAGAGGTCTAATGAACGGAGATATTCAAGATTGTCGATAGAATCAGGTAACTCTTCAAGGTTATTACAACCAGATAATGATAAGATACGCAAGAACTTGAACTTGTTGAACAATTCATCTATCGACATTTTGCAAAACCAATAAAACAAATACAATTTCCTCTTTGATGTTGGCAGAAATGTACGCAACCTTTCCGTTTTGTATAAAGTTTCAAAGCCATAAAAGGATCTAAAGTTATCAAGTTCAAATACAAAATGCCGAGTTTCTAATGGTATATTATTTGTTTGACCATGTTTGCACCTGAAATATATGTTTCCAACGACGTATTTTGCCAAATCATTTAGAAGGTCATGCATGACAAATAGTTCTTCCGCATCACCTGATCCTTGAAAAAAGGACCTTGATAGTAGATCATTAAAGTATTGTTGGCAAGTTTCATCCGGAGTCTTACTATGCTGTAGGAAGTTTTCAGTCATCCAAATCTGAATCAAATCTTCCTTCTTAAACTCATAATCCTTGCGGAACAAGGCACAATAAGCAAAGCAGGTTTTCAAATGGGGAGGAAGATGGATATAGCTCAATACTAAAGCGGGAACAATATTACAACGATCTTTTGGAAGTTCCCATATCTCGTTTTGAAAAACAGTGTCCCATTCTGAAACGGATGATTTGTTGTATAATAGACTTCCTATTGTTTTTAAGGCAAGAGGCAGTCCTCTACATTTTTTAGCAATCTTCTTGCCAATCTCTCTGCACTCTGAATTTGGAAATGCATGTTTAGCAAACAACTCCCAGCTATCGTCTTCCTGCAATTGCTCTAGAAAGTGTACTTTTGACAGCATGGTATAAGCAACTTCCTTACTACGTGTAGTCACAATAATCCTACTCCCTTGAGCTCCGAAAAGAAGGGGCTTCCGCACTTCTCTCCAATTAGATAGGTTTTCGTTCCAAACATCATCCAAAACAAGAAGAAATTTTTTCCCCACCAGATTTTCTTTCAATCTTATCTGAACCAGATCCGTATATAAACTCTCATCACGTGATCCAGTAACAGCCTTAAGAATTTTTCTTGATACCTCAAAAACATCGAATTCAACTGAAACACAAACCCAGGCTTTGACATCAAATTCAGCCTCATCCACCCTTCGATCCTTGAATACATGTTGGGCAAGAGTGGTCTTACCCACCCCTCCCATTCCCACTATAGAAAGTATAGACAGGTTATTGGAAATGTCAGATGTGAGCCAGTTAAAGACAGATTCTTTGTCATCATCTCTGCCATAGATAACACTTTCGTTTGGCAAGTATGTTGATGGTAATTTACGGTCGAATAGTGATCCGACCCCAACATCATCAGCCTTTTTCAAACCTAAAACATGGCTTTGTGTTACCAGATTTTCTAGGTTCTCAATGAGGTTTTCCATCCTTGATTCAATTTCATATTTAAAGAAACTGACGAGAGAAGATTTGAGGGAATTCCACACCTTTTTAGTAGAACTCTGAGACTCAGCTTCCACTTGGCCTTTGGAGACTGCGTGATCTATTTCCTCCAAGAGATCCTCTGTATCAAACATGACACCTTTGGCTGCGAGAAGCCAATCTCTCACTGGTAGATCTGTGAACTGTTTCTGTTCTGCATCATGAGCAACAACTTCAAGGGCTAGGAGTTTGACCTTCAAGTTGCTTAGCTGCGTCTTGATGCTTTTATTTCCACGAAATATGTTTACAAAACGAGAAGCCAAATTGTCTATAGTGATCTGAACGAAGGTGGACACAAGAGCACCGGCAATCATTTCGGCTGCCATGATAGAAAGTGGAGTGGAGGAATGGAAATGAATGAGTAAATTGAAAGCGAATGACAATCCAATGAATAATGCATTGCAGAAGGTCATTTTGTTCGAAGATCATAGTCAACCAATAAATTTAAAGTCTTCTCGTCAACACAAACTTACGGCTGTTTTCCATCAATGAATGAGTGGCCATGATTTTGTTTCCATCATTTTTATTAAATTGTGCTGCAATTTTCTAGTCGTTTAATTTTCGAAAAATAGGTAATATGCAGAAGTTTATATTCCAGTTTTTTTTACTACGCTTTGGGATGTTTATTGAAAGTTCAATGTTTGTATTATGCTTAGGTCATACTCGTCGCATTAGTGTAACTAGTCTCTCAAACAAAGTTATCATTTCATATAATTTTCAATATCCTCGGTTATTCAACTTAAATTATTTCTTCCTAAATTCAAAAAAGAAACCAATATTGCATTCCTCCAAATAGATTTCTACTCGCCACCATAAATGTAATCGTTATTGCAATTGAATAAATCAGGGTTATATCTACCTTTTCGTGTGAGTTCTCTTAAAGCATAGGAGAAAAGATATAATGAAAACTCTGTTAAAAATGTCTTTCAATCAAAGTTCAAATTATGATGTCTTAGTGATTAAACAATAATCACACGGCTGAACACAAGAACATCTCAACTCCCTTACAACCACAATAAAAAACATGTAAAAGTGAACAACCAGAAATATCAACACAACATATTCACATTAAACACAGACTAAATCAAAACATGAAACATATCTCAACGCAGAAACAATATCACGGGCAAACCGTTCATAAACCAATGCTGTTTCCTTACATTGTGTTGTCATAACCTGTTCTCAATAACAGGCGATTCGAGTCGTCTTCTTTCACAACTTTAGACCTATCTTCCCAACTTCTATCTCTCTGACTTCTCAAGTCGGGGAAACATCTAACCCTCTCAAGTCCTCGCGTAGGAGAAAGGATGACACTCGAATTTTTGTCTCCACACAAGACTCAAATTATAATAATATCTAAATTATAACTAACACAATATTTGATTGCCTAATATCCATTAATAGAATATTTGACATATCTTAACATCCCCACTCAAGTTGGTGGATGGATATCACACATTCTCAACTTGAATAGAGACTCGTTAAACAATCTTCTTAACACTCCTTTGGTGAGAACATCAGTCAACTGCAATTCTGATCTTACAAAAGGAAATGAAATTATTCCAGCTTCAAGCTTCTCTTTGATGAAATGTTTACCAATCTCCACATACTTTGTTCTATCATGTTGCACAAGATTGTGAGCAATTTCTATAGTTGAATTATTGTCACAATACAAACTCATAGCTTCACTTTGTTTAAAATCCAAATCTGATAGCACATTTTTAATCCACAAAAGTTGACATACACCTAGTGCTATGCCTCTGAATTCTGCTTCAACACTAGATCTTGCTACTACAGGTTGGTTTTTACTCCTCCAAGTTACAAGATTCCCTCCTACAAAAGTAAAGTATGTAGAGACAAATCTTATATCATCTTTTGAACCTGCTCAATCTACATCAGTATACCCTTCTATCTTTAAGTTTTGATGATTTGAGAACATAATTCCTTTTTCAGGAGCTTAGTTTAGATATCTCAAAATCCTTTCAATAGCCGATCAGTCGGTCAGCCAACAACTTTGTAACCGACTGGTACACTAGTAAAAAATCGATCTTTTACCGTGCACATTATTTTGCGGTTCAATAGAAACCGAAGCATAAAATTGTGCGGTGGCATTTTTGAAATTATATCGACAGTATAGGTTGCGGTTCTGAAGGGAATCGTGGTCTATTCCCCCTGCAAAATTCTGACATTCCCCAAAAGCAAAACATTTCAGGGGAATAGACCGCGGTTCTGAGGGGAACCGCGGTCAATTTCCCTACAAAATTCTGACATTCCCCAAAAGCAGTTCTGAAAAAAAATTTCAGGGGAATAGACTGCGGTTCTGAGGGGAACCATGGTCTATTCCCCCTGCAAAATTCTGACATTCCCCAAAAGCAGTTCTGAAAAAAAATTTCAGGGGAATAGACCGCGGTTCTGAGGGGAACCGCGGTCTATTCCCCTGAAATTTTTTTGAGATTTGACTTGGCGGGAAGTCTGAAATTTGCAGGGGGAATAGGTTGCGGTTGCCCTCAAAACCGGGGCCTATTCCCCCTGCAAAATTTCTGACATTCCCCCAAAGGCAGTTGTGAAATAAAATTGGAGTAAGGGAATAGGTTGCGGTTGTTAGGGGAACCGCGGTCTATTCGCTGATCTTAATAAATTTTAAATTTTTAAGGGAATAGGTTGCGGTTTTGGCGGTGAACCGCGGCATAAAGTTTGAAAAAAAAAATTCAAAAATGTCATTTCAGATGTATTTTGAATTTTTTTTCCAGGAGAATAGGCCTCGGTTAAGTGGTGAACCGCGGTCTATTCCCTTGCGTAGGTTAAAAACATAAAACACACAGGAACATTGTCATCGTCTTCCTTCTTCTTCACGCGCAAACAGTTTCAGAGCCTCCTTCGTCATGCGATCCTCTGCTTCCATTTTCAATCATTTTTCATCGTTTAAACCCATTTTTGTTCGGTGTCGTGGCCATTGTCAACGTTGGGAAAGAGTTTTAACCGATCAAAATCATTTGAAACGTCTTTTTATTGGGTTTTTCCGATTCTTCCCCTTAGAGGTAAATTGTGTTTTGATGTTTGTTTTTATTTCTAAAACTAATATTTGTTTGTATATTTTTGCAGGTTTGAATTTATTAGAGTTGAATTTTCTAGCGTTTTGATCGCGGGTTGTTCATCCTTATTGGCTTTTCACACTATCAGGTTCTTATATTAATGTTTAAATTTTACTTTTATTAGATTGTATAATTTTGTATGATTGAATATGTGATTGAATGATCATATAATTTTGTATCCTTGGATTTTGTATGATTGTATAATTTTTTATGATGGTATGATTTTAAAGTTAATTATTTTTATTTCACAATGTTATTTTTATGTTGAATATATGTGATTATTTCAATGTTTTTTATTGAATGATTGTATGATTGAATTAAATTAACCTTAATTTGTTTTAAATATGAATAATTTTTTTTGTATTGTAATTTTGTAGAATATATAAGTCAGAATATTTACGTATGGATCTAAATTGGATGTAAATATTAATTATTGTGTTGAATCTGCGTTGAATCTGTGTACATTATGTGATTGCTTGATATGCAGGTCTATTTTTGTGATAGTGGATATCACAAAAATAGACCTGCTATTAAAAAAGGTTTCAGGAGAATAGGCCGCGGTTGTGGCCAAAACCGCGGTAGAAAGTTAGATGAATTTTTTTTTTTCAAAAAAAGGGGTATAGGCCGCGGTTCCAGCAGGTCTATTACCGCGGTTGGAACCGCGGCCAAAAGGTTAGACAAATTTTTTTTTGAAAAAAAAATTGGGTTTTGACCGCGGTTCAATAAAGAACCGCTGTTATATCCCTAGGTTATTACTGTGGTTGGAACTGCGGCCTAAAGTCTCAAACTTTTTACCTCGCTCGTATATGCCGCGGTTCTAAAACCGCGACGTATAGTCAAAAACAACCGTGGTTGTTTTCCTTCGCTACACTAATGGGTAGAGGCAACAATTAAGGTAATTAATGGGTAATTACTAGGTACAATAAAGGCCATTGATTGGTGATTAATAAGAATAATAAAGGCTATTAATGGGCGATTAATGAGTTTGATTTAGTTAGTTACTAGGTTTATAAATGTAGGTTGACATTGAGGTAAAAGATACTTCTTCCAGAACCCAGTTTTGTTATGAAATCACTAAGAAAAATCATTGACTTAAGCGTCAAAGTGTTTTTTGCATGTGACTCCCAGGCAAACCGAACGGCTCAAGGATATTTACAAGTTATTTAGTGATCAAGACATAAGAGTACGAAACAGTTAAGTAAGAAGACATATCCTCGACCTCTTAAACTGAAACAATATTGTTTGTCATTATTATACTTGATGTGATAATAGATAGATAGTAGTGGATTCATCTTGTTATCTACCAAATCTTTTTAAATATTTTTCGAAGACACAACATCAATGAAACTTAAACCGAATTATATAAGAGATTGAAACCACTATCTATCCAAAATCTTAAAAAAATAGGTTAATGAGTCGTCTATATACTGTTTCACTTTTTTATTTTATTTTTTTCAAATATGAACTTGGATTCTATTATACCCAGTCATGTGATATGTAAGATATAGTAAGCTTTTGATTAACGCGATGCATTTATCCGAGTCCAAGTACTTCAACATCCTTTTTGAGATTTTATTTGTCATCAGAGTTAATACCAACTCTACATCTTGAACTTCTTTAATAACAGTGTGTCCATATATTTCTTTTAAGAGGCTAACACTTAAACAACAAATATATTTATTTTTGTTAGAAACTTTGATGTTAACATAATTTCCTTAGATCGTTCTTCGTCAACAACCAATAAGTGGTGAGTCTTTCCACAACTTTGTCATTCACAATTAATGCACTCAATTACCACGAATGAATTAGTGGTTGTGATACAGTGAATGTACATAATTTTTCTTATATTTTCCAAGACTTATCAGTTATTGTTACGTACAAAAGTTCAGAATGAATCACATGCATCGTATTTTATTAACCTTACACCTTATTGTTACGTACAATAGTTAATAAAGTGAAAATGGGATTAAAAAAAGTTTAAGTGCATATTTATTTTCTTTTTCCTATTTTGTCTAGCTTCGAGTTCATTGAACTGTGTTTTATAGTTTTATTATCTATGGGATTTGAATGCCTTGCCTAACTTAGTCATATTGTGGACAATTTTTTATTTTTAAGAAACAACATAAAAAAAAAGATTGCATGCCCTAAATACTTCTTTCAAACAAAATATAACATAACAAGTAATTAAGGAAATACATAAATTTGAACATTTTCCAAATATCCAATATCATAATTCTGAAACCAAATTGGTATTACCTTCGGGAAATTACTAAAATGGATAAATTGTGTTTAAAGTTTATAATTTATTACAATTTTACGAAATATTTATCACAGAGAAGTTGTACATGAAAGAACTATTTTAAGTTGTACTTAATGGTAGTAATAAGTGTCTAAGTTTCAAATTTTGAATGTATGATGAATATTCATTGGTTGTTGAGGAGTAATGAAGGAAAGATAGGTTCACCAACCTTAATTTAAAGCTCATTACTACACATTTCATTGCATTGATGAGTCCTTCACCTAACCCAATCTGCACTTCAAATCACTCATTCATTTCCATTGTATTCGTGATATGTAAACTAGATAGGATAATGATACTTAGACAACATTTTTTTACAACATTTGAACATCATCTATGTGTCATTCTGTGATTGATCTATGATAGTGTTTATGATTATTATTATTGATTGTGGAATAATTTTGGATCAATCACATAATGATACGTAGATGATGTTTAAATATTATCAAAAAAATATTGTTTAAGTATTATTATCCAACTAAATATTGACAAACGGAACAACTGAAATAAATGTATTCGGAAAATCTAAAATTATTTACACCTTAAAGAATTAACATAATAGTTAAACACAAAATATAAATAAACACTTTTCTAAATATGCATTATGTGAAGTATTGATTAATAATACGCATTAAGCCCTTCTTTGTTTCCTATACCATACACAATATACCTCACATTAATTATGTTAAAAAAAATATAGTCATTGTTATTTGTCGCAACTGCAACTTCAATCACAATAAGACGAGGAACCAAGAGAAAATAGTTTAAAAATAGAGTTTTAGAATCGTGGTCATAGTTTATTATGAAAAATCGAAAAAATAAAGCGTGATATGCAAAATCAAATTTTTGAATCCGAAAATCGATTATAGAGAAAGTGTTAGTATCTTAGAACGTTTATCTAAAACAATATATCTTTAGATAAACTATGAAAAACTATTAATCAATGCAATACATTCAGCAGATAATATCCAACAATTACAAAATTGATTAGAAATGATTTTTAAAGTTGGATGAGAAATATTTTATTCAGTATTTTTCTGCACTGATATTATGATATTGAGGAATATGGGAAAACAAATTTTCATTCAAGTTTTGTTCTATAATAAAGGCAAGGGCCATAAGAAGAGAATGGTAAATTTAGTTGTTTCTAATCCATAGGGCACTGCATATAAGTTATGGCTTTTATGTTGATTATTTGGCAGTATTATGAACACTTTTGTTTTGGTCGCTATGCGGTGATCTCAATTAGGTGTAGCTTATCCAGTGTTGTGAAAATAGAGTCATTAAACATTATAAGATTATTTCATTAAATGCAGAGTCTTATTCATGCATACAAGTTTAAGCCTTCTTTTGTACTCAGTGGATTCATAGAAGGGTACTCTGCTCTAACCCAAAATATGATATTCATGTAATTCTCATCCTTTCAAGAGTTCATATTTTCACGAGTTTATTTTGAGTAAAATAGTGGCTTAAAATATAATTATTATATTTTAAATAAAAAACAAAATTTGAAAAAAAAAATCTCTTATTTATCTAAATTAACATATATCATAACCTATTTAGATTTTCGATTAACTAATTTTTTTTTATTTTTTATTTAATTTTTAAGAATTATTTAATTTAATTTAATATATTTAAATATATTAAATTAGATTTTATATTATTATTTTTTTATTATGACTACTTTTGTTTAAATTAATTTTATTTTTTTTAATATAACTATTATAATAATAGAAATTATATTTTAATAACTTTTAAGATAAAACATATATTAAATAATATTAAAATATTAAATTAAATTAGATTATTATTAAATTTTAAATCTAAAATTTAAAAAAAATTATGAATGAGATTTTAAAATCCATAAATTTTAAAATCAGTTAAAGAAACATAGTGTTAAAAGGATGCAGAAGAAAAAAATAAAAAATATATTTATTAAAGTTAAAAGCTGAATTTTTTAAAAAGTTGGAGGTGTAGGATTAAATACCTGAAGTGAAACTGTTTAAGAATTTTTGACCAAATTCTTTTTAACTTTCTACAAATTAAATGCATTTTTAATTATAGGAAAAATTGACATTTTCTTAAAGTTTGAAGGTACAGATGAAAGGGTTAGATGTGTAGGGTGATATTAAAATATGGGCCAAAACATATTCAGTATAGGAGAGGCCCAATAGATTTAGGAGGCCGGCGTGAGAGATAAAAATATCTCTTGGAAGTACTGTTGTCAGGGAAGTTGCCTTTGACGTAGTGGATAGAAAGAGAAAAAGTCTCCAGACACTTCCAGACGCTAGAAAGAGAGGTGGAGCGGTGCACAACAGTATGATGGAGTGGTGGCAGTTTGAAAGGAAGAGACGCGATCTACACGAAAGCTTTGCTGGTGGTAAGAAAACGCACACACTATTTTTCTTTATTCTTTGTAAAGGTTAATGTTTATGTTTTGTGTATTTGTCTGAATGTCTTACAAACGAAAGTGGGTGAGCTTGTATTTATAGAGCTCTTGGGAAAGAGGGGAAATAAAAAAATCTATCCTAACAGAAACCCGATTACTGTATTTTGACAGTAATCCAACCGAATAATAAAATTCAACAGCCTCCCCTTAAGCTGGATGGTGTATGCTCACTAATCCAAGTTTGGGAACTATGGATTTGGACCGCACACGGTGGGGAAATTTGGTGAAGACGTCGGCCAACTGCCCATCAGATCGGATTGGAGGAAGTCGTAGGAGATTCGCCTGTATCTTTTCTCAAACGACATGACAATCAAGCTCTATATGCTTGGTTCTTTCGTGAAAGCTCTGGTTGTGAGCTATGTGTCTCGCCGACTTATTGTCGCAGTATAGAACAGGATTTCTTGCTTCCCGAACTTGCAGATCCTGTAGGAGATAGTGAACCCATTGTATCACACACACAGTGGCTGCTAGGGCACGATATTCCGCTTCTGTGGAAGATCTGGAAACGGTGCTTTATTTCTTGGACTTCCACGAAATGAGGGATGACCCAAGGAATAGGCAGAACCCCGTAATGGACCTTCTAGTATTTGGGCATGTTGCCCAATCTGAGTCACTAAAGGTTTTTAGGTGAACTAGAGAATCTACTCCAAAGAACAATCCCTCTGAAGGCTTAGACTTTAAGTACCTAAGAACATGGTGCACAACCCGATAGTGATAGTTAGTGGGTGATTTCATAAACTGGCTTAGCAGATTAATAAAAAAGCACAAGTCAGGTCTGGTATTTGTGAGATAGAGTAACTTCCCTATCAATCTTCGATAAGATCCAGGATCATCTAAGTAGTTGTCTACTTTATACAAAGATCTTGTATCACTCAGAAAGGGGGTAGAAGATGGTTTGCATCCTAGCATTCTGGTTTCCTCAAGGATGTCTAGTGTATACTTTCTCTGACACAAGTGAATTCCTTTTTTAGATCTGGCCACCTCCAACCCTAGGAAGTATTTGAGTTCTCCCAGGTTCTTTATTTGGAATTTATTATGTAACAGAGCCTTTATGTGGATGATTCCAGTCATTGAGTTCCCAGCTAGTATGATGTCATCTACATAGACAAGTAAGGCAGTAAAATCTGTAGAAGTCCTTTTTGTAAAAAGAGAATGATCAGATTTTGATTGGACATAATCAACAGAGATGAGGAAAGAGGACAATTTTTCAAACCATTGCCTACTGGCCTGTTTTAGGCCATATAACGACTTAGTAAGCCTGTAAACCTGACCCTCTTTATGGGTATTAAGACCAGGTGGTGGCTCCATGTAGACTTCTTCATTTAGGTCTCCATGTAGAAAGGCATTGTCCACATTAAGTTGATGCAGGAACCAATTGTTAGAGGCTGCAAGTGCAATAAGCAATCTAACAGTAGTAAGCTTAGCAACAGGAGAAAAGGTGTCCAAATAGTCTATCCCTTCTTGTTGAGTGTATCCTTTTGCTACCAAGCGAGCCTTGTATTTGATTTTGTATACCCATCTATAACCAATGAGTTTCTTTCTTGGGGAAGTTGTGTCAAATACCGAGTATTGTTGTCTTGTAAGGCCCTGATTTCTCTCTGCATTGCTTCTGCCCACTCACTCAAGCCTTTGGCCTCATTGTAAGACTGAGGCTCATTGTTTGAAGTGACAACCATAGTATACTTCATATTCTTTTCTGACAAAGAATCACAGGATAATAGATCATAAATGGGATAAGGGGTTTTAAAGCTATTTTTTATAGACAAGGATTGATTAACCCAATGCACATAATCACTCAGATATCCTGGAGTCCTCCTAACTCTGTTGGATCTTCTGCAGCTATGATTTTCTTCACTATCAATAATGTTGTGACCATTATTGTCATTAACAATCTGCTGCATTTCCCTTTCATTGCTATGATTTTCTTCACTATCAGTAGTGTTGTGACTATTATTGTTGTTATTAACTATCTGCTGCATTTCCTTTTCATTAGTATCCATCTCAGTAGGGCTCTCACAATTAATAGTGTCATGAGTACCTAGGAGATCATCAAGAGAGGTGGTTCTATCTGCCTCTCTGTCTGTTATTTCTCTGCTTTCACCCCAATGTCTTCATAAAAGACAACATTTCTGCTTATGAAAAGTTCCTTAGTGTTGATGTCAAGAACAATGTAGCCTTTGACACCACCTTTGTAACCAAGGAAAATCCCCTTTCTAGCTCTCGGATCAAGTTTGTTTTTGTTGTTTTCAAGGGTAGAGGCAAAGCATAGGCATCCAAAGACTTTAAGATTCAAATAAGTAGGGGGAACATTATGGACCAGATCATAAGGTGTTTTGTTATTAAGAACTGGAGAAGACAATATATTTATTAGGTAAACAACATGACTAACAACATAAGACCAATAGGCATTAGGTAAATTAGATTGAAAAAGGAGCCCACGGGTTACATTGAGTATGTGTTGGTGTTTTCTTTCAACAATAGAATTTTGTTCAGGGATTTCAACACAACTCTTTTGGTGATTAATACCACACAGGTCATATAGGTTCACACAATTAAGTTCAGGTCCATTGTTTGTCCTAACTGTCTTAATTATTTTATCAAACTGATTCTTAATTTTTACAATAAAATTCAGCAACAGATCCCTGGTTTGACCTTTATTATTCATTAAAAAAATCCAAGTATGCCTACTATAGTCATTGACTATAGTAAGAAAATATCTATGATCGTGAATAGAAGAAGTTGAAAGAGGACCCCATATATCACAGTGAATAATTTCAAAACATTCAGTAGTCAGAGAATTACTCCCAGAAAAAGGCAATTTATGTTGTTTGGCATAGTGGCAAGCATCACAAACAATATTAGGACCCTTTTGTAATAAGGAAACTGTTCACATATCTGTTTTATAGTTTTGTGTCCAGGACGGCCTAACCTATAGTGCCACAAATTTATATCAACATGATCATAAGAAAAAACGGACTTGAAAATAAAACTTTGGTCAGGATTGGGAAAGTCTTGTAGATGATAGAGTCCTTTGCAAAGATTAGCATACCTAATCATCTTCAACATAGAATTCTCCCTTATCTGACAAATCTCAGAGGAAAAAGTTAGATTGCAGTTCAAGTCTTTGATGAGACTTTGAACAGAAATGAGATTAAAGCAAAAATCAAGGATGTGTAGAACATTAAAGATAACAAAAATTTTAGAAAATTGAACTGTCCCTGCAAGTTCAGCAGTTATAATAGCATTATTAGGCAGTCTAATAGAGATAGGTTTGATTTTATGAAAAGTAACAAAATTTCTTTTATCATGGGTCACATGATATGTAGCCTCGGTGTCAAGGATCCAGGAAGAGATACCTCGTTTGTCATCAACATTATCTCTCTGCATCTAGTTGACCTTATGAGTGGGTTCATCAACCTTCTCTAACATTTTGAGGAGTCTTTGCATTTGCTCAAGAGTAAAAGAGTTGAAGGCAGCGCTGGTGCTGGCCTAGTGAGCAGACTGGATACCTTCTGGGCCTGAATTGCTTTGGCAGGCATTAACAGAACTCCAGTCTCCCTTTCTATCTTGGTTACTATCGGTTTTCTTATACCAGGGTGGATAGCCATGCTTGGAATAACACTCATCCACAGTATGGTTCATTTTATTACAGTAAGAACATTGCTTTCCATAGTTGAGGTTCCTCCCTCTTCCCCTTCCTTGACCACGTGAAGCAACTCCACGCCCTTGGCCCTTCCATGTCTGATCATGTCTCCAGTTGTTGTTCCTGTCAACAGTACTGGCCAGAATCTTGGTCTCAGTAGTTTGATACTGGTTGGCAGCAGCCAAATCTTGTCTCTCCTATCATTCTTGCTGCATGATGAGGGAGAAAACTCGATATTGGGGAGGGGGTCCATCAATAGTATTTAGGTTCTAACAGTATTGTATGTGTCGTTTAGCCCTTTCAAGAAGTATATTACATGTTCCATTTCTCTGTACTTCAGAGAAATCTTTGAAAGCTCACAGCTACAAGGAATATCACAAATGCAAGTAGGTATGAGTCTAAGGGATTCCAATTCCTCCCAAAGAATTTTTAAATCTGTAAAGAATTGACTTATGCCTCTCTCTCTCTCTCCTTGTTTTATCGAGTGGATATCTTGGAGTAAATCTGAGATTTTAAAATAGTCACCCTTAGAGAACCTTTCCCTTAAATCATCCCACAGTTCCTTTGCTTCTTCAACATATATCACGCTCTCTGCAATTTGTGGAGAAAGAGTCCTTGTAATCCAAGAAAGCACCATCATATTACATTTCTCCCAAGCATCGAACAGAACCTCACTTCTTTGAGGTTTCTTGATTGACCCATCAATAAATTTGATTTTATTTTTTGAAAGGAGGGCTCTCCTCATGCTTCTGCTCTAAGAGGAGTAATTGTTTTCATTCAGAACCTGAGAGATGAGAGAAAGACTAGGATTCTCCCCAGGGTGTAAATAGAAGGGGATGGTAGGATTGGCAGACTGATCCATGAGACTGGTAGGATTGGCAGATTGATCCATGAGGCTGGTAGCATTGGTAGATTGATTAATTGTAGCAGATTGATCAGATTTTTTGGATTGATCCATTTCAGTAGGGAGCAAGAAAGAGCCAAGAAACAATCCAAGAATACAACAAGAATGGAAACAGAGCCAGCGGAAGCAAAGCAGGTATTAAACCTACTCTGATACCATATTAAAATATGAGCCAAAACATATTCAGTATAGGAGAGGCCCAATCGATTTAGGAGGTCCACGTGAGAGATAAAAATATCTCTTGGAAGTACTGCTGTCAGGGAAGCTGCCTTTGACGTAGTGGATAGAAAGAAAAAAAGTCTTCAGACACTTCCAGACGCTAGAAAGAGAGGTGGAGCGGTGCACAACAGTATGATGGAGCGGTGGCAGTTTGAAAGGAAGAGACGCGATCTACACGAAAGCTTCGTCGATGGTAAGAAAACGCACACACTATTTTTCTTTATTCTTTGTAAAGGTGAATGTTTATGTTTTGTGCATTTGTCTGAATGTCTTACAAACGAAAGGGGGTGAGCTTCTATTTATAGAGCTCTTAGAAAAGAGGGAAAATCAAAAAATCTATCATAACAGAAACCCGATTACTGTCTTTTGAGAGTAATCCAACCGAATTATAAAACTCAACAAGTGAAAAATCCATTACTATTTGACTTAATTCGAGTAACTCGACTCTAATCAAAATTCGGTCAAATTCAATCGAATCGATCCTAGTTTAAATTTGGTCGAGTTGATTCAATTAAAATTTTGCCAAATCTAATCCAGCAAACTCAAGTGAAAATTCGACCAAATTTAATGTTAAATTATAAGATTAAATGAAACAATATAATATTAAAAGGAAAATGCAAATAATTATTTTTCGAGGAGTTGAAACAAAATTTTGTAATTTATTGGACATTTTATTCATAAAAACAATATTAAAAATAAAAATAAAAGTTAGTAAACAAATTTACAACTATAGCATTTTATATTATCCAATTTAATTGAGATCTTAAAATTGTAATTGCATATATATATATTTGTAATAGCAGAATTTATTCTAAACCTATTAGTGTATAAAGAGAGGGAGAGGGTTAATAATTACGATGTTGAATAAAATCATAAGAAAGATGAATTGTTAGAAGTTGTTTGCAGGACTACCAACGAAAGAGAAAAGTAGTTGATGGATACAAATTCAAAACAAAAATAAATCACAAACAGAATTCAAAAGGGTGTATGACCACATATTTAATATGAGCCATTTTTTCCCCGTCTTCTCCTCCTTTTTGATGCTTTTCAAGCAAATCACAATTCAGTATTTCAAGATTTGAAATTGATTTGTGAAAACTCTCTAACATTAAAGTAATTCATTAGTATTTTAAGATTCTTCTGTTTGCCCAAAATGTGGTGGCACCTTTTCAACTCTATAAATCCAAGGCGACACAAATTGGTAACTAGGTGCAAATTTGAGGATAGCTCCTCTAAATCTGTACAGTATTTTTAAGTGGGAGAGTGAAGATATCTTATAGTAATTTTGGACGTTATAAGAAAATTAATATATCTTATAGTACTAATATATATAATATTTCAATAATTATAATTAACATTTTAGATATTTCATTTCAATAATATTTTATATTTTGTCCTTCAACATATTGTTCCTGGTTTCATCCTGCATAACACAACTAAACCTTCAAAAGAAGGTAGTAGACTTTTTCTTTTGCACAGCTTTTATTATTGTGTTAAATGCTCAAGAGGTTCCAAGACTTTGACCGTCTCTGTCATTAAGAGAAACATATTACATTACACTCTAAACCCTCAAACCACAACTTAAACCATACTTTGAAATTACTTCTTCTAGCTTAAATAACAAACACAAATCATTTACTGTATATTTACCCGAGTTTTTTGTCAAGTTCATGCCGTAAAAACAAGAAGAAAAAAACAAACTTCTTCCTATATATTAAAATTAGTTTGTGCATAAGTTAATTTAATTTTTCAACATTTTTAATTTTAACTTTTTACAATACTTACAAAAAACTCTTTTTATTTTGATCTTCAAAAACTTGGATGTATCAAACAAAAACTGATGTAGCATTATCTTTCTGGAATCCAACAGATGGAAACAACTATTAGATGCGCTTATGGGGTGACTCAAGTCCTGCAGTTACCAACAATCCGATGAAGGATGGCTTTCCAATAAATCTCCATGATTATCGTTGGCAAAAGAAAGCATTACACACCACAATACCAGTCTATGCCAAGTATTCTATACTGTGTTCAACATGTTTCAAGATTGGCATCTAGCAAATAGCCTTTTCAAATTGAAATGAGCAGAATTTACCGACTCAACAAACAAACCATTTAACTGACACAAAAGAAGAGCATCATTCAACCAATCAAAAGGAAGGTATGCAGGTCAATACTTTCTACATCAGAAAAAATTGAACCTTGTGATACAATAATCGAATGGAGGATGGTTCGGGGAGTGAAAGGAACGTAGCTTTCTTGGGTTTACCAATGAAATAGAAAAGAGAATACAAGGCTTCTGTTTGATGAAAAAATACCAATTCACACTAGGAGAAAATAGTCTTCAGTAATGAACACAGTTTGAAAAGAAGCTAGTTGAGTTCATAGTACCTTCGGTTGAGGTAGCCAAAAAACTCACGTAGGCATTTGGCTGGTGAAGTTTACACATCTTGTTGAACTTACAATAGTAAGAAAGACAAAAAAAATTCAAGTTAGATGGTACGAAGATCACATCCTAGTGTCCTCTACCAATATATTTGACCCATGACAGGGAAAAAAAATTGTCCATACATTAAAAAATATAACTAAAATACACAGTTATTATAATTTGGTTTGTAGTGATAGGATTGAAAAGATGGTAGGGAATAATTGATTCAAATTATAATGTGCTTCGTATTTTGAGTCATTTGGTTTTGTACTTGTCCAGTAGTTAACTTTAAAGCATAAGAGAAATAAGGGTAACATAATCTGTTAAGAAGTGGAACAGAACACTTACTCTGTTAGTGTAATGCATTATTCTTCTGGAAATACTTATACTATCATTACCTGCAGCTCGTTGCTTGATAATGTGAATATGCTTACAAATAATTTGTTCTTGTATTATTTTCATGTGATAATAGTCGATCACCTGAGTACAGCTCAACATTTGCCCAATGCCAGTGAGAAAATATTGGATGATTTCTTCCATGAGAGCACATGGCATAGACTGTGCATGAGAAGGATATATTCTTGTCATAACCTCCACTAATCGAAGGAACCTATATTGTTACACATTAAATTCATATTTACTCACTATGAAGCTAAGGAGCTAAAACCACATGTTCTAACTATAAATTATCAAACAATGTATACAAAGTTAGTTATCAATGACAATAATTTATCGTAAGAATTTGTGAAACAAAAGTCAAGAGTGTAATGTTTGATCCAACATCACTCTCCTATATACAGTTTTTGAATGTGAGCAATCTTTTCCCAATCTTTGCCTCCTGATTTCCGGCAACTCTGTTCGAGCAAAGGACAATCGTCTATTTCAAGACCTGAAATTGATTTGGGAAGACCCTCCTCTGGTAAGCGTTGGAGTTTTGGGCAGTAACAAAGACTCAGGCTTTGGAGAGATGAGAGTTGATAAAGACCCCTGTAATCAAGTTTTTCTAGATTTGGACAATCAGATATGGTTAGAGAAGTAAGAGAGAATGGAAGCAAATCTTCATCAGGAAAAGATTCTGCATCCAGTTTTTCAATCCACAAGCTTTTCAGAGAAGGATTGTCTCCGAAAGCTCCTTTCAATGAGCCAATAAGTCTGGAGCAATTCTTGAGTTTCATGAAATTTAATTTTGATGGCAAACCTCCTTCAGGGAATGACTCAAGTCTTGGACAATCGTATATGCATAGCCTCATGAGAGATGGAAGCAGCATATGCATATTCCCAGGCAATGATTCAAATTTAGAGCACTCTTTGATGGTCAAATCCTGGAGATAATTATTAGTGTGATCTTGTGAAATCATCTGCAAATTACCAAACCCTCTGAGAACAACCATCCTGAGTGTTGGAAAGAAATGTAGTGGAAAAGTCCATAGAGAGACAGAGTCATCATTGATTGGGAAATCGCTCAAATTGTATGAATGAATCTCTAAGTGCTCAATAGAATTGTCAGGTATGATATGCCTAACCATTTCCAACAATGATGCTTCCATGTTGTGCCCACCCAATGTGAACCTTTTCATTGTTGCCCAATCAAACAACACCTTTCCACATCCTTGTAGTTCAAAATGCAGAGACCTTGGAGCAGAAGCTTCAAGTTGTTCGCAATCAGTAATTTGTAGTGTTTTCAAAGGAACAAGTTGATTTGGCAACAGTCCTTTCAGATTGGGACAATTTTTTATGGAAAGACTTTGAAGACGTGGAAAAGCACCTGTCACAGCTTGGCATTCCCATTTTTCCCATTGTCTCATATTGGAGAAAATCAACTTTTCCAGGGATTTAAAGGAACAAGAGTTGTTCCCATGAAAAACAGCATCGATACTCACTATCCCATCGAGTTTTATAATCTTCAAGACCCTGAGAAATGGCAAAATTCCAAGAGGTGGTAAATGTTGACAAGATTCACATTCATCCAACACTAAGGACACCATATTCCACAATGAATTTTCCATAAACCAATTTGGAAATTGTTTGCCACCATAGCTAAAGATTGACAACTTCTTTATGTTTTTGGGAGGTTGTAGATTCTCAATTACCTCCCCTTCTTTTACTGAATCAATAGAGTTTCCATTCCACCTGGAATCCCATCGCAACTTTAGCTTCATAAGGCATTTTTTATTCTTCAAATCTGCTTCTAATGCATCGAGAGAATTCTCAATATTCTGCAACTCTCCAATTGATAGACTTCCATCAAGGTTGAGTTCTCCTAGATGTCGAATACCGGACTCCCGGCTATGGCCAACATTAAAGGAATTCATTACTACTTTAAGATTCTTCAGCCTTCCCAAATGTGGTGGCACCTCTTTCACTTTAGTGTATATAAATTCCAGCCGACACAAATTGGTTAGTAAATGCAAATTTGAGGGTAGCTCATGCAAATGTGTACAGTAGTTCAACTTCAGTATTTGTAAGTAGGATAGTGAACATATCTTTTCAGATAGTTTTCTTATGGCAGTACCGGAGAGGTCTAACAAACGCAATTGTCCAAGATTACCAACAGAGTCAGGTACCACTATAATGTCAGCACAATAAGATAGAGATAAGATCCGTAAGAACTTAAACTTAGAAAACAATTCATGTATTGACAAATAGCAATGCCAGCGGTAGCCAAAATCGTTCACTCTTCTACTTGTTGGCATAAATGTACGTAGCCTTTCTGCATTACATAAAGTTTCAAACCCATCAAAATATTTGTTGTCACCAAGTTCAATCGAGAAATGACGAGTTACTTTTTGTATCTTTTCGGCTTGATCAACTTCCCACCTAAAGTATATGTCTCCACCTACATATTTTGCCAAATCATTTAGAAGGTCATGCATGACAAATAGTCCTACCTTTTCACCTGATTGTTGGAAGAAGGACCTCGATAGTAGATCATTGAAGTATTGTTGGCAAACTTCTTCTGGAGTCTTACTATGTTGATGACAATGTAAGAGATTTTCAGTCATCCACAATTGTATCAAATGTTCCTTCTTAAACTCATAATCCTTGGGGAACAAGGCACAATAAGCAAAGCATGCCTTCAAATGGGAAGGAAGGTGGATATAGCTCAATGCCAAAGCAGGGATAATATCACAATGCTCTTTAGAAAATTCCCATATTTCGCTTTGGAACAATGTTTTCCATTCAGAAACGGATGATTTGTTATATAATAGACTTCCCATTGTTTTCAGGGCAAGAGGTAGTCCTTTGCACTTTTTTACAATCTTCATGCCAATCTCCCTACACTCTGGATTTGGTTGAGTATCATCATCATCTCGGAATGCATGTTTAGCAAACAATTTCCAGCAATGATCTTCATGTAATTGCTTTAGGGAGTGAACTTCTGACCGCATGGTAGAAGCAACTTCCTTACTACGTGTGGTGACGAGAATCCTACTCCCTTGAGCCGCGAAAACAAGGGGCTTCTTCACTTCTTCCCATTTAGGTTGGTTTTCGTTCCAAATGTCATCCAAAACGAGAAGGAATTTCTTTCCCACCAATTTTTGTTTCAATCTTCTATGAACCATCTCCATATCTCTACTATCATCAGTTGATTTAGTGACTGCTTCAAGAATTGCTCTTGATACCTTGAAAACATCAAATTCTTCTGAAACACAAACCCAAACTTTGATATTAAATTTAGGCTCAACCCTTGGGTCATTGAATACATGTTGAGCAAGAGTGGTCTTACCCACTCCGCCCATTCCCACGATAGAAAGTATTGATGGCTGGTTACGATTGATGTCAGACGTCAGCCAATCAAAAATCACTTCTTTATCGTCATCTCTGCCATAAATGTCAGTTCCAACCACCAACTGTTAGAACCGCGACATATACCCCCTGCCAATTTATTGCAGGGCTGACGATTGGGGAATGTCAGTACGTGGCAGGAGAATATGTCGCGGTTGCTAGGTGAACCGCGGCATATAGTGTAAATTTATTTACAAAACTGCCACCGCGCACCATTATGCAACGGTTTCTGCCTAATCGTGACATAATGTGCGCTGTATAAACCGAATTTTTTACTAGTGGAAGTTAATTGTTATGATATGATTATGGAGATTTGTTTTATATTTACTATTATTAAAATGTTTTTAATTTTGAAAAAGAGACAAAATAGAATATTTTAGATAGTCTCTAAAGTGTCGATACCTTGTACAAACCCCATTACTTTGATATTCATTTTTGGAACAATCCTCCAAAATTCATTCAAAACCAAAATCTAAATATAGCATATTTTATGTGATTTTTCTTATTACATAAACATAAGATAATTATTATTTATTGTACATTTATATTGTAATAAAAAAGGTGTAACTATTATAAAAGATAAGATATTTTAAACACTTAACCCTTGCATATATAATACAGTAATTACCTTTTTATTGAAAAGTCTATTTTCATTATCTATAGAAAATCCTATATTATTATTATTATAATATATTACCTCCACAACTCGCATTGAAACAATCTCGTATTGAAACTAATTTAAATAAATTAAATTAATAAAAAGATTCAACCCAACAATAATCTAGAAAGTGATCATACTACGCAAATGATAAGGAATCAGATACAATATTAAGTTTACAGCATACGTTATGATAAAAATATAAGATAAACATATATACATATATTCATTATTACGATAAAAATAAGTGAAAAGATTAATTTTTTTAAAAAATATTTAAAAGCATAATTTAAAAGAAACAATATGATATTAAACATAAAAATACAAATAGATATATTTTTCAAGGAGTTCAAACAGAGTTGTATAATTATTCTAGACCTAATAGTATAAAAAAAAAAAAGAGTGTTAACAATTATAATGTTAAAAAATTGATGAAAGGGATTAATTGTTAGAAGTTTTTACACGACTACCAATGAAAGAGAAGAGTAGTTTATACACACATTCAAAACAAAAATAATTTATAGTCCGACCAAATGCATCAGTATTCAAAACCAACAACATCAATACTTTATGTCCAGATATTGAACGTGAGTAATCTTTTCCCAGTCTTCGCCTCCTCTCTGGCAACGCAGTTTGAGCAAAGGACATTTGATTATTTGAAGATTCGAAATTGATGGGGGAAGACCCTGCTCTGGTAAACATTGGAGTTTGGGACAGTCCTTAAGAACCAACGATTGGAGAGAAGATAGTTGAGAAAGCCCCTTATAGTCTAGTTTTTCTAGGTTTGGACAATCACGAATGGTAAGTTCAGCAAGAGAGGGTGGAAGCAAACTTTCATCAGGAAAACATGCTGCATCCAGTTTTGATATCTCCAACCTTTCCAAAGAAGAACTGTCTCCGAAAGCTCTTTTCAGTGACCTAACAAGTCTTGGAGAGTCTATTATCTCCAACTCCTTCAGAAGTGGCAAAATACCAAGCAGAGGTAAATGTTGGCAAGATTTACAATTCCACAACACTAAGGACACCAGGTTTGGTAAGGAATCATCAATTAACCACTTTGGAAATTTATTCCCACCATAGTCAATGATTGACAACTTTTTTAGGTTTTTGGGAGGTTGCAGATTCTCAATTACCTCCTCTTCTTTTTTTGAATCAATGGAGTTCCCAGTCCTCTTCCATTGCAATACCAGATTCACAAGGTCTGTTTTATTCTTCAAATCGGCTTCTGATGCATGTTGAGGATTCTCAATGTCCTGCAATCCCCAAATTGCTAGGCCTTCATAAAGGTTGAGCTTTCCTAGCCGTTGAATACTCGACTCAATGCTATGGTCAACCTCAAAAACATCCAACATTATTTTAAGATTCTCTAGTTTTTCCAAACCTAGTGGCACTTTTCTCACATTAGTCCATATAAATTCAAGACGACACAAAGTGGTGAGTAAATGCAAATTTGAGGGCAATTCTTTCAGATACCTACAATGGTTCAACTTCACTATTTGCAAGTGGGAAAGTGAACATATCTTTTCAGATAGTTTTTTTATCCTAGTCCAAGAGAGGTCTAACAAACGGAGATGCTCAAGATTGCCGACAGAGTCAGGTAACTCTTCAAGGTTAAAACAACGAGATAACAATAAGATTCGCAAGAGCTTGAACTTGGTGAACAACTCATGTATCCTCGACATATTGATAAGTGAACTACTATCTATAGGCATAAATATACGTAACTTTTCTGTATTACATAAACTTCCAAACCCATTAAAATATTCATATCTACCTTCAACTGAAAAATGCCTTGTTTGACAAAGTTCGTATCTGAAATATATGTCTCCAGCAACATATTTTGCCAAATCATTTAGAAGGTCATGCATGACAAATACTTCTTCCGCATCACCTGATCGTTGAAAGAAGGACCTCGATAGTAGATCATTGAAGTATTGTTGGCAAACTTCTTCTAGAGTCTCACTATGCTGACGACTGTGTAGGAGATTTTCAGTCATCCACAACTGTATCAAATGCTCCTTCTTAAACTCATAATCTTTGGGGAACATGGCACAGTAAACAAAGCATGCCTTTAGATGAGAAGGAAGGTGGATATAGCTTAATGCTAAAGCGGGAATAATATCACATTGCTCTTTTGAAAATTCCCATATTTCGCTTTGGGACACAATTTTCCATTCCGAAACAGATGTTTTGTTGTACAGTAGGCTTCCCATTGTTTTCAAGGCAAGAGGTAGTCCTTTACACTTTTTAACAATCTTCATGCCAATCTCCCTACACTTTGGATCTGGTTGAGTATCATCATCTCCGAATGCATGTTTAGCAAACAATTTCCAACAATGATCTTCATGTAATTGCTTTAGGAAGTGAACTTCTGACCGCATGGTAGAAGCAACTTCCTTACTACGTGTGGTGACAAGAATCTTACACCCTTGGGCCGCGAAAACAAGAGGCTTCTTCACTTCTTCCCATTTAGGTTGGTTTTCGTTCCAAACGTCATCCAAAACGAGAAGGAATTTTTTTCCCATCAATTTTTCTTTCAATCTTGTATGAACCATCTCCAGATCTCTACTATCATCAGTTGATTTAGTGACAGCTTCAAGAATTGCTCTTGATACCTTGAAAACATCAAATTCTTCTGAAACACAAACCCAAACTTTGATATTAAATTTAGGCTCAACCCTTGGGTCATTGAATACATGTTGAGCAAGAGTGGTCTTACCCACTCCGCCCATTCCCACGATAGAAAGTATTGATGGCTGGTTACGATTGATGTCAGACGTCAGCCAATCAAAAATCACTTCTTTATCGTCATCTCTGCCATAAATGTCAGTTCCAACCACCAAAGATGTTGTTTGTGATTTCTGTGGCAGTTCATTACTCAATCCATATCCAACACGGCTAACTGTTTTCAATCCTAGATCACCCTTTTGGATTGAGAGAAATTCTAAGCAGTCAAGGGTTTGCTCCATCCTAGACTCAATTTCCTTGTTAAAAGAACTAATGGGAGAAGATTTGAAGAAATTGAGTACCTTGCAAGTGCAGCCTGTAGAGGTTTGAGATTCAGATTCAGCATCCACTTGGCTTTTGGAGAGCATTTGTATATCATCCAAGAGATCTTCTACATCAAGGATAGCATCTTTGACCTTAAGCAGCCAGTTTCTGACATGTGGATCCGTGAACTGCTTTCTCTCTGCATCATCAGCCAGAGAATTGATTGAATTCAGCTTGGTTTCCAACTTGGTCAGCAGCTTCTGATCAAGCTTCTTTGCACAAAAGAAATCGAGAATTTGGGGAGAAGCTAGCTTCTCGAATGCCACCTGAAGGAAAGCAGAAAGAAGAGCACCACCAACAAATTCTAATGCCATGGTAAGAAAAGGATGAATGGGATTGAACCGTTGATAGCTTATGCCATTGACTCAGTGCAATGCAGGGTTAATGTAGTGATGAAACTGTATATGGTTAGTCAACCATTAATTGCTGAGTCTTCTACAATTGTATTCCATTATGAACAAGGGGCTATTATTATATTAACTACGTAATAGTAACATTTATAATAATAATCTAACATCATATGTATTTTCTTTGAAGGAATTTTATATATTTTGGTGTAATTTACTTCTAAACCCATAAAAACATACTAGCCAACTCAGAAAACTAGTTAAATAACTTAAAGATAATTTTCTTTTAATCTCATTTTCTATATATTAATTTTGAGTGGCCAGAGTTAATATTATATATGATGAAAGAATGGAAATACACACTGTATGAATGGATAAGTTTAGGCATACTTAGTCATTGTCATTTAGATGTTTCTTTCAAAATTATCAGTGAAGAGAAATACTAATAACTGAATAATTATTTAAAATTTAATTTTATAAATCTGTACTTTTTATTTAAATTTACGACATTTATAAAATCGGTAATATTTTAAACCAAATTTATCAATATAGAAAGATTGTGAAGAAATTACAAAAATAATAAAATGTATTTAAACAACAGTTTCATAATAAAAAAAATGGGATACCGACTTTAAATTAAAAAAAAAATCATTAAATACACTGCTTTAATTTTTCTTTATTTTATTGTTTTATTTTTCAGAAATCATGCTCTTATCATACAACTTTTTTTTTTCTTAAATAACTCGTTTTATTTTGCATTTTTATATTTTTACTACATTTTTCAGAAGTTTCGGTCTTATCACACGATTTTGTTTTTTCTTTAAAAACTAGTTTATTTATTTTTTAAAGGTGTGCTGTTAATGTACCATTTCTTCTTTTCAAAACTTATCTGCCACTCTCTTTTATTCTTTCATTTTATAACTTTTATATTAACATATTTTTTCTTTTACTTTTAATCACTTTTTAATAATTTTTTAAATCTTTTAGATTTTTACGTAAACTGATTATTAATGTTACACTTAATATTTTTAGTCGTTGTTGTAGGATTGATCTTTATTCTAAACATGTAAAATCTAAACAATTATATTTATATTATTATATAAAAAAATTCACTTTTTTTAGTATTCTATTTAACAGTGTAAAACTACTAAATAAAAATTATATAGATGATAATCAACAAGCAGATGAGATAAAAATATACCTATTATATTATCGTGGTCCATAAAGCATGCACTTAATATAGCAAATTATATTTATACATAGGAAACTAGAATTTTCAAAAAAAAAGGACTTATACACAATAGAACCAAACCTAACTATGTTGTTGCATCTTTCTCACTCTGCACTAGATCAACTGAAACATCTTTATATGTTCACACTATTAAGGTGATCATCACAAACAATAAAAAACAAATAAACAGACAAACCTAGAAGAAATGCTATAAGCTAATGTACCAAAATAGTTCTCATAAATAAACATAAAAAATTAAGCATCAGACAACCGTTATTCGATAAACAACCCTATCACATGCAATGAATCATTCTAAACTCAAAATAGATAAAGCATTGATGTGAAATCTTTGGGAGTCATACACTTATGGTTCCCTCTACTGCTCTACAAAGTCATTGTCAATGAGTTTCACCCTACCACATACAATGTTAGTCCGTTAACGTTTTAGGAAAAGGTAAAACCCCTAGACTAGGATCTCCTCCTTCTCTCACCACATACTCCACCATTCTCTACTTGAGATTGAATGGTTATTAAAGAGTCAAGATAACCTCTAACCTTTGGACTCCCATATCAATACTTACATTACTAAAATGCCACCATAGAATCTCTCCATGAGATTCATGGAATTATGCCAAACACATATACCATGCACATAACCAATAAAACTCGTCATCATCACAATATCATACATGAATAAACATCATACATACTTAAAATCATATTATAAGCCAACCATTGTTTTTATCATTCACATAATCACACACATTAAACACATCATAAGAGGTATATGAAAACTTAGTTAAAATTGTGATATTTTCATTCAATCACCAAATATGCTAGCTCAACAAAAACACACTCGCTTAACCACTAGATTTGTCCGCTTAGCAAAAGCGCACTCACTCAGCAACCAAATCTGCTCGCTTAGCGAGAAAAACACTAAAACTTAGATACTTTAAAATCTCCCAGAAGTTGTCCAACGAGTATATTTTCGTCCAATGACTATCAAGTTAGTGAACTCTCTAACTTTGGTCTCACCCAACGATCACTAAGTTAGTAGCTCTTTGCCTTTTACCTCGCCCAACGAGGATATGCTCGTCCAATGAATCTACATAATTTTGTAGAGTTATGTCATTTTAATCCTATAAAACTAGACTAACAACAACCACAAATGCAAGAAAATCAACCAACAATCAGACTATTCACCATTCAATGACTCAAATATCATTAAATGTAATCCCAACCATATAACATATCAACATTCCAACTTACGATTACTAAAGACGATTCAAGACTATTAACTCAACTTAATAGGTCATTATTTATCTGGCAACCTAATTTTGAGTCTTTGGTTAGGTAGCTCATGCTCACATACCCGATCAAAAGAGAAGCAAACTTGACTACAAAAGCAAGCGTTATGTATTCCTGGGTGTTAATGATGAATCCAAAGCCTTCAAATTGTTTGATCCTTTAGTAAAGAAAGTAATTATAAGTCGAGATGTCATCTTTGAGGAAGACAAGGGTTGGAACTGGGAAGGATTAAGAGAAGAATCTAACACTGATCTAGATTGGGACGAACATGCATTTGAAGCCGGAAGAGAAGATTCAAGATCATCACAAAGGAAGGCAGTGAAAATATCACTATAGGGGTGTCCTCAAGCTATCCCAATGACAACTCAAATGAAACCAATTCACCACTAGCCGAGAACATTGATGAACATGCAACATAAGTCCAAGGGAAGGTAATGTGACAGAGAAGAAAACCAATTTGGATGGCAGATTATACCCAATTTTCTGCAGAAGCTGACCTCATGGCATTAATGTTAGCCGAACATGGAGGTCATCCTTATTCCCTACAAGGAAGCTTCTCAATGTGTAAAATGGAGAGAAGCAATAAATGTAGAGATACAAGAAATTGAGAGAAACAAAACATGGGAGCTCACCGATGCTCCAAAAGGAATCATACCTGTTGGAGTCAAATGGGGTTTTACAACAAAACTAAATGAACATGGGGATATTAAGAATCACAATGCTCGATTGGTGGCAAAAGGGTACTCACAACAATAAGGCGTGGATCACACTGAAGTCTTTGCCCCGGTAGCAAGGCTCGATACTTGTGAGTGCTATTAGCCTTAGCAGCTCAACATAGATGAGAGGTATTTCAACTAAACATCAAGAGTGCATTTCTTCATGGTGAGCTCAAAGAAGAAGTGTATATACAACAACTTGAAGGTTTTGTTAAGGAAGGCAAAGAAGACAAAGTATATAGATTGAGAAAGGTGTTATACGGTCTTCAACAAGCTCCAAGAGCTCGGTACAACAGAATTGAGGCATACTTTGCCAAAGAGAAATTCGAAAAATGTCCTAGTGAGCACACCTTATTTACCAAGAAACATGGAGACAACATCTTAATACTTAGTCTTTATGTAGATGATTTGATTTACACTAGAAATAATAGAAGAATGTGTGAACAATTTAAAAGCTCAATGATGCTGGAGTTTGATATGACTGACTTGGGAAGAACGAGACACTTTCTCGGCATAGAAGTAATTCAGAGTGAAGCTGGTTTTTTTATTTGTCAACGTAGATATGCTCAAGCAATATTGGCACGATTCAACATGGCAGATTGCAATTCAGTAAGAAATCTGATTATGCCAGGGACAAATCTATCGAAAGATGAGGAAGGCACTAGAGTAGATGCCATGTAGTACAAACAAGCAATAGGTTGCCTCATGTACTTAACTGTAACTCGCCTAGACTTAATGTTTGGAGTAAGTTTGATCAACAGGTTTATGTCAGATCCAAAAGAGTCACACTGGTTAGCAACAAAAAGGGTTCTACGATATGTGAAAGGAACAACAGAGCATGGGATTTTTTATAGGACGGGAGAAAGAAACACGAGCCTTACAGCCTATACTGATAGTAATTATGCAGGGGATCTAGATGACCATAGAAGCACCTCAGGTCTAATATTGAAGATAGGTTCTAGAATGCCACCTGAAGGAAAGCAGAAAGAAGAGCACCGCCAACAAATTCTAATGCCATGGTAAGACAAGGATGAATAGGATTCAAGCGCGGATAGCTTATGCAGGGTTAATGTATTGATGAAATGGGCCGAGTTTTCGATGGTTAGTCAACCAATAATTGCTGACTCTTCCACGCATTACACAATTGTATTCCATTTATGGACAAGGAAGTCTGTAATGAAAATTTCATAAGGATATAAAAATTCCAAAGATGGAAAATGTAATACAAATTTTATAACATTAAAAAGAAAAAACTAAGATAGAAAGAAAAGGAAAATAAAAAACATTTTACTTATTAATCTAAATCTCTTATTAACACAACAACTAAAAATAAGTTTAATTTATGACATAAATTGTTATTAGGAAAATCTCGTATTAACACACCAATTAGAATTAAGACTAATTTTTAATATATATATATATATATATAAATATAAATATAAATATAAATATAAATATAAATATAAATATAAAATGAGTGTAAATCTAATTGAAATTAAGTTAAATTTAAAATCTATTTTTTTATCAGAATCGAAACAACAAGTTAAAGATTTTTTATATAAAAATGAGTATTGATATGAAAATCTATAAAAAGTACTTTCAACAAAAAATTCGTAATACAACTAATGGAGTCTCATGTAAAAAGTCAAGTGACTTAAAAAAAGTGAGTTAATAGGCTAGTTGGAAATGTAGAACAAGAACCATTTATACAATTGGTACAATTTTAAACAGAATTTATCAATACAAATATTTTTTTGAAAAATTACAAAAATAATAAAATGTATTTAAACAACAGTTGCATAAAGAAAGTCGTGATACCCGACTTCAAATTAAAAAAAAAATGATTATTAAATCACGACTTTTATTTTCTTTATTTTATTTTTCAGAAATCGTGTTCTTATCATGCAACTTTTTTTTAAAAAAAAATCGTTTTATTTTGCATTTTTATATTTTTTCTTCATTTTTCAGAAGTTCGGTCTTATCAAACGATTTTTAGTTTCTTTAAAAACTGTTTTAATTTATTTTTGAAAAGTGTGCTGTTAATGTACGATTTTTTTTTTCTTTTAAAAACTTATCTGCCACCCTCTTTTTATTCTTTCATGTTTCATAACTTTATATAAACATATATTTTTTTTATTTTAAAAATTCTTTTTTTTTTGTGTCCACTTTTATTTTACTATTATGTTTTTAAATTTTGTGGTTGAGGAACTTCTTAATTAACATCTATAGCAAAAATACAAAAACTACAATAGAAAGAAGAGTAGAATAATTTTAATTAATTATGTGAGGTGATGGAGTCTAGCAAATCTTATAACAAAAACTTTTAGGAAGAAACACACTATTAAAAACACGGAAGAAAATGAAACTTAAGTTATTTTTAAACAAACATAATCTAATTTCTGTAAAAGTCATATGTTAATAGCAATAAATTGATTTTAAATGTTTATTTTTATGTTGTGCGAAAGTGTTGAAGACTATACTATCAAACATCAAACAGTTAAGTTTTGAAATTAAAATTTTGTGAGGATAAAAATTTTAATTTAAACAAATTTTTTTAATAATAATATATGATTTAAAATATGCCCATGATGAAATCACTTTATTATAATCTCTAAAACATTTATAAATACAATTACGATACATAAAATATTTTTGGTTCATATATATTCATTATATTATAATTAAGATTTTGAATTTAGAACTGTTCATGTAAGTGGCTGTATCAGCTTATATAAGATTCAAAATTCTCTTCTTCTTTTTTTCATTTCTTAGCTTTTCGAACATGTAAAAGATTTTTGTGAAAATTCATATTCTAAAAACCCCGTTTTTCTCAACTGCATCCGAAAGGGATGCATTATCTCATCCCCGCATGCCTCGGAAAGTAGGAGTTTGACCATTTCCACATCAGTTTCACACCAAACCGAATCTTATCTCATAAGATCACTTATAAAGAGACTGCAAAAACAAACAGATTGATATATATATATATTTTTTCCGCTTTAATACGCTGGGTTTATTATTCTTATTGAGATAATCTTCACATCATCATATCCTCAAATTATAATATATAAATAAACTATCTTACACACTGATTTTATGAAGTTGATTTAGATTTTAAATCCACTTTTCTAAAAAAGTGTATTAAAAATCCTATATCAAATAAAAATAAGATGAAATTATAATAGATATTACAAATTATTATACCAGTGGAACCAAAGCCATGTATCAACTACATTCATTACTATCGCATAGTTAAAAGATGAAAAATATCAGTAAAAAGAAAATTTAAATGTATTTAAAAGAAGCAATATAATATTAAACACAAAACACAAATAAATATATTTTTGAAAGAGTTAAAACAAATTTTTATAATTTATTAGGTAATTATTTTATTTTTAAAAAAATTATTTAAAAGATAAAATTGAAAAAAATGATAGACACCAAAAGAATAAATTCCATTTATATATGGAATTTTATATATTTTGATGTAATTTACATATTTAAGATGACATAGTGCATGTTCACTTCTAAAACCATAAAAACAACCTAGCCAACTCAGCAAACTTGTTAAATAACTTAAAGATAATTTTCTTTCAATCTTATTTTTATATATTAATTTTGATTGGCCAGAGGTTAATATTATGATGAAAGAATGGTAATAATCTATTTTAGGAGTGATGGCTTATTGTAAGACCTGCAAATACACAGTGTATGAAAGGATAAGGTATGAATGGATAAGGTTAGGCAATACGGATTCATGTCATTTAGATGTTTCTTTCAAAAATATTAATAACTGAATAATTATTTAAAATTTAATTTTATAAATCTGTACTTTTTATTTAAATTTACGACATTTATAGTTCCTTCAAATGCATCGGTATTCGAAACGAACAAAATCACTACCGCATTTTCAGATATTGAATGTGAGCCATCTTGTCCCAGTATGCACCTCTCTGGCAACGCTGTTTGAACAAAGGACATTTGTTTATTTGATGATTCGAAATTGATAAGGGAAAAGACTGCTCTAGTAAGCATTGGAGTTTGGGACAGTCCTCAAGAGCCAATGATTGTTTATAGTGTAGTTTTTCTAGATTTGGACAAGCACGAATGGTTAGCTTAGAAAGAGAGGGTGGAAGCAAACTTTCATCAGGAAAACATTCTGTATCCAGTTTTGGTTTTGATATCTCCAAGCTTTTCAAAGATTGACAACTCCTCTAAGTATTTGAAAGGTTGGAGATTCTCACTTACCTTTTTTTTTTAATCAATAGAGTTTCCGGTCCTCTTCCGTAGTAATACCAGATTCACAAGGTCTGTTTTATTCTATAAATTATTAGAAGTTTCACATCGATCAGAGATAAAGATTAATTTATAATATATAAGTGAAGTATAAATCTTACCTTACAAATTAGTTTTGTGGGGTTAAGTTAGTCTTAAAAATTCATTTTGTAATTAGAACCTATTCTAGCAAGTTTTAAGACGCACGAGATGTCTATACTTCAGCGTGAAGGAGATATGTTGGAAATTTTACTATGTTAGTTCAAGAGACATCTAATTATTATTAAGGTGTAACGCAAATTTTTGGAAGAATATAAAAAATTAAAATATAATAAAAGTTCTAAAATATGGTAGAAAGGCTTAAGATAGAAAGAAAAAAACAAAATCATTCTATATAGATTAAAATCTAGGACATTCTACATAAGTTATAAGTTGTGGCTAACATGTTCTAGAGTAATCTACGAATCTATAAATACTCTTGTATTTTATCATTTGATGTAAGACAACATCTACCACAACTAAGACAATTATAACACTTCTTTCAACTACTACTTTCACATTCCACTATCTCCACATTTTCTCTACATTCTACTATCTCAACATTTTCTCTACCTTCAGTCATCTATTGGGCATAGATAAAATTTTCAACT